>CAWUFW010012029.1:0-570479 GCA_963921515.1 Calotriton arnoldi
CAGAAGTGGAAAGGCCCATCAAGATGTCTGACACTGTTGCTGTGTCGTGGGGAGCACAAGGAGCATGCTGGGTACTGCACAACCAACCAACAGCAGGACACCACTGTCAGCCATCTTGCCATTCGCTCTCACACCCACACACACTGAACTCCACCACAAAAAGCAAGTAAGTATGGTGAATGCTGGGAAGTGGGGTGGAGGCAATGGCATGATGGGAGTCGTAGTCACTGACATTGGCTCACCCCCACAACTGTCCCATCAACACCACCCTGAACCATGCTCACATCACAGGGAGTGGAGAAGGACTCACAAGATGGCTGACACTGGCTACTGCTGTGGGGAGCACAAGGCCCTGCTGGCAACTGTGCACCAACAAACAGCAGGACACCACTGACTGACATCCTGAGAGACAACTTACACTCCCTGCAATGCAAGCACGTTCCATGGTGGGATATCTGGGCTGGCTGGGTGGGAAGGGGGACTTGCAGCACTGACCATAGTCACAAGCACCTCCCCTCACACACCCCAACACAAACTCCACAGAACCCACCTGGTAGAATGCAATGCCCCCATCCTAACACAAGATCCCACAAAGAACCACCACCCTGGGTTATGTTGTGTGAAGCACAGGGACACTCTTGGGACTCTTAGCCAAACAACTGCCAGGACAACACTCCCAGCCATCCTGTCAGCACAGCCAGCCCACCCCACAGGGAAGCAGAGTCAAAGGAAGGAAGCATGGGCATGCTGGGAAGGGGGTGGAGGCAATAGCATGATGGGAGTCGTAGTCACTGATATTGGTCACCCCCACAACTGTCCCATCAACACCACCCTGAACCATGCTCACATCACAGGAAGTGGAGAAGGACTCACAAGATGGCTGACACTGGCTACTGCTGTGGGGAGCACAAGGCCCTGCTGGCAACTGTGCACCAACAAACAGCAGGACACCACTGACTGACATCCTGAGAGACAACTTCCACTCCCTGCAACGCAAGCACGTTCCATGGTGGGATAACTGACTGGCTGGGTGGGTGGGAAGGAGGGCCGGCTGTCAACCAAACACAACCAATGCAGACCATGTTCACACCCCAGAAAATACATAGATATGCCCAAATAATGCAGGACAATGTGCCACACCAATATCAACCCCTGACTGTGACGACTTAGGACAATGCAATGTACAGGCCCGCACCCAGAGGCACAGTCACAACTGTCATGTGTGTCAACCATTGATGCCTGCAGAAACATAACATACATTGTTTGTGTCTCCCAAAAACAGGTGATGATGGGGACACAGCAGCAGACGCTGAGGAGTCCCAGTCCCAGGCTCAAGAGGATGCCGAGCTCACTGGCGTCGTACAGCCTCTGTCCTCCTCGGACGATGAAGAACAACCTGGCACATCCGGTGCAAGTCAACATGCAGCACCAGCAGGACCACCAGCTGCAGCACCAGCAGGACCACCAGCTGCACCCCTGCACCCACCCCTCCAACGACTGTCACCACGAATACCATCCCTGCCGACATGGACAGAACAAGGAGCAACACCAGCACAGTGACCCTGGACCAACCTGGGGCCATGGACACCACCACCACCACCAACCCCCAAGGTGGACCAGGGTTATCTGTGCGTGCCACTGCACACACTGCACATGTCAGCAGGGGTGGTGGGAGGGGTGGGAGACAGAGGTCGCTGCTTGCAGACGTTGCTGGTGTGCATGATGACCCACAACTGGTACGCATAGCTGATGCGTACCAGTCCAGCACCGGAGAGCTCAGCCAGGTAGTGGGGCTCCTCAGAGACATTAAACAGCAGCAGGCTGCCCATCATGCCCGCTTGGACTCCCACATGTCCCACGTGGAGTCACACATGTCCCGTGTGGACTCACACATGTCCCGCGTGGAGTCCAAGTGGGATGCACTGCATGAGATGACGGCGGTGCACAGGGACATTTTACAATGCCTCCGCCAGATGAACAGCAACCAGTCCACACCTCCCTGTGTGCCAACAACATCTGGTGCCGAACAAACTGCAACTGCCACAGGGAGGGAGGAGGACTCTGGCGGAGAGTCCCCTGCACCGCAGCAGCCTGTACTTGAGGGCCCCCCAAGAAGAGGGGTCGTCCGAGGAGGGAAAAGTGAGAGGCCGATGGCCAAGCGCAACTCCCAGGAAGCCTGAACCTGTTCTGGATGTTCGCCTTTGTGCACAGACTGTTCACCCTGTTGACGGCAACACTACTCCCACACATTGCATGGGGAGTACAAGTTGGACCAATGTGTCAGACAACTGTGGCCCCGATACTGGGGATCCTGTCTACCAGGACTTTCAATTCACCTAGGAACTTGGGATTGCAAGATTTATGTACAGCACTACCCATCCTATGCACTATTAACACAAATGTATCACAATAAACACACTAATACACCATACTTGCCTCTGTCGTGATTCCAACGTGGGTGCTGTTATGGGGATGATGAACTGCAAAATTACACTGTGTATGCGAACTGCAACAGCAAGGACAACACAGGCATGTGAGTACAGGCAACGTGACACACATGAGGGAGACACACCACCAGGGCTACACAACACATACACACCTAGGCCATCTGACTCATTGCCTACACTGATGTTGCCAGGGAAGACGGTGCAATGCACAGACACCACACCCATTCCCAGTTGTAGTCAAGTAGCCCACAGGTGCAGTAAGCAAATGGCAGTCAAATGTGTGACCACAGACAACGCACATCACAAAGTGAAGCACAGGTTTATTACACAGTTGCAACATGCTGTAACCACTACAGATGCAAGGTAATCCCACCTGGCAGCGGGCACACAGTCAACAACTGTAGACGGAAGGAAGTCCATGGGTGTGGCGCACATCACCTGTAGGGACACAACAGCTACCAGCCTGGATGTGCAATCACGTCGTCGGTGGACACAGTTGACCAAACGAATCTGAAAGTACCCTGTGAAGGACAGAAATGACACACAGTCAAAAGCAATGGAGTACAGGACAGAACAGCAAAACTCATGCACAATACATGTTACAAGATACCCACCCAGAACCAAGTTAGCATGTCAACACTGTTGGGGAGTACAGCCCACCTGTCACCACACATCGCAACACACATCCAGTCAAGTAGCCCATGGACACACTCCAACAGCACCAGAGCACCACCCACACATCATGCCAACTCACATCATTGACATGACACCTCAGGATACTCACATTCAGCTAAAGAAGTTGGTGATGAGCTGTGTGCGGACATCACCATCACCATCATCATCATCATCGTCACTGGCATCGTGGTCCAGGCCAGGATCCTCCACAGGTGGCGGATGTTGGTCATTGTCATCCTGGATGAGAGGCAACTCCTTCCGCACTGCCAGGTTGTGGAGCATGCAGCAGACGATGATAATCTTGCACACTTTCGCAGGGGCATATGGGAGGGACCCTCCGGTCTTGTCCAGGCAGCGGAAGCGGCTCTTCAGGAGTCCAAAGGTCCGCTCAATCACTCTCCTGGTCCGACCATGTGCCTCATTGTAGCGCATCTGGGCTGGTGTCACAGGGTTCCTGAGGGGTGTCAGCAACCACGGCATGTTGGGGTATCCCGAGTCACCTACGGACAGACAAGTGCACATTAGCTGACTTGGAAAAGTGGGCGGAATACTACAGATCAGATCACACACAATGGCACAAAGTCAGTACACACCGACAAGCCAGGCACGCTGGTTCTGCATCTGTGCCATCATCCTGGGGATGCGACTACTCCTCATCACAAAGGCATCGTGTGCTGAACCAGGGAAACGGGCACACACGTGTGTGATGGTCATGTCTGCAAGACACACCACCAGTGCATTGACCGAGTGGTAGTGCTTGCGGTTCCTGTAGGCCTGCTCCTGGGCCTGTGGTGGTACCAAAGCCACATGTGTCCCATCAATGGAGCCAATTACATGCGGCATCCTCCCCAGGGCATAAAAGTCACTCTTCACGTCAGTGAGTCGTCGCAGTCTAGGGAAATAGATGTACCGGTTCAGGAAGAGCAACATTGCCGCCAAAACATCGCGGAGCACACGGCTGAACATGGTCTGTGACATCCCACCAGCAGTCGCCACAGTATGTTGGAAGGTACCAGTGGCAAAGAAGTGTAGGGCTGCCATCACCTTCACCTTGGGGGTCAGCGCTGTAGGATACGGCCGGCCAGGCTGCAAATGTGGGGACAACTGCACTGCCAAATCCTCAATCAGCTGCCTGGTGAAGCGGTACCGTCGGATGCTGTCCCGTTCCACCATCGTTGCCAGGTCTGGGAATGGTCGATGGACAGCAGGAGCCCTGCAGTGCAGAGGAGAAGTAAGCAAGATTGTCAGTCACCCCACATATGCGGCATTGAACACACTCAAGATCCCAACATACATCATTATGAGGCACAACTACATGAAGTGTGCAGTACCGGAAGGACATGTATGGTACATACATGGCCAACATCTGTCAACACGGTCCAACAGGTGGCATCAATTAGTCCCAGGTTGGCCCATTGGATATCATGAGGCCGTGTCACAGTTCCCATCTCCTGCTGCCGTGTCACAATAACCCCCACAGTGACATGTGAGGACAGATGTGCCCCAGGCACCACAGCTCAACGACAGGTACATTCCCAGGGACCCTGTAATGCCACATGGACACTGGCATTACATGGAGTATCATGTATACACCACAGCAAAACAACCATGACCCCCACAGGTAGTGGCCCCACTTGCCACGGCAGGACAGACATGGACGTCTGTGACACACACGCACAACATCAGAGTCCATGCACACACAACGTGGATGTGGAGACTGTCTCCCATTGTGCACATGAAATCAGAGACATTGTAAACACTACATGCACACAGACTGTGGAGGACCATCACTATTGTGCCACTGGGACACCCTGGCTCAAACATACCGTCCCACATGGGACTCACGGGGTATGTGACATGACATACACATACACCACTGTGAAATGTGACCATGGCACATGCACAGATATGAACAGTTGCACATCACAGTGGTCATGTACACGTAACACCCAGGATCCTGTCCCCATGAACACGTGCACAGCCTGGGGGTGGCTGCCCACAGGTGACACCCACAGGACAACATGTACACCAACATACACACAATAGGAAATGCAGCCTTACATGCCTTATGATAAAGTTTGGACAGGCTGTCGTGATGTAGGTGTGCCCATCACTCCCTGGGAGCTATCTGTGGCTGGCATATGTCCATCTGAGACAGGCATGCTGACATATGCCAGTCACATGTACAGTGATGCGTTGTACTGCAATGGACCGATCGGTGCCTCCGGCCGGCCCATTGCATTCAATGTGCGCGGTACGCGTTGTACCCTGTGCGCGTTGAACTGCAATGGACCGATCGGTGCCTCCGGCCGGCCCATTGCATTCAATGTGTGCGGGTACGCGTTGTACCCCTGTGCGCGTTGTACTGCAATGGACCGATCGGTGCCTCCGGCCGGCCCATTGCATTCAATGTGTGCGGGTACGCGTTGTACCCCTGTGCGCGTTGTACTGCAATGGACCGATCGGTGCCTCCGGCCGGCCCATTGCATTCAATGTGTGCGGGTACGCGTTGTACCCCTGTGCGCGTTGAACTGCAATGGACCGATCGGTGCCTCCGGCCGGCCCATTGCATTCAATGTGTGCGGGTACGCGTTGTACCCCTGTGCGCGTTGTACCGCAATGGACCGATCGGTGCGCACCCATTGACAATGGGCTTGCCTGGCAACGGACGCGTTTTCGAATTTCGAACGAGTCGGTTGCTGTAAATTCAGTTGGTCACCCACAACAATGTTGCAAAATCATGTATGTCATGAAGTTGAAGATTTGAAGGATGCTGTGGGCGTGTTTTGGTGCTGCTATTCCATGGATTGGCCAGATTCAGAAGATGCAAACGACTTGGACCTATCACTTTGGACACAAGGGACAGTATCTGCCTCTCCAGCACATATATATTGCTGGCTGTTCCCCTGAGAGCTCACTTGCCTGCACTACATGCTCCAGGACGACATCTGCCACTGCACTGCTGCTGTCTCTGCCCCTCTGGACCCTGCAATGGCACGTACTGTGGAGAGAGCCCCAGCCTTCAGCCTTGAAGAGAACCAGGCCCTGCTGGACAGCCTACTTCCACAGTACAGCAAGCTGTATGGGACACCAGGGGAGCAGGTGAGTGTTCTGTGCACTGCCTTTCTGAATGTGCATTTTGTGTGACTAGCAAGGCTGAGAGTCTGCACGCCACTGGCTAGCAGGCTCACTGAGTAGTTGTCACCCCCCATAGTGTGTAGTGACTTGCACTGGACAGGTATGGTGCAGTGACAGTGCATTTGAACATGGTTTTACTTCCCATGCAATGATACCATGTAGTGACGTCTGGCAAACTGTCCATGGTCAGCTTTGCACTGCCTGTGTACATCATGTGCCCCTGTGATTGAGACATGTATATACAACTGTGTCATGCACGGATATGTTGCATGTGTGGTAATGGCCTTTTCACTTTGTCATCCTGACAGGTTAATGCCCATCGGAAGCAGGAAATCTGGAAGGACATCGTCCGGGCTGTCCGGTCCGTGGGGGTCTACAAGCGCCGGATCCGCAACTGCCAGAAGAGGTGGCAGGACCTTCGGGGCTGGACCCGGAGGATTGCACGGGTCCAGCTGAAGCTGTCGCCTCCTCGCAGGAGGGGCGGAACACGGACCCTGACCCCCACATGCTCCAGATCCTGGCGGTGGTGTTTCCAGACCTGGATGGGCAGCTGAAGGCCAGACAGCAGCAAGGAGGGGTGAGTCAAAGACTGCACTGTGAACTCTGTATTACATGCTTTGTGCCCTCCTCTGGCCTGGTTCAACTGCCACAGTGCAGCAGTCATGTTGTCCAGGAGCCATGTCCCTCTATTGTGCACTGCCCACTGCTCATCTGATACCCAGGTGTGGCCCTTACATTCAGGGAATTGTGTCACTTGGGACTGTGTCCTTGCAGTTTGCTTCACTAAAGGTGGGGGACAGCATCTGTTTCCCTAACTCTGTTGTGGGCATCATGGGTGGGTCCATTGTTCACACAACGCCTGGGTTTGGACATGTGATCTGCGTGTTGCTTTGATATGCGGTCCACTTGCTGAGCTGAGCCACCACATGTGCCTGGGGTATGTGGCACACGCCCATGCAGCGGGTGGGAACAATGTTTGGGCCCCAGGAGTGTGCAGATTACGTGTGTCACACATACATAGCCAGCTATCCACTGTCCAGGGCACATCCCTCATTCATGTGGAGCAGGACAGTCATGCCTACTCCAGGCCATGCAATGCACTCTGTACTCCCACTCCCGTGTATCAGCTGACACATTGTGCACAGTGATTTGACCCTCAGGTGTCTGCCTCTGTGTCAGTGTGCTGTGGATTAGTTGCCAGGACTGCTGGGGTGTTTCTTGGTAGGGGCTCAGCATGCCCCTGGAGATGTGACCATAGGAGACGATACTTGTGTGTCACATAGGTGTTTGATCAGCTGCCCGTGCAGACTGGGGTATGCGAATGTGAAGTTCAGGCAGCTGTTCCCCATTCACAGCAAATTGTGAGGGGCTCAGGTTCTGAGGGTAGTGTCACAGGTCTCCCATATGTCCAATAGGTGTGACCTGGACAGATGAGGGTTAAGATGATGTGTTGTGTGGGGGATGTACATGTGCACTTGTGCAGCTCCAGGACTTGCATTCCCCATGACCTACTATTGTGACACAGTGCATAGTGTTGTTGTCTGGCTGCCAAGTCATACATCACTGAGACAGTGATGTATGACTTAGCAGTCATGCCTCTGCCATGGCATGTGTCAACTTATTGGTGGTCCTGCAGGGGAGTGACATGTGCTACATGCACACCATAGTGGCGCTGGCTATCAGGACATGGGTGCATCATGGTGTCTGTCGCTGGTATGCATCACATGCATTTCCTATTTGACTCTGGGCATCCCTTTCATCCGGAAACCTGTACTGACTCAGTGGCAAGAGCTGTGATGTGTGCATGTCCACATGCCACACCGTGTCCTCTGCACTGTCCAACTACTGTGTACTTGGTGCATGTGTCCACACTGGGGTGTTGCAATCCAACAGACACCAGACAGATGGGTGCAAGGCCATGTGGGATGTGAGTGCCATGCTTGGCATCAGACTGACAATTGGCTTCTCCTGTTCAGTTAGGGCACTTTTAGCAATGTACAACTAATGATGCCAGGGCTTGCTCTGTAATGTGCTGTGCTCACAGTGGTGTGTGCGTTTGGTGCAGGTGACTGATGTCTGTCTGTTTCCCCATTGTTTGCAGATACATCCACGGCCACGGAAGGGGACAGCTCCACGGACCAGGAGGAGCCAGAGAGCCAGACTGGGTCAGCAGCCGAGGAGTGGTCGGAGGGACCCAGTGGCACGGAGGGCGAGGGAGCCACACCGAGGAGTCCTCAGCACCATCCACCTCAGCTGAGGACCAGAGCAACTCGGAGGATGACTCCCTTGTGGAGGCGGGTGTCAGCAGCCACCACACCCCAGCTAGTGTTGCTGTCCCCGCCACCACCAGCACCACCACCGCCCTCCCATCGGCTCCCATTCCCCAGGTCCGTGGAGGCTCCCATGTTCGGGAGCGTGTCTCCTTTGGCCCAGGCACCGCACCCCCTGCCCCTGTGTCCCCTGCTGCCCTGAGTGAGGAGTCTGTGTACCTCCTTCGCCAGCTCCATGTAGGGCAGACAGCCATGCTGAGTGTCCTCCATGCGCACACCGCACTGTTGACTCAGCTGGTGTCGTTCATGGAGGGCATCTCATCGGGCATGTCTGACCTACAGAGGGGCAACAGGTCATGGACTCCTCCCTGATGGCAGCAGTGTCCCTCCTCAGACAGTCCCTCACCCCTCCTGCCTCTGCTCCATCCACACTCCCCAGCACCTTACCCGTTCCAAGCACACACACACCGGCACAGGCACACACCAGCACACACACGTCCAGCACACAGACACACACGCCACAAACTAAACGCACACGCACGCACAGTCAGGGGACTGAAACCAGACTCACAGGGGATGGGGCCCTGGTACACACACACGCATCCACGGGCACTGCGCAGTCCTCAGTTGCCTCTCCCTCCAAAGCACCCTCCCTTGCCTCACCTGCAACCCCAAAGACCCAGCGCCTCTTCCTCAGTGACCTCGGCCTCTTCCCCTCCGATCCAGCTGCCCCAGCATCCAGGGGGAAGAGGAAGCCCCCACACGGAGCAGAGTGCCCCTCGCCCCCGGACACCCTCCCCCAGGCGCAGACAGACTGGGGCCCCCACCCGCAAGTCCCCCGGAGTGCTAAGAGCAAGACCCCGCCGCCGCCCTGCAGCTCAAGCACCAGGTCTCCTTCCTCCATCCCTCAGGCCCCCACTCCACAGGTGCCCCCACCACACCCTGCCCCAGGTTCCCCCACCCACAGATATACCATCCCCAAGAGGCTCCGGCCTTCTCCCCTGCCACTTGCTCTCCCGGCACCACACCCCCCGCTGCGCTTGTCTGTGCCACTGATGTGGTGAGGGTGTCCTCCCCCTCTGTCCAGCCCACCTTGCCTGTTCCCCATTCTCCTCCCCTGGTGGTAGGCACTGCAGTGGAGTCCACTACCACCCTGTCTGACTTGGGCACTGCAGTGGCGGACCTGTCCACTCCATCTGCAGGGTCCACTGCAGTCGTGCCGGCACCCACAACATCTGAGCCATGCCCCCAGTTGTGCCGGCACACACCATGTCAGACACCTCCACTGCAGTTGTCAGTGGCTCTTCAGCACCCACCACCCCTTCCCTGCTTCCTCCTGGTGAGCCCTGATCCTGTCCCTGCGGTGCCTGGCCTACCCCCGGTTGCCCCTCCTAGTGGATTGTCCCTGGTTTTGTGCAGGCATGTGTAGGGTGGCATCTGCCACTGTCACCCACTTGTGACTTTGTTGATGGACTGGCCATTGGCCTTTGTTTATGTTCTACTGGACTTCTACTTTTAATGCCACATATGCTGAATAAAGCAACTTTCTGTTCTCTAGTGCTTTTGCTTCTGATGTACATGATGTTGATGATGCTAACCATGCCCTTGCTGCAGTGATGGTGATATTTGGTCTCATGATAATGAAGTGTTACTGTGCAGGAACCCATGTGGTCCAGGGGAATGTGTCCTATCCTGTGGTGTATCCATGTCATCCATAGCAGCATCTGAGGGTGTCATGTGTTCAGTATTTGGCAATGGGATTTCCTACTTAGATTGGCAATTTCACATCTGTGGCTTCCACCCCTGCACATCTGTTGTGCCTACCATTGTTCTATTCGTCTACTTCCCTGACCGTGTGGCCATCTCCAGTGAACATGCAGGTCTGGGCATCAATGGGGAAGGACTCATCTGTGTTGTCAGTGCAACATTGCTATACAAGTGTGTTGGATCTGTGCTGATGATTCCGTTGGCACTTCCATGACCAGGCTGATGGGACGGGAGCCCTCATTTGGTGCTAATTGTTGATTGTGTGTCCCATTGCTGCCATGGTATGGTATCTGTTCACCTCACATCTGCAGTCTCCACAGGGTATCTGCATGTGTGTGCCCATTGGTGCAATTATGTGGGTCTGCATTCTGATGGTCACTTCTGTCATTGTGTCATTGATGATTGTTGACGGTGTCAGCCCCCATGGGTGTTGTTTGTCTGCACATGGCCAAAGTTATGTCTTATTTGCACTGCAGGATTTGGCTCCCCCAATTTATGTTGCAATGGGACACATACACTACTTTGCCACTGATGTGTTTGTTGTTCTGTGACCAGGAATCATCCATGCAGTTTGGCAGTTGCACCTCTTACTTTGTCAACACTTACCTTTTGGTCACTGTGATGATGGGGGTTTGGACCCCATTGCCACAATGTTCAAAATGTGCTGCAGCTATGGACCCCACACTTGCATTTTGGTCACTGTGATGATGGGGGTTTGGACCCCATTGCCACAATGTTCAAAATGTGCTGCAGCTATGGACCCCACACTTGCATTTTGGTCACTGTGATGATGGGGGTTTGGACCCCATTGCCACAATGTTCAAAATGTGCTGCAGCTATGGACCCCACACTTGCATTTTGGTCACTGTGATGATGGGGGTTTGGACCCCATTGCCACAATGTTCAAAATGTGCTGCAGCTATGGACCCCACACTTGCATTTTGGTCACTGTGATGATGGGGGTTTGGACCCCATTGCCACAATGTTCAAAATGTGCTGCAGCTATGGACCCCACACTTGCATTTTGGTCACTGTGATGATGGGGGTTTGGACCCCATTGCCACAATGTTCAAAATGTGCTGCAGCTATGGACCCCACACTTGCATTTTGGTCACTGTGATGAGGGGGTTTGGACCCCATTGCCACAATGTTCAAAATGTGCTGCAGCTATGGACCCCACACTTGCATTTTGGTCACTGTGATGATGGGGGTTTGGACCCCATTGCCACAATGTTCAAAATGTGCTGCAGCTATGGACCTCCACACTTGCATTTTGGTCACTGTGATGATGGGGGTTTGGACCCCATTGCCACAATGTTCAAAATGTGCTGCAGCTATGGACCCCACACTTGCATTTTGGTCACTGTGATGATGGGGGTTTGGACCCCATTGCCACAATGTTCAAAATGTGCTGCAGCTATGGACCCCACACTTGCATTTTGGTCACTGTGATGATGGGGGTTTGGACCCCATTGCCACAATGTTCAAAATGTGCTGCAGCTATGGACCCCACACTTACATTTTGGTCACTGTGATGATGGGGGTTTGGACCCCATTGCCACAATGTTCAAAATGTGCTGCAGCTATGGACCCCACACTTACCTTTTGGTCACTGTGATGATGGGGGTTTGGACCCCATTGCCACAATGGTCATGGCCTGCTTGCGTTGTGTGTGCCACACACATATTTGTGTGGCACATGTGCTAGGGGGTCACATTGTATGTTCGAAGTCATGTTCGGTGTTGTAGGCATTTGACACAGTCTACACACGCTTGTCATGGTGTTGGGGGATGTCTTCTTCTTGCATTCCCTAGGTTGTGGTGTGCTGGTTGTGTCATGCATTGTCCATCCTATGGGTGGGGGTGGTAGTGGTGGTAGGCATCCTGCCCCCCTGGGTGAGGGTGGTAGTAGTGGTAGGCATCCTGCCCCCCTGGGTGAGGGTGGTAGTAGTGGTAGGCATCCTGCCCCCTGGGTGAGGGTGGTAGTGGTGGTAGGCATCCTGCCCCCCTGGCTAAGGGTGGTAGTAGTGGTAGGCATCCTGCCCCCCTGGGTGAGGTGGTAGTAGTGGTAGGCATCCTGCCCCCCTGGGTGGGGGTGGTGGTAGGCATCCTGCCCCCTTGGTGAGGGTGGTAGTAGTGGTAGGCATCCAGCCCCCTGGGTGAGGGTGGTAGTGGTGGTAGGCATCCTGCCCCCTGGGTGAGGGTGGTAGTAGTGGTAGGCATCCAGCCCCCCTGGGTGAGGGTGGTAGTGGTGGTAGGCATCCTGCCCCCCTGGCTAAGGGTGGTAGTAGTGGTAGGCATCCTGCCCCCCTGGGTGAGGGTGGTAGTGGTGGTAGGCATCCTGCCCCCTGGGTGAGGGTGGTAGTAGTGGTAGGCATCCTGCCCCCTGGCTAAGGGTGGTAGTAGTGGTAGGCATCCTGCCCCCTGGCTAAGGGTGGTAGTAGTGGTAGGCATCCTGCCCCCCTGGGTGAGGGTGGTAGTAGTGGTAGGCATCCTGCCCCCTGGCTAAGGGTGGTAGTAGTGGTAGGCATCCTGCCCCCTGGGTGAGGGTGGTAGTAGTGGTAGGCATCCTGCCCCCCTGGGTGAGGGTGGTAGTGGTGGTAGGCATCCTGCCCCCCTGGCTAAGGGTGGTAGTAGTGGTAGGCATCCTGCCCCCTGGGTGAGGGTGGTGAGGTATCCTGCCCCCCTGGGTGGGGGGTGGTGGTAGGCATCCTGCCCCCTTGGTGAGGGTGGTAGTAGTGGTAGGCATCCAGCCCCCTGGGTGAGGGTGGTAGTGGTGGTAGGCATCCTGCCCCCCTGGGTGAGGGTGGTAGTAGTGGTAGGCATCCAGCCCCCCTGGGTGAGGGTGGTAGTGGTGGTAGGCATCCTGCCCCCTGGCTAAGGGTGGTAGTAGTGGTAGGCATCCTGCCCCCTGGGTGAGGGTGGTAGTGGTGGTAGGCATCCTGCCCCCCTGGGTGAGGGTGGTAGTGGTGGTAGGCATCCTGCCCCCTGGGTGAGGGTGGTAGTAGTGGTAGGCATCCAGCCCCCTGGGTGAGGGTGTTAGTGGTGGTAGGCATCCTGCCCCCCTGGCTGAGGGTGGTAGTAGTGGTAGGCATCCTGCCCCCTGGGTGAAGGTGGTAGTAGTGGTAGGCATCCTGCCCCCTGGTTGAGGGTGGTAGTAGTGGTAGGCATCCTGCCCCCTGGCTAAGGGTGGTAGTAGTGGTAGGCATCCTGCCCCCCTGGGTGAGGGTGGTAGTAGTGGTAGGCATCCTGCCCCCCTGGCTAAGGGTGGTAGTAGTGGTAGGCATCCTGCCCCCCTGGGTGAGGGTGGTAGTGGTGGTAGGCATCCTGCCCCCCTGGGTGAGGGTGGTAGTAGTGGTAGGCATCCAGCCCCCTGGGTGAGGGTGGTAGTGGTGGTAGGCATCCTGCCCCCCTGGGTGAGGGTGGTAGTAGTGGCAGGCATCCAGCCCCCTGGGTGAGGGTGGTAGTGGTGGTAGGCATCCTGCCCCCCTGGCTAAGGGTGGTAGTAGTGGTAGGCATCCTGCCCCCCTGGGTGAGGGTGGTAGTGGTGGTAGGCATCCTGCCCCCCTGGGTGAGGGTGGTAGTGGTGGTAGGCATCCTGCCCCCCCTGGGTGAGGGTGGTAGTGGTGGTAGGCATCCTGCTTCCCCTGGCTAAGGGTGGTAGTAGTGGTAGGCATCCTGCCCCCCTGGGTGAGGGTGGTAGTAGTGGTAGGCATCCTGCCCCCTGGGTGAGGGTGGTAGTAGTGGTAGGCATCCTGCCCCCTGGCTAAGGGTGGTAGTAGTGGTAGGCATCCTGCCCCCCTGGCTAAGGGTGGTAGTAGTGGTAGGACATCCTGCCCCCCTGGGTGAGGGTGGTAGTAGTGGTAGGCATCCTGCCCCCCATGGGTGAGGGTGGTAGTGGTGGTAGGCATCCTGCCCCCCTGGCTAAGGGTGGTAGTAGTGGTAGGCATCCTGCCCCCTGGGTGAGGGTGGTAGTAGTGGTAGGCATCCTGCCCCCCTGGGTGGGGGTGGTGGTAGGCATCCTGCCCCCTTGGTGAGGGTGGTAGTAGTGGTAGGCATCCAGCCCCCCCTGGGTGGGGGTGGTGGTAGGCATCCTGCCCCCCCTTGGGGAGGGTGGTAGTAGTGGTAGGCATCCAGCCCCCCCTGGGTGAGGGTGGTAGTGGTGGTAGGCATCCTGCCCCCCTGGGTGAGGGTGGTAGTAGTGGTAGGCATCCAGCCCCCCTGGGTGAGGGTGGTAGTGGTGGTAGGCATCCTGCCCCCCTGGCTAAGGGTGGTAGTAGTGGTAGGCATCCTGCCCCCTGGGTGAGGGTGGTAGTGGTGGTAGGCATCCTGCCCCCCTGGGTGAGGGTGGTAGTAGTGGTAGGCATCCTGCCCCCCTGGCTAAGGGTGGTAGTAGTGGTAGGCATCCAGCCCCCTGGCTAAGGGTGGTAGTAGTGGTAGGCATCCTGCCCCCCGGGTGAGGGTGGTAGTAGTGGTAGGCATCCTGCCCCCTGGGTGAGGGTGGTAGTGGTGGTAGGCATCCTGCCCCCCTGGCTAAGGGTGGTAGTAGTGGTAGGCATCCTGCCCCCCTGGGTGAGGGTGGTAGTAGTGGTAGGCATCCTGCCCCCGTGGGTGGGGGTGGTGGTAGGCATCCTGCCCCCCTTGGTGAGGGTGGTAGTAGTGGTAGGCATCCAGCCCCCCTGGGTGAGGGTGGTAGTAGTGGTAGGCATCCAGCCCCCTGGGTGAGGGTGGTAGTAGTGGTAGGCATCCTGCCCCCCTGGGTGAGGGTGGTAGTAGTGGTAGGCATCATGCCCCCCTGGGTGAGGGTGGTAGTAGTGGTAGGCATCCAGCCCCCTGGGTGAGGGTGGTAGTGGTGGTAGGCATCCTGCCCCCCTGGGTGAGGGTGGTAGTAGTGGTAGGCATCCTGCCCCCCCCTGGGTAGGGGTGGTGGTAGGCATCCAGCCCCCCCTGGGTGAGGGTGGTAGTGGTGGTAGGCATCCTGCCCCCCCTGGCTAAGGGTGGTAGTAGTGGTAGGCATCCAGCCCCCCCTGGGTGAGGGTGGTAGTAGTGGTAGGCATCCAGCCCCCCCTGGGTGAGGGTGGCAGTGGTGGTAGGCATCCTGCCCCCCCTGGCTCAGGGTGGTAGTAGTGGTAGGCATCCTGCCCCCCCTGGGTGAGGGTGGTAGTAGTGGTAGGCATCCTGCCCCCCCTGGCTAAGGGTGGTGGTAGGCATCCAGCCCCCCCTGGGTGAGGGTGGTAGTTGTGGTAGGCATCCTGCCCCCCCTGGCTCAGGGTGGTAGTAGTGGTAGGCATCCTGCTGGGTGAGGGTGGTAGTAGTGGTAGGCATCCTGCCCCCCCTGGCTAAGGGTGGTGGTAGGCATCCAGCCCCCCCTGGGTGAGGGTGGTAGTGGTGGTAGGCATCCTGCCCCCCCTGGGTGAGGGTGGTAGTAGTGGTAGGCATCCTGCCCCCCCTGGGTAGGGGTGGTGGTGCGCATTCAGGCCCCTGTGTGCATATGTGGCATTGGTGATGGGCATCCCGCCCCTATGGTGCTGCTGTTGCTGGTGTAAGTATATTCGGCATCCCTCTGTGTGTGTGTGATGTGTCGTGTACGTGTTGTATGTGTTTTGTGGTTGGTGTCTGGCTTACCTTCTGCGCCGTACGCGTCCGTGCCTGTTCCGGTAGTATATGTAGAATATTGGTATGATCGGGACGAAGGGATTCATGGTTGGTTCGTGTCGTTCGTCCTTCTCGTTGCTTCGCGTCGTCCTCGTCGCTTCGCCTCGTCCTCGTCGCTTCGCCGCTCGTCCTCGTCGCTGCCGTGTTCGTCTCGGAGCCGTGGATCGTGTTGTGGCGCGAATCGGAGCTTATGTGCGCCTCTCCCGGATGCTTTGACGTGCCGTGCGTAGCGACGGGTTCGGGCGCGTACGGAAGCGCATCGTACTTGTCCGGCCGGACGGGGCTGCATTTTTCCTTCCGTGCGACTCGATTCGGCGTTTCCGGATTCGCCTCGGTCGGAGAACAGGACCTGGTTTGGGTGAGTACGGCTCGGCCGGATTCTTTGCTGTTGTGCGCATCGTACTTGCTCGTTCGGTGTGCTGTACGGATCGGTCGGGAAACAGGCTTTCGCATGGCTTTTTTCCCGACCAAATGGTGTTGGGTGCGCCTCCGACCGAGATCGGAATCGGCCCCTAAGTATCTTGTGTACTCGTATTTAAGTTGCTTGATTTTGAAGGAATTGTTAGACTTAAGGTCTTTGATTCTTTCCTGTTCTAAAACTTGTATTTCTTTCTCCAAGAAATTTAGTTTAGAATTCAGCTGCTTTTTTTTTTTGCCATCTCGCCTAACATCACACCCCTAATGGTAGCTTTCATAGTATCTCATTGGGTGCATTCATCACCATCCAAAGCAATATTATCCTTGAAAAAATTGGTTAACGCTTGTGCCACCGTAATCCTGGAGACCGGATCCTCAAAAATCTCATCAGTCATCCTCCAAGATCTAGATTTGGGAGGAAAACTAGTGAGATTCAGAGAAATAGAGATGGACGCATGGTCTGAGACAATAATAGGCTCAGTGGTGGGATTAGATTCAGATTGAACCATTTAGTTACTGATAAAAAAGTAATCTATTCTTGATAATAAGTTGTGAGTATGAGAGTAAAATGTAAAAACGTCGCCCGTTGGGTTATGAAAGTGCCGTATGCCAGTAAGATAATTTTCTTCCATACATTTGTGAACCAAAGTATGTGAACGAGTGGATCTATATGCATTCTGTGATAACCTGTCCAGGGGGGTGTCATAAGGTAAATTGAAGTCTCCCGCTAGGAAGAGCTTTTTGTTTGATGGAATTTCAAGAAGTCTCTGGTGTACAGAGGTCCAAAATGTTGGATCGTCCGTTGTTGGGGCATATATGTTTGCAGTGTAAAAGGAGTTGTTTTTGGTGATTTTGGAAATAAGCCATCTACCTTGGTCTTCGTGGGCAATAGTATCAAGTTGGCACCCTGCATGTTTCGAAATTAAAGTGAAAACACAATTTTCTTGTTATTAGCTGGAGAACAGGCATAATCAAATATCCAATTGTGTTGCATGCAACGAGCTTCAATTAGACCAGCTCATGTTTCCTGCAGTAGGAGGATATTGCTTTTTAATTTACTGTAATATTCTAGAATCTTTTTCCTTTTGATAGGATCATCTAATCCAGTAGTAGTAATGTGAGACAATCTTAAGGGGAAGCTGAGACATATCTAAAGATTGGGCTAGATTGAGTATTCATCTTGTGAAAAGAGAGAGAGGGGAATAGAAGATGCAGAAGGGAAACACTGCATTACACTGTTACATGAGAAAAGCGAGCAATTGTTTCTGACTTTCATTGTAGGGAAACAATACCTCAATATTGCACACAAAGAATCCAACCCCCCGACCCAAAGAACCTACCCCCCGCCTCCGAAGCAAGACTGGGGGCCATGAAGGCCTCAGAGCAAATAACAGCAGCCAGACATTGAGACCGAGCCCGAGCAGAACTATGAAGAAAATATAAGCAGCCATGTATTGCAGTGATATCATTACAGAGTATGGTAACATTACAAAAAATTAAACCATGGGAGATGATGTCTAGAATGTTAATCACATAACATCGATATCAAACACAGATTGAGCATATGTCAGGCATAAAAAACAAACAGTATTGAGATGTAATTGCAAACTTCAATTAATCACACATGGATAAATGTGGAAATGAAAGTCTCAGAAGGTTGTTACAAACATCACTAATATGGCGTGGTTAAATTTTTAACTTAAGCAAATATGAATAACCACCGACAATCACTCGCGGATATGAGTACTTGATATAAACAATGGCAAAATCACAAAAAGCTCTAAAAACAGTTGATGTAACTTGGGAGCACATCTAATGTTTGTGAGACCATGGTTATAAGGACACAGAGACTTATCTGAGTAGCAGATATGCGACGGAGTGTTAAATGAGGCTGTAAAAAACAAATAGGATCTGGTGACAAATCCAACAAATTGGTGATATCATGGATGTCAGTAAAGAATAGAGCACAAAGAAATTTGAATCAGTGAAGAGAAATTTCATAGAAAAGAGGATAACGTCTTCATTGAAGCAACAGTCAGTGTGACATTTGATTATCAATTATTTGGTGTACAAAATATTCTAGTTCTCTTAGTTCATCAAAAATACGTGGGTTACCTTCAAAGATGATTTTCAGCTTCACTGGACCAATGAATGAGAAAGGTATGTTTAGGGAGTGGAGATCTTGGCGAAGAGCTCAGAACCTTTTTCTTCGCTCGATTGTACGCTTTGCATAATCTTGGGCAATCCCAATTTTGTGGTCTTTCCAGCTGTGAAATTTGATTTTTTTCATACGGTCAAGGATCATTTTGGTATGCTGGTACCTTAAAGGTCTGAAGATGTGGGTCCTTGATTTGTTTTGCGGGATAGAGGTGATGAAAGTTGGGACCCTGTGGGTCCATCCAATCTCAAAAGTACAGTCAAATGAAAATCCAAGGACCTGAGGAATCCAAGTTTCTAGGAAGGAGACTCAAGATATGGCATAGTCTTCAATCTTTTCTGGTAGACCTAATATTTGGAAGTTGCCTCTCCTGTTTCTATCCTCAAAGGCTGATATTTCCATTTATAGAGATGATATTTTCCGCGACATTATTTCCAATGTTTTTGAAACAGAGCACTGATTATCTTCAACCTTGCTCATACGAGATTCTGCTTCTTCCAATCTGTTAGTTAGTGCCCAAGCATCTTGTCTGGTGCCACCCAATTCTTTTTTTTTTTAATGTTTAATAAGCTTTATTGAATCATAAATATTGGAACGATACAACAGAGGCCTAATGTAGAACAATATGGAGAATCACTTAAAAACGAAGTAGTGTAGGCATCATAAAACAGAGTAGAAAGCTATTTATAATATAGAGATAAATAGGGGAAGAAGAAGAAGGTGGGAAGGAAGGGGGAAAGAAAATACATACATAGATACAAATGAAAATACGAATGAAAATATTACGCTCAAAAACCTTAAACTATGTTAAGCAGAATAAATATTGAATATAAACATTACCAAATATTAAAGGGTAAAGAATGAGAGATTAAAGAGAAAGAAATTCAAGGGGGGTTGGAAATTTTCAGAACGATAATGAGAAACAGTATTGATGGATAACTGCCACCCAATTCTGATCGGAAGCATTCCGTATTTACTTTAGTAGACTGAGTAAGATTGTGAAGAGCGTTGAATTTTACTAGTATAATATCCATTCTGTTTCCAAAGTCTTATTTTCCTTTTACTGGCGAATCTGGAGCTGGCAGGTCTTGTTTTGTTCTTTTTTCACCTGGTTTTTTGACCCTTGGGATCTTCATGCTCTTTGATCCTTGTAGGTCAGCCCTGTGTTCCTTTTCTCTTGAGTCTGCCGTTGTCATATAGTGTGGGTCTTGGATAAGAACTTGTTATTACTGGAAGTAAGAGTTATCTTGCGTGAAGTGTTGTAATGCTATAAACGCAAACCAATCCTGTTGAGAGACAGACCATTAACCAGGAAAATGGAGGAGTAAACAGGACCTTTATTCAGGCGTTGTTTGAAACGAAAGTATTGCGATCTGCATCAGTAAGTGAACCCTACAACAGATGCAGGTACGGAGATTGCATTAACAACACTTGGACTCTACGTAGGAGATTACATTGGACATATTAGACTTGTAAACATGTGAGAGATTGGCAGGTTAGGATAGTTGAATGGTGCATCTACAGACATCTGAACATATTTGTAGGACCTTGCATGTACATGCAGAGCTCTAACACAGACAACAGCTGAGAATGTGATTACTGTGCAGAATTTACACACCTGTGTGCTCTTACTTTTAAAATCACAAGACATTGTACTGGTAATTATGCCAAAACGTTTTGCAACAGAATATTGAGAACAGATGAAAAGCTCTAAGTGTTGCACAGCAATATTAGTCCTTTATGTCTCCTCACTGCTCACCAGTATCCTCACCAGTGACGCAGAAGCGTAAGAAGCACAAAGCAAGAATCGTGAAGCGCCTCAGAGTGACATCGCCTGTACTGAGCTGAGCGATGTCAGAAACTCGCAAATACTTTCAAATGATACACTTTGATCCTGCAAGCCTCTGCGCCTTCGCTTTTGTCACAACTTGTAGATCCTTGTTACTGTGGCTTATAAGACATTTCACATCTCCATGCACTGCCCAACAGTATTATATCAAAATGCCTACTTGCTAAATTTTGTAAAAGACACACTCACAGCTCCTACAGGAATAGCGGCTCCGAACAGATAAAAACGCTTTAGCAAAGCTTATACACAACTTGAGGAGTGTTCGCGGCTGCCATTTTGAGGAGAATTTGAGCATCATAGGCAGAGAGGCTTGAGCATAGAGGCAGAGACGTAAGGCTGTATTGAGCTGAGCGATGGCAGAAAAATTGTAAATACACTCAAGTAATCCACTTTGACCCTGCAAGCCCCTGCTATTCTTCACTTTTGACACGACCTGTAGATCCTTGTTACTGTGGCTTATCTGCACAAAGCATGAACCGTGAAGCTCCTCAGGATGAGTAGCATGTAGTGAGCTGAGCGATGTCAGAAACTCGTGATTGCACTTGTAATTGCACTCAAGTAATCCACTTTGACCCTGCAAGCCCCTGCTATCCTTCACTTTTGACACGACCTGTAGATCCTTGTTACTGTGGCTTATCTGCACAAAGCATGAACCGTGAAGCTCCTCAGGATGACGTAGCATGTAGTGAGCTGAGCATGTCAGAAACTCGTGATTGCACTTGTAATTGCACTCAAGTAATCCACTTTGACCCTGCAAGCCCCTGCTATCCTTCACTTTTGACACGACCCGTAGATCCTTGTTACTGTGGCTTATCTGCACAAAGCATGAACCGTGAAGCTCCTCAGGATGACGTAGCATGTAGTGAGCTGAGCGATGTCAGAAACTCGTGATTGCACTTGTAATTGCACTCAAGTAATCCACTTTGACCCTGCAAGCCCCTGCTATCCTTCACTTTTGACACGACCTGTAGATCCTTGTTACTGTGGCTTATCTGCACAAAGCATGAACCGTGAAGCTCCTCAGGATGACGTAGCATGTAGTGAGCTGAGCGATGTCAGAAACTCGTGATTGCACTTGTAATTGCACTCAAGTAATCCACTTTGACCCTGCAAGCCACTGCTATCCTTCACTTTTGACACGACCCGTAGATCCTTGTTACTGTGGCTTATCTGCACCAAGCATGAACCGTGAAGCTCCTCAGGATGACGTAGCATGTAGTGAGCTGAGCGATGTCAGAAACTCGTGATTGCACTTGTAATTGCACTCAAGTAATCCACTTTGACCCTGCAAGCCACTGCTATCCTTCACTTTTGACACGACCCGTAGATCCTTGTTACTGTGGCTTATCTGCACAAAGCATGAACCGTGAAGCTCCTCAGGATGACGTAGCATGTAGTGAGCTGAGCGATGTCAGAAACTCGTGATTGCACTTGTAATTGCACTCAAGTAATCCACTTTGACCCTGCAAGCCACTGCTATCATTTGTTTTTGCTACATCTTGTAGATCCTTGTTACTGTGGGATATCAGTCATCTTGCATCACCATACACTACCATCGGTACTATCAGTAGTACCAAACTTTGTCTTCTTGCCAGATTAGTAAAATGCAAATTCACAGCTCCTATAGGAATAGTAATTTAGAACAGATTAAAACGTTTTAGTGAGGCGTATAGTACAAAGCTTGAATAATGCTCGCTTTGAGGAGAACATGATGTATCGACTCTTTTCCAAAGGCACCCAGTGCAAATACAGGTTAACAGTCTGACATGTGAGGGGTTAAGAACAGTGGATGTCAGCAATTTCCTGTAAGTAGCAGAATAGGAAATTACGCATCAGAGCGCGATGCGGGAGGCAGACTCATGAAGCTGTGAGGAAACGCAGGCACTATTTTGATGGGCAATTTTGCAACACAGTGAGGGCCAAACACACCGGCTCGATAAACTGCATGCCACATTTAACAAACCTCTTGTAGGATTCATCCGAACTTCACCAGAGCATCACAAACGTGTAGGCGGGCTTTTTCAAGTCAGGTGAAATCTCAGCTAGGTCGAAAACCACACTTTAGTTCTGCCCAGGACAGGAGCTCTGCTGTTACGCCACCATCTTCGTCTCCTCACCAGATCTAATTCTTGATTTCCATGAAACAATATGAAACCATCATTTGTCCCCTTGACAACACTTTCTTTCTCCTTTAAGGGAGAAAGCCTGTCAGCATCTACGGTGAAAGTCCATACTCGCTTTTGGAAAATTCCTTCATATTTCAACCAGCTGACAGGCAGTAACGATTGAGTTTTAGGAACAGCAACAAGCAGCTACAATGCATGGGTGAGTGTGACTGTGTAGTTTGCCTCTCACTTAGGACACTGTGGGGCATATTTACGTTCCCTGGCGCATCCCTGCATATCAACAGGGATGCGCCAGGAAAATGCGTCACGCAAGTTTACCCTTGCGCCACGTCCGATGCGCCGCATTTACTATGCGGCGCATCGTTGCGCAAGAGATAAGCAGATGCGTGACGCATCTGCCGGCGAAAGTTGGCGCAGTGCTGAAGTTGTGTCGCAAGCGCGACGCAACTCCAGCACTGTTCCAACCTTCCCTATCCCTAACATGGTGCGTCAATCCTTACGCCTGCTTGAAGCAGGCGTAAGGATTTGACGCACCAGCTGCCGAGAAGTGACTGCGTGAAATCTTGTAGATTTCACTACGTCACTTTTCCGAGGCGTTCCTGCACCGGAACGCCCCTGCGCCGAGTCGCCCACATGAAACCTGATGCAGGTTTCATGTGGCGCAGGGTTTACTACGTGACGCATCTCCCTAGATGCGTCACGTTGTAAATATAGCGCAACGTGGCGCATGGTTTGCGTCGCCGCTGCGTCACATGCGTGACGCAACGGCGGCGCAAAAGTGGCGCAAGGGGCTTGTAAATATGCCCCGTTATTCTTTTGAGAACTATGGGGCAGATTTACAACTTCTGGCGCATCCCTGCAAATCAGCAGGGATGCGCCAGAATAGTTGCGACACGCAATTCTCTCCTTGCGCCACCACGGAAGCGCCGCATTTACAATGCGGCGCACCGTGGCGCAAGGAAAGGCCGATGCGTGTCGCATCCTGTGGCGCAAGGCGGCGCATTGCTGGAGTCGTGTCGCAAGCGCGACGCAACTCCAGCAATGCTCGTGGGCCGCCCATACCTAACGTGGTGCGCCACTCCTTACGCCTGCTTGAAGCAGGCGTAAGGATTCGTCGCAGCGGCGTCGGAAAAGTGACTCAGTGAAATCTTGTAGATTTCACTGCGTCACTTTACGAGGCATTCCTTCGACGGAACGCCCACCCTGCGGAGGAACGCCCACATGAAACCTGACGCAGGTTTCATGTGGCGCAGGGCTTTACAACGTGACGCATCTCCCTAGATGCGTCACGTTGTAAATAATGCGCAACGTGGCGCATGGTTTACGTCGCCGCTGCGTCACAAAAGTGACGCAACGGCGGCGCAAAAGTGGCGCAAGGGGCTTGTAAATCTGCCCCTATGGATTTTACGTGTCATATGCGAATGGAGCCATACATGGGAAAGTTGTGACTTTCTCAATGCTTTTCCTTACAAGATCCCAATTTTTATAGTTTGTTCACAAGATTAAGTTATCTTGCATTCTTTTCTTTTGTGACTATTCATGGTCACAAGTAGTTTGTGTTGGATCCAGCTCTCCAACAATAGAAAGTTGTGAGGTTGACAAACGCATAAAGGAAAGAAGGAAATAATGCAAGCTGTTAATAATCCAATAATCGGGATCTATGCAAGATTGTACATGTGTAATAAAAATTTGGCAAGGGTTTACGAGCAAACACTTTTTTACCACTTTTTTTCTTTTTTACAGAATTTTAAGCCTAATCAATGTTTCTACCAAATGACGTGCATTTAATTGGAAGAAAGAAATCTGCTAAATTTCCAAATCTTTCTCTAATCAATGGTAAATCTGATTTACGCACCTCAGTTGTATTTATTTGGATTTATTAGAAGACTTATCAATCAAGTGGTTTGAGTATGAAGACTTATTTATCGGTATGGACACTTAAGCTAAGTCCCTCAAATTACCATACTATAGCATCAGCCCTGCTTCAAAATTATTCATTCCTTATATGGATGCTTTTTTCCACTCCTCACAAACTAAGGGGCAGATTTACAAGCCCCTTGCGCCACTTTTGCGTCATTTTTAACATGGGAAAAGTGACGTACGGGTGGCGCAAGGGGCTTGTAAATAAGCGCCTAAATACTTTTTAAGAACTGACAGAATGTGGGAACAATTGCCAGGCTTGGGTAAAAACATTTCCAGCATGTTTGCAGAATACATGGCATCTAGCGAATTAACGTAATTTCATATAATTCCAATATTATTAAAATGGATGCTTTAGCAGTTTTATATTGTTGATTCTAACTGGAGATTCCTATTGCCATATAAATCAGAACATTCATATTAATTACTCTGATCTGTGTGGTCACGTTAATTATAAGCCAAAAATGGCTACACTTCCAACTGCCTATTCCTTTACCCCGCAGTCTTAACAACGACCAGCCTTTACAACGAAATCACTACCCCGACTGCGACATAACCAGTTGTTACTTTACCACGCAAATTGTTACAATGAATTGCTGTAGTGGATGCGTTGTTGGACTGGTGTTGTATTTTTAAGCTCAACACCTTCTCTACTGTTGCGTAGACTGGAGTTTAAATAGTAATTTATACAATTCCAAAGTCCAGCCCCCCCCTAAAACAAGTCACTGTAACAACCTGCTTGCTAAAGTAATGTGTGGTAACATCGCAGTCGGGGTAGTGACTGCGTTGTAAAGGCATGCGAGGTAAATGCATTTGTAGTTTCATCATACAACCATTCTACACAAGTTGATTTTTTATGAAGACGATGCGTTCATTGAAAAAAGGCTACTAAAATTACATCTTTGGGACACTGATCAAGTTTTGCTCTGCCAAGTTGAAAGTATGAAGTCACATACTACATACACTAGGCTTTCATATCTCTTACTTTCAATCATTTTTGTATGTACAAAAGCTGCTTTCCTTCTGAGCCCTCCCCACATTTCCACCTGATTGTTTGGCTCTGTTTTTGCATACTCACTACATTTTATTTTAGAAAACTAGTTGATATTAACCCTATACTCATAGGTATTTAGTTGTGTTACTAGCATTGGCATTGTTGTTTTTGGCACTTAGATGGTGTATACTTTGCTCTTAGAATGTCACATCTGCCACTAGTGTGAATTAATTGCTCTTGTCAGCTGGCCACAAGTGCATATATTTTATTTTTTTATTTATCTACCAGATTTGTATCGTTCAAGTCTACTCACAAACGGGTTCCCAGAGCTCAAAACTGTTTGCACCAAAAAACACCCGTAATGCAGCAATGGCTTATCAGAATAGCCATTTCATCAATCCTTTCCTGAATGTTAATTCATCAGAGACCATCCTCAGGGAAAGAGGCATCTTGTTCCATAGTTTGGAGACCAGGAAAGAGAATGAGCAACCGCCTCTTCAGCTTTTATATATTCTCTGGACGACCACTAAATAAGATTTGGTAGATCGAAGCAATCTTCCAGGGCTGTAATATTACAACATGTGGCCTAACAGTCTTGGGCCCTTATTGTTTTAAATTCTGTGTACAATACATAAGGCCTTAAAGTGAATGCGCCTATATATAGGTAGCCAGTGCAATTTGGTGAAAGACGCTGATGCAGAATGATGTCTCGGGGTCTTTAGCAGAAGATGAGCTGCAGCATTTTGCACCACCTGCAATGTGTTCAACACCGATTGTGAGGCTCCTAGGTAAAGCACGTTTTAATAGTGCAAGCGAGAGGTGACTAAAGCGTGCACTATGGTTGTTTGAGCAGATTCTGCTAACAATTATAAGATCTTTCTTACCATTCTCAGTACACCAAACAAACAGCACCAAGTTTCTTTGCTTGTATATCAAAAGAAAGTTTGTTATACAGACGGAATCCCACAATTTTAACCACTGGCTTAGGCTGGGGCTGAGGACCAAGGGATTCAAGCCAGCAATGTAGAGGCTAAAGACTTAAGTTATTCCAATTACTATCACTTCAATCTATCTTTGTAAAATTTTAAACAACAAGAAGTAATCCATTTGGCTACAATGGTGGGGCAGGATTTGAACAGACTTCCGTTAGAAGGTGCATCTGGGGTCAAAGAAATGATGATCTGGATGTTGTCCGCATATGAGACCAAAGAGAAGCCAAACAGTTCCACAATGTCGGCCAGCGGACAAACATGCACAACGTCGGACTCAGGGAAGAGCCCTGAGTAACTACGCACAGCACGGGTCGAGATCGTGAATAGTAAGGTTTAACCCAAACCTTGAAGCTACTATCTTCCAGGAAAGGGCCCAGACATTTCCATGCCTGATGTGTCACTCCTGATTAAGCCACTCTCTCTAAGAGTGTTACATAAAAGACCATATTGAATGCTGCCCTTAGGTACAGCAGGAGCAAGGTGGCTCAGCCACCTTGATCAAGTATCATTTTAAGGTCCGCCACAACCACCAGAAGACCCAGCTCAGTGTTATGTCTGGGCCTTAAAATTGTCTGAGAAGCATGGAAAAACCCACTTTTTTCCCAAAAAGCAGAAAGCTATTAGTTTTAAATGTTTTGATTGGCCTGTAATTTTAAATAAGTAGGGGATTCAATTAGTTTTTTTTATAGTGGCTTTACCACCACATGCTTCCAGGTTTTAGGTACCTGACCACTAATTAGAGAGTGGTTCAAGATCTCTTTTATAACTGGCAGAACAGTACCTGCTACCTTTTGAAAAATAAAAGGAGGGGCAGGATCCAAAGGGGAACCGGACATTACATTAGTCAGTAAAGTAAGCAATTCCACATCTTGTATGCCTGATAAGGCAGAAATTGTTGACTTAGAGGTTAAGTCCTGGGTACAGGCTCCTTCCCTAAAGGCAAAGGTTCCTGACCTTGAAATTATGCATAAATGGTGGATATATTATTTGAGAAGAAGCTCACTACTTCATTTACCCATGCTTCAAACGTGGCTACAACAGGATTCAAGTCTGAGGGGTTCATCATAGATTTTACTATAGAGCAAACATCCTTTGCCGAGTTTGCCACACTGTCAATTTTATGTGCAAAATAATTTGCCTGTGTACTTTTTATCATGTAATGATTGTTATTAATAGCTTTCCTATAGCTGTTTTTGGAACTCACATCATATGATTTCCTCCATTTCCTTTCTAGTCTTTTGCAATTGTTCTTTAATTCTCTCAACTGAGAGTTAAACCAAGGTGCTGACTTCTTTTATGTGGTAACAACAAATTTGGTTAACTGAATAGTCTGGTCTAAGGTTGAGCTAAACCAATCCTCAAACCAACCATATTCTCAACTGAATTATGTCTAGTATTTAAGAGAAGTTGCTCATATTTTACACTGTCTAGCTTAGCCCAGAGTATGTCCAACCTGTGAGCTTTCATCACCTCACCAGATGAAAGAATAATGGAAAGTCCAACGGGAACCACAGAATGGTCCCTGGAAAAGGTTGGTTAACTATCATATTTGGTAGATTTGAAAACACTGGGTCTAAAAGATGGTCTTTCTTGAGTGTGGGGGACTTTACCAACTGTATCAATTGCAAAGCCTCCAGATCATATATTAAATTGTATGCTTTCACGCAATTTAAGTAATCTAAATGAATATTCAGGTCTCCCAGAAGGGTAAAGTTTGCCCTTTTAAAAGCTTGACTCACGATCATCTCTGGTAAGATTTTTTAAAATTGTGCTGAAGGGCCTGGGGGACGATAAATCAGAGCACTGAAAAGTGTGAAAGAAGCAGTATATTCAATAGAGAATAGTGTGCTTCCACAATCAGGCTCTTCCCACAGTGATAACATGCAACGTAACTTAAACTTAAATACAATGACAATCCCACTGCCTATTTTTCCAATATGGTCGCTTCTAACAATATTGTACCCTCGGGGAACCGCCTGACCACATCTGGCATACAGCTTTCCTTCAGCCAGCTTTCTGTCAAGAATACAACATTTGGTTGTTGTTCCTCTAGAAGAGTAAAAAGGTGTAGTTTATGTTGTACTAGAGAACAATAATTTATCAGAAAGGGATGCCACCTCTCAGTAGGGCCAATTTTAGAAGGGGCCTTAGAGCTTATTTATTAAGTGCTTTCAGAAGCGTCAGAGAATAATTTAATCTCAATTGTTGAAAAGGGCCAGGCTCTCTCCCCTCTGGCCCTGGTCAGACGCAGACAGGCTCAGACGGACTTGCCTTTGACGTGCCCGTGCCCCATTAAGTAGTGTGACTGGGGAAAAAAAGCTAGAGCGCAAACCAAGATGGCAGCACTAGATGTCACCACAACGGCGGCCAAGACCGCACTTAAAAAAGAATACAGAAGAGTAAAAAGGGTTAAAGGGTTAAACAGGCCTGTTAAATATACAAATTGATTTATAGTGACTAAAACGCCCCCAAAAGTTAAGTGCAGCAATGACAGTAAGTAAAAGAAATGAATGAGAAAACTTAAAAAAAGGCTCAATTCATAGGATTTTCAATCTCATGTCTGTTTGTCACCCAAATATAAAAATAAAAGTACAGGTAAATGAGTCAGCAGTTCACTGGAATTTCAGTCTCAAACAGATTAACTGTGCGTCCGTGTGCTCCATTAAGTAGTGTGGCGGGAAAAAAAGACTAGAATGTGAACCAAGATGGCGGCTCTAGATTTCACCACAATGGGAGCCAAGACCCTACTTAAAAGAGAATATAAATTAGTTAAAAAAGGGGTCTACAGACCAGTTACGTACAAAAAATTGATTTATAATGAGTAAAACACCCCCAACAGTAAAGTGCAGCAATGAGATTAAGTAAAGGAAATGAATGAGAAAACTTTAAAAATGCCTCAATTCATAAGGAATTCAATCTCATGTCTCAGTTTTCCCCCAAATTTAACAATAATACACAGGTAAATGGGCCAGCAGTTCTTCTAAATTTCAGTCTCAAACATTTCAGTTGAATTTGTTCTGGATTGTATATAGCTGTGAAGTTTTCAGAATACTTATATGTGACATTTCCATGGTTTCAGTGTACTTATGATGACACTCAATGACTAAATGTGTGACATTTAGAGTAAGACTTTCCTGTGAGTAAAATCAAGCAAAAAAGTGCTTGGAAAGTGCTAGACATCAGAAATTGCACCTTTTGAGCAATGAGAAGCTTTACAAATATTTTTAAACTGCTGCAAAACACCTAAAATGAAAGGTTGCTAACCTATTTCCCCTTATTGTCCCGGTCGGAACAAAAATTAGCAAAATATTCAAAATCTGGTATTTGGAGAACTCTCTTTAAATGTGTTCTGTGGCTACCTTTATGATCTTGAACTGACAACTAAAGTAAACATAGACAGAAAAGCCATGCTAAAAATGTATACAGATTAGTATATGTATAGTTCTTTTTTAGTACCATGTCCAGGCCTTTGCAGAATCTTGAAGGATTGTTACACAACAAAGAGCCAGACTGATGACCTTTGGTGAGACTAACTCCCAGCGATTTCACCATTACTGCTCACAGGTCATCAATCATCCATTTTTCAGCAGATCTCATTTTTCTAATGCTGTAAAATGGTTTTCTATTGTGTTTGGAAAGCTCAATTTTCTCCTGCTCGTAAACCTGATAGACAGGAGCGAGATTTTTTACAGAGCATGAGAGTCTAAGTAAGAATGAGCAAGAGTGTGGAATGAATGCTACGGGCGAAGCTGTAGTTGCAACCTAGACTGGGTAAGGAGGACGACCTGTGTCTAGTTCTGTCCGATATATGTAACTACAGTGCTTAATTTGAGCCAGTGGTTTCCGATACTCAGCACTGGCACTTAATTGTCAACACCGGCACTGATGACAGTCTGCCACATGGTGGCGCTGTCTGTCTAATATAGAAATGAGCACAACAACAATTTTTTATTGATTCAATATACATTTAAATGACTAATGCCTTCCAAGCAGGCCATTGTAATAACTTTGGGGGCCTGGGGTAGTATTTATTTATTTATTTAATGCGATTTTATATAGCGCAAACATTACCCGAAGGTGTCAGAGCGCTTTACAAAAGAACCAGTTGCGTTACATAAGGACTTTGGATTACATGAATTACATAAGAGATGCAAACAGAAAAAAATTGCAAATGTACAAGTTGTAAAGTCACTCAAGGAAGAGATACATGAACTGTCACACTTCTAGGAGTGTGGTAGTTAGCAGTTGTGTTGGTACTATTATTGACAGTGCTTGCAGGGGCAATGGGTGGTGCAAGCTGCAGTGGCTTACTGACGAGGGCCCTGGCACTTTTTTTTTTTTTTTTACAAAATAAGCACTGTGTAACTGCTTGCATTTATAGCAGTAGTAAATACAGGCAGAGATGTCACTGTTGTTCTACCTGCTTTGATGTCTTGATGTCTCTCGACGGGCATTCAATCAAGCAAAGGGTCACCTTGAAAACCCTTGAAATTATGCTTAACATAACATAACGTGTACGTTCACCCCTTAGCATATCTTGGTACTGAATAAAAGATATTTAATGATACCCCAACTAAATGGTAGTTATTCTATTGACCGCAGAAGGATGAAAAGCTGAACGGATGAACTTGGATTCGAAATTTGACCAGGAGAACAAACATACATTCTTAGGGCTGATGCATTAGTCGACTGAGCCAACAGACCCATGTAAGGCCTGACGAGGCAGCACATTGGAGCAATTGTCTCAATCATTGCTTAAGCGTAAGGTCAGCCTTCCAGAACCACCTCACGTTGTTCCCACTAAGATATACATGCTTGTGGGAAAGTCTCACCTCCTTTCAGGCCCAGCGCTCTGGAACTCCTTACCTTTTGCATCTTGGGCTCAAAGCAGACTTGAAAAATAGTTCAAACACCAGACGACCCAACTCCTGAGTCCACTACACAGACTAGATTCAGACTAGATTCAGACTAGATTCAGCAGAAGTCTTCTCTCTATTGTTATGATGGTCTTAACTTCATGAAAATGGAAGTACGAGAGAAAAAGGCAAAGCCTATCAGCTTATGTACATCCTACAATCAGAAATATGCCTCTGCGTGCATACAATGGTACCTATATTGGCCCCTAACAGATAATAGTATCTGTGTAGATGATTGCAGACAGCACCTTTCTTTTCCTCCCTAATCATACACAGATGATAAATAGCATCTCCAAAAAGGAAAAAACAAAAAATAATGGAAAAGAATTAGGGCACCTCTCAGGAGCTCAAATGGGCCAGCTGGAAATTCACAGCCTACTGAGTTTTCTCTTCACTAGCGCATCCAATCACAAGTACAATAGTACATACAGCAGATCTCACTAAATCCAGGGTCAGGGTTAAAATGTGGCTGGGGACGACCATATTGTGCGACAGAGTTCACTAAATTATGTGACACATTCTTCAGTGTCATGCAGCATTGTTGTCAATTTTATATATGTTAAAACTGTATGGACAAATGTTTAACTTCATTAATATCAGTTCAACAACTAAATAAAGCAATCTACAATGGAAAGGTGACTTGTCTAAGCAAGACAAAACACTTGCCTCTGATTGGCGACACGTTTTTAGTAACTTTTGATCAGTTTGAGTTAAAAAATGTTTTCTTGGAATCTGCAAAGTTTTGCAGAATATGGAGTATGTGGCAAGAGTGGCCAATCCATAGTTATGTGTAAAATGCCACGGCCACAGAATCACACAATTCCAGTTCCACTTAAAGGAGAATGTGTGCTGCCTGTTGTCCCTTTCCCTGCTTCTCCTGGGCCGCTGGTGCGCCGCCTTATAATAGAGACCTTTCCTCAATACTATCCCAACTCCTGAGCAAAGGGAGGGAACTCATTGAGAGACCTATTACCAATGGATGAAAAGACTCGTTGCTAAAATAGCGTCTGAAAATCGCTGAAATGACTTTATTATGTGCATTCCAGCTCTAAAGTATACAATAGCTACATCTCATTACTTTATTAATGACTAAGAAGAGACAGGGGCATATTAGCAAGACCCACGTTAAAATTATCGCCGTTTTAGCGGCAGGAAACTGCCGCTAAAACGGCGATAATGGGCTTGCTAATATGCGTTATAGAATTCCAATAGAAGCCCAGGTTAGATGTGCAGGACATCTAACCTGAGCTTCTATTGGAATTCTATAACGCATATTAGCAAGCCCATTATCGCCGTTTTAGCGGCAGTTTCCTGCCGCTAAAACGGCGATAATTTTAACGTGGGTCTTGCTAATATGCCCCACAGTTTCATTGCTCTGAGTAAATCGTGCAATTCTACCAGACTATGGGGCATATTAACAACGGCCAGCGATAATTATCGCTGGCCGTGCGTAGCGATAATTATATTATCGCTGGCTATCTCTGGCATTTATCGCCCTGGTAGCGCGTTATTAACAACGCGTTACTCCAGGGCGATAAAAATACCAGAGATAGCGATGTTATCGCCCTTTTGCAGGGAACATCGCTGGTTTTCCAGCGATGTTCCCTGCAAAAGGGCGATAACCTTGCTGATACGACCCACAGGGTCGTATCAGCAGAATCCACCTCCTATGGCTAACATAGGTAAGTCGGGATAATAGCAGACGTTAGATTTTGGCGAAAACGGCCGTTTTCGCCAAAATCTAACGTCTGCTATAATCCTGTGGGCTGCCTTGTAAATATCGCGATGTGCACATCGGCGATATTTACAACGTAGCCCATCTGGGGTACGCCAGTAACGCCCACTTTGCATCTCATTAGAGATGCAAGGATGGGCGTTGGGGGAAAGGGCGATAGTGCAGGGATTCACGCGATAGCGTGACCTTGCTGATTAGGCGATAGCATTATCGCCGCTTTCCGTCCGAAAACGGACGCTAAAGCGGCGATAATTGTCTATCGCCTCGTTGTTGATATGCCCCTAAATTGTGAAATGACTCCCCACACTTAAGACCTTCTATTTGTAGGTGTCCTAAAAGCTTACTAGAGATGTTTATCCATCCTTTTACATGTATGACAAATCCAGAAGTTTACTGGCGGCTGCAAGAAATAGCCCCCTGGTGATGGGAGGTCCATATGGAGCATTCAGCTGTGTTCTGATTTGTGGAGAGATTATCTGAACAAGCCATTGATTAGCTATTTGTTTTGTACATACATTGAAATGGGAATAGACACTGTGTTGTAAATCACTCACACAGTTATAGGACACATATTGGCAGGCTTTTACTCCCCTTTGGGAAACATTATGTTTTGAGGTCACAAATAGGAGGTTGTGAATATGGAAAGTCTTTTCAAGTTTCCGTCCAGATGAAACTGCACAATCAGAGCAGCAGTGAAACAAGTGGACGCATTTTTGTAGAAACTCGAGGGACTTGTTCCCCGTGTCCTGAAATTAGACCAAAAAAAAGGGTATTTAAACAGGCAGAGTGAGCACACAGGGACTTCCAGGGACCCTTCCTTTGAATACATTTTTTTTAAATGCTATTTTTGCGGGATCCAGGGATCCTCTGCAAAAGCTGGGGCGATCCCGTCATACAGTGGACTGAGTTTTGGATAGGCGGTGCCAGCAAGCTTCACCAACCTAATGCCGCAAATCCAGGTCCAGTTTCACAGACATACATTGATGTTGGACAAGACATTCTTGGTGTAGTTTTCCCCCAACGTTTTGCCTTCAATCCTCCTGTTTTTGCTGACTTCGTTTTGCTGGCCTTAGCACTTTGCGCACTTTACCACTGCTAACCTGCGCTAAAATGCTTGTACTCTGTCCTTTAAACATGGTTAAATTGGCTTATACTCGATTGGCATATTTAATTTACTTGTAAGTCCCTAATAAGGTGGTACTACCTGTGCCCAGGGCCTTAAATGCTACGAGTGTGCCACCCACTTAAGAAGCCCTTTAAACATTTATTTTTATTTATTTTATTTATTTATAAGTTTTTTATAGCGCTAGCTAGACCCGAAGGTATCAGAGCGCTTTACATATAATGCGAGATCATTAGATTGAAGTACATGCAAAAAAACAGACAAAGAAAATCGCTCGGCCGCAGCGGTAGTTACAGTAGGGCAGACATAGGAACCGCTTGAGCTAAAGGATGTACAAGACATAGTGGACCGCTGAAACACTAATTTAACCGCTACAACTGGTCAAGGCAGAGTGGGTGTGAGCTTTGGGAACATAGCTCAGTTAGGGTGTGTGTTAAAGTATTTGTTGAGCAGTAGGTGTTTAAGGTCCCGTTTGAAACAGGAAAATGAGGGGTTGCAGCGCAGGTCATTAGGGAGTGAGTTCCATATCGTGGGAGCATTTCTAGAGAAAGAACGTGTCTGGGAGGATTTCTTTTTCAGTTTGGGAGGTATGAGAAGAAGTGCGTTGGAGCTCCTTAGAGATCTGGCTCTACCAGCTTTCGAAAGTTTGTTCTCCAGATAGTTGGGTTTATGTGTGTGAAGGGCTTTGTGGGTGATGCAAGCGGTCTTGTAGAAACATCTTCCTTCGATCCAATTGAGGCTCTTGAGGACCGGTGTGATGTGCTCAAACCGATTGCAACCTGTTATTAGCCGGGCTGCCATGTTCAGAACTGAACTTAAGGGGGCCAGGTGAGTTTTTGGAGTTCCTGTGAAGATGACGTTACCACAATCCAGTTTTGAGAGGACAAGTGATTGCACTACCGTCTTAAAATCTTCAGGGGGAACGAAAGGTTGGATTTTCTTGAGGTGTTTTAGTGTGAGGAGTGCTCCTTTGGCTGAGTTGTTGATGTGGGCTTTCAATGACATGTTTCTGTCCAGGGTGATACCTAAGGACTTAACGGTGTTGGACAGTGTTAGAGAACAGTTTAGAGCGTCCAAATTCTTGAGCCATACTTGGATTGGTAGCAGGTTCTTGTAACATGTCTCAGGCATGCCATTGCAGCATGTGTGTAAAGTTTTAAATTACCACTGCGACCTGGAAAGATAAACCTCTTACCAGGTCCAAACCTCCATTTTTAATACATAAAAGTCTACAGTAGGATAGGCACTAACAGCCCAGAGGGCAGGGTGCAGTGTATTTAAAATGTTGGATATGTACTTTTAAGTTTTACATGTCCTGGTAGTAATACCCACTAAATAATTGTTTTACTACTGTGAGGTCTTCCTCTCCCATTGGATAAAATTGGGTTAATTTATTACATTTAATAAGTGATAACGTTCAAATGGGAGCAGGTAGGGATATCTAGTTTTGTGTCTAAGGAATTGTAATTTAAAACCTTCTTTAATGTTAAAGTCAGATTTTAAGACACAATTCTGAAAATGGCACTTTTACAAAGTTGCCATATTCTTGTCCTAGCCATTTGGTGCCTGCAGCCTGAATCCTGGGGCACATGATTAGGTGTAGCTGACAGGTGGTCTTGGTGTATTACTCCTAAACAGTGGGGCAAAGGGAAGGTAGGTGTTGGTATGATGAGTGTTGCAAAGTCATCCTTGTGCCCTGGGCACCCCCAATTTTTGCTGACTGGTGCTGATGGTAACTGCCTCTGACGGTCCCAGGGTCTGCCTAAACAGGGCCAATGCTATGCTGAAAACAGACTTAGAATACAGTGAAAACACCTACATACACCAGGGTACACGATGGGTTAGGGTACCCCTATGATTGGCATGACCTCCCCTATGAGGCCCTAGTACATGTTTCCTGTTTTTATAAATTGGTGTTGGATTTTTATTGTGTGTTGTGTCTTAATTATTTTCTGAATTTGTGTTTTTAAATGCTTAACATACCTGTCTCTGAAGTTAAGCCTGCCTGCTCGCAGACAAGCTACCAAGGGTTGAGCATGTGAATAATTTTCTGACTTGATGAGAAGGCTGAGCTGTCACCTACTACACGTGCACATCACAAAGGCTCTGCCTGAGCACAGTCCCAAAAAGGTTTGACACTAGTCTTTTGTGCCCCAAACAAGCTGGGGCCTGGGCAGGAAGGTAGGAAATTCCAGACACCTCTGGAGGTGGAAACCTCCAGAACCTTCTTCTACTGCAATAGGGGCACTTCAGTACACATCTGGCTCTGTTGAAGACTCCTAAGGGCTGCTGTGCTGCTCTGCAAGAAGGATTGCTACTCTGCTGCCCTTCTGTGATTTGCCTCCCTACTGCCTGAGTGAAAGGACTGGGCCTCCATCTCAAACCCAGGACTACCCAGGTGACTTCAAGGGCAAGTTGGCTGGCTTCCTTATTAGAGCCTCAGGGACAGAAAAGGCTCCAACCACCTTGAACCCAGCACCTGGACTCTAGCTGCTGTGAGTCCTACCCCCCAAGTGGTGCCATCAAAGGCTTGGTCCCTTGGAAGAGGACCTGAAGGTGCTCTGCTAGCCCGGCTGTAGTCATGTGGACAGAACCGACAGAGCGTGACACATCTCCTTCCAACTCTGCTTCAGAGCTGCTGCAGTGCGACACATCCCCGACGCCAAACCTCACATCGCAGCCTCCTCAGAACCACCGCTGGGAATTCCATCCTCGACGCAGGCCTTCACATCACAAGCACCTCGCCAACGGCATCCGCAATGCCGAAGCAGGACTCCACATCGCAGCCCCGCAGCTTCTTTGGAACCACCGCTGTGTGATGCATATTCTACGTCAGACTTCGTATTGCAACTCGCCGGCGGCATCCTCGACGATGACGCAGGACTCCGCATCGCAGCCTCACAGCTACCTTTGAACCGCTACTGCATGATGCATCCTCGACGTGGGATCTCACAATGCTAACCCTTATTTAAGGTACCTATTTAAGGTACTTTGTTCAACGGGCGCAACTTGGTCCTTGCATCCAGTCGGCGCTTCATCCTCGTTGGACTGAACTTATGACTTTGTCCTGGTCCAGAACTACCAGATATCTCCGGCTCTACTGTTTGCATTTTTGTCATTTTGGTCACAAATAATTTATTTAATTTGACTGTATTTTTCTAAATTGGTGTGGGATTTTTCTTTTGTTGTGTTTTCACTTTGTTACCGTTTGAAGTGCTGCGTAAATACTTCACACATTTTCTCTAAGTTAAGCATGACTGATTGTCTGCCAAGCTACAAGAAAGTTAAGCACAGGTTAATTTGGGGTTTGCTTGTGTCTCACCCTGACAAGTTTCTGGTTGCTGCTTGAGTAGTGTTTAACCCTCACAAACCATTTACCCAGTTTCCTACACTTCAAAATTGCATATCTCCGATTCTCCTAATTGGATTTTTGTTGTTTTGGTGTCAAATAATTTATTAAAACACATATATTATTTTTTAAAATGGTGTGGGATTTTCCTTATGTTCTGTTTTCACTTTATTACTGTTTAAAGTGCTGCATACATACTTTCACGTTTTCTCTAAGTTAAGTCTGACTGCTTGTGTGCTAAGCCATTATAGGGTTAAGCACAGGGTAATTTGGGGTTTGCTTGTGTTTCACCCTGACAAGGATTCTACTTAAGTAGGGCTTCACCCTCCTCAACCAGTAGCCCAGTTTCTTACACACTCTGTACCCAATGGAGCAATATTTGTCTAAACACTAGTTAGGCCTCAATAACTGTTTCAGATATTTATGACAGGCGGTATTTTTGCTGTTAATATTCTGAGATACATGCCTCGGTTCACTTCACCTTAGCAAAGTTTGGGGCATATTTACAATCCCCTCTCGCCACCACAACGTCACTTTTCAGGACGTTGTAGTGGCGATAGGGGCTCCGCCTTATTCACAAGGCAGCATTAAGACGCTGCCTTGTGAATAAGACCCCCTTTCACGCTATACTTAATGTGAAAGGGGTGGGCAATAGGTGTTGCGGTGGGTGTTCCACCACAACACCCATTGATTTTGATGCTGCCCCATATTTAGAAGGACAGCGTAAATATGGGGCAGTGCCAAAATTAAGACCAGGGAAAACCTGGTCTTAAACAGGCGCAACGAGGAGAAATGGTTAATTTCTCCTCGTTTTTGCTGTTTCTACGTGTGCTGCGTTGTGCAAAAAGCCATTGATTGTTTATGTGCAGGAAGGTCTCCTTCCTGCACATAAAGAATCAATACAAAATGACGTTTTGCAACTTCTATGTGTGCTGCATTAAGAAGCACACATAGAAGTTACAAAACACCATTAAAGATTGTTTATGTGCAGGAAGGGAGACCTTCCTGCATATAAACAATCTTCCCCTCAACGCAGACACCCTTGCACTATGGTGCAAGGGTGCCTGCGTTGGCTCTAAGCTGCTAAATTTAGCAACAGCGCAGGGGGACATGCAGAAATGGTTAATTTCTCCTCGTTTTTGCTGTTTCTACGTGTGCTGCATTGTGCAAAAAGCCATTGATTGTTTATGTGCAGGAAGGTCTCCCTTCCTGCACATAAAGAATCAATAAAAAATGACGTTTTGCAACTTCTATGTGTGCTGCATTAAGAAGCACACATAGAAGTTACAAAACACCATTAAAGATTGTTTATGTGCAGGAAGGGAGACCTTCCTGCATTTAAACAATCTTCCCCTCAATGCAGACACCCTTGCACTATGGTGCAAGGGTGCCTGCGTTGGCTCTAAGCTGCTAAATTTAGCACCAGCGCAGGGGGACATGCAGGGCTGTACCATATTCTTGTAAATATGGTGCAGCCCTGCGTTTCAGAAGTGGCGGAGCACGGCGTTAAGCCAGGGAGGCTAACACCACGCTCCACCCCTTGGTTGTAAATATGCCCATTGTCTCTTCCTAACAAAATAACGTTTATTAGTTAGCAATATCATTTTCACTTTAATCGAATCCAGTCTAGCTGGAGATGTATTCAGAATTTTCTCTGCATCTTTATATTTTGCAGAGCTTTACACAATTTGCATAAATGACGTGGCAATCCTGCATTCCTATACAATACAATGAGAAAAAAGTATTTTTAATTCGTTTCCTGTTCATTCATTCACTGTGTATAACCGATTGTTGCAGACTCTTACTGAATACGAAGATTTGATTCACTAAATGGATCACTGTTTGTTGTTGTACTACTAGACTTAATGCCATTGTGGAAGATAAGAATATTCAGGGCCCGGTCCATGTCGGTCTGGAATTCTGATGCAGTATTCCAGCTCTTAACATTTCCACAAACATGGGTTTTGATAACATCGAGGACAGGGAATACCTTTACATTATGACTTTGCCAGTCTCTGGACTGCCACAGGAATCACCATTACCGCACCAGATTCCAATGGCAATGTATCCATTTTTCATCTTTCACCAATTTTTACCAGATTTTACCTAGTTGAAGGGTCTGGATGGAAACAGCGGGAATGCAGCCATACAACGATAGTCAAATTCTGATTTCACCAGATATTTCTGTTAACTCTTTCTAATGTCTAACCAATGCGTCACAAACAGCACCTTATGCGAATCCTTTTTGTTAGACTGAGTACAACTTGCACGGAGCAGAATTCCAATGAGAGCAGATTTCCTTCCACACAAATATGAGAGACCTGGGGGCATATTTACAAGAACTTAACGCCACCGTTACGTCGGCTTTTTTTATCGCCTTATTTGCAAAGTGCCGCTAACTGCAGTAAGCAGCACTTTTCCAGCGTAAACGTGAATTTTCAAGATAGCCACTTCTGTTAGTGGGACTTAACGAAAATGAGATGCAAGGTAGGCGTTCCCATAAAAAAAACTGCCGATAACCACACTTTGCGATATTTACAATGAAATTCCAGTACGTTGATAACCCCCCAAAACTGGCGCTACCTCAAATTAGAGGCAGTTTTTTAAGACCAGAAAATAGCTGGTCTTAAAATTGGTGCAAACACTTGGGCCCACATATAAGATGTCTGGGTGCTGGACAGCGCTGCAAGGAATATTGCTACGCTGCCCTGCGCCAAAACAAAAGGTCAGGAATGTGCCCTATCAATAAGATAAGGTGCATTCATGGGCCCCATTCATGAAAAGTGTTGCATCACTGCGATAAAACAGCGATTGGACACTTTTCATTGCACCCTCCTTGCGATACCAGGGCTGCTTCGTATTTGCTGTGCGGCACTCCATGTCGCAATCAATGACAGATGCGTCTGGAATCCTGACGTATCTGTCAGTGCTAAAGTTATGCATTGCTGCAGTTGTGTCGCAAGCATGACGCAACTCCAGCAATGAATGGAGCCAGCCTATCCCTATGGCACTCTGTCACCCATAGGCCTGCCATAAGGCAGATGTAGGTTTTTGACACAGTGGCGTCCTAGAATTGTCGCAGTGAAATCTGATACATTTCACTTCGCCACTCCTACGAAGCTTCGTTGCGTGGGAACGCACACCCTGCATACATCATACCTGACGCAGGTATAATGTGGCACAGGGCTTTGCAAGGTCACGCATATGCCTAGATGCGTCACTCAGTAAATACGGCGCAACGGGGTGCAAAATTCACGCTGCAAGTATGACAAGAAAAAGACACACCAGCAGCGTTAAACTGTCGTAAGGAGCTCATGAATAAGCCCCCATTATTTTTCTCCTACGTTGACGCACAATGGCTGCCATGCGCTAACGCATGCACCCTTGCGCCATGGTGCAAGGGTGACTGTGTTGCGGAGTTGATTGATGTTGTGCAGGAAGGGATACCTACATGCTTAAAACCTATCTATACAGGGTATTCCCTCTTTCACTGTGTGCTGCAGAATGCTGCATACATAGAAAAAGTGAAAAAAAGAAGAGAAATGAAAACATTTATCCTTGTAGCACCTCCCAAACGTCACCCTTGGGGTGGTATTAAATTCTGATGCATTCTGAAGGTTTACAGTTTCTCGTAAACCTGGGAATTCTTCAGATTCCATTGGTTTGGCGTGGGAACGCCCACAGCAATACCCTTCGAACCAGTGGCAGCTCCTACGCTGTGGCGGAGGAGCGTCGCCTCACTGTTTTAAGCAGTGCGAGAAGTAGAAACAAAAAATTATAATATCTTTCCGTTATAACATTTTATGTTTGTGCTGCTTTGCGGGCGGGTGGGGCTGCTCTGCTCTCGGAGCAGGGCAGGGGCGGAGCGGGTTTGCCCACTCCTGAGTGCGCAATGACTGTTTGATCGGCCCTCTCGGGCCGCCAAAACCAGTCATGTGCACTTTTCCCGTTCTCCATGCAGGCTGCATTACAGCCTGCATGGAGAACAAACCTAGGCCCTCATTCCCTGGTTGAGCGTCGAACCAGGACGCTCAAAACCAATCACACCGCTACATTGCAGTGTTGTGATTGGTCAGTGGGGCCTGGCTGTGCTTCTTGTTCCACTTGGAGAGCAGGAGCAGAGATGCGGGACCCGGAGGCAAGCTAAGTCATATATTATTTTTATTTTTTATTTATAATGCGCACCCTTCCGCAATAGCGACCCACCCTGCAGCCCCCGGCGACCCTCCCATGACCAGAAGATTGCAGCCAGGTCCAGTACTGTTCGGCAGCGTCAATGATTTGCATGTCAACATCTGAGATCACTCGCAGCCTTTACGGGTAGAGGAGGGAGTATTTGATGCCCAGCTCTCTGAGGCATCGCTTAACCATTGGAGACGAGCCCCTCTGCACCCCGTGGCGTAGTCAAAGAAGAAAATAACTGTGGCGTTATCAACTTTCACCTCCCCCAGCTTGCGTTCCTCCCTCAGGACAGTGTCACAATCCCTGTAGGAGGCGAAAGAGAAAGGGTCTAGGACCTGTCCCTGGAAGCGTGCGGCTCGCCGGCACTCGATGGGCCTGCTCCACAACAAGGAATGGGGAGAGTGCACCTGCTGGCAGTAGGCCATGCAACCATGTCTCAGTATATGCCACTGCATCAGCCCCTTCTGCTCTCTCAGGCGGGAAACATCGTTTACAACGCATACGATACATCGCATGCCATTACAACGCAAGTCGTTACAACGACGCGTTGTTACATCGCATGCCATTACAACGCAAGTCGTTACAACGACTTGCTGTAGGGGGCAGACTGTGTTGGATTTGTTGGATTTTCAATCCAACACCTTCCCTACTGTTGCACACACTGGAGTTGGAATAGTAAATTATACTTTTCCAAACTCCAGCGCCCCCCCCTACAGCAAGTCGTTGTAACGACTTGCATTGAAATGGCATGCAATGTAACAATGCGTTGTTGTAACGACTTCCGTTGTAATGGCATGCGTAGAAAACGCATGTGTTGTAACGAGTGCTATTCCTCTCAGGCAGACCCAACACCCTCACCTTTTTACGCTGGGAGCGGCCATTCGCATTCTTAGCTGCTACACCTCCAAAGCTGTGCTCAGGGTACTCGGAGGGACTTTGGCCAGTTCTTGCTCAATGTCATGTACCTTGTAAGTAAGCTTGTGATGATCTGCGCGGTCTAGTGTGAAGTCGACTGTGATTTTGTCTATGCGGCCCTCAAAGGAAGTGCCCATTTGTTCGAGGGAGATACCCGCTGCGATTACAGAGTCTAGTTTGGAGTCCAGGCTGTCCACTGTCACCTGCCCCAGCGGCCAGCGATCCCCAGCCGCTTGGTTCCCCGTCTGCAGGTGGGCCATCGTTGTGCCAGACTACCAGGCACTATGTATGACATGCGGTGCAGTGCAGTGTGGACAGCCGGGCCCTCTTCTCCAGTCAGGTGTAGACTAGCCAGGAATCTTCGTTCTGGCGGCACCGAAGGAAATCCCCCGTACACCCAAGAGCTCACTACCAGGGGGCGAAGAAAGGTAGAACCACCCGGATGCCTCCTCCAATCTAAAAGTGGCAACTAGAGTCCATGTTCCCCAGTACCCCAGTAAGTGACGGCAGATCAAGAGGCGCACCCATGGGCCTGGTACTGAACTGACCCCGTGCCCCTGACATCTGCCGCTACCAACGGCCGATATCAGCGACTAGAGCCAGTTAGAGGAGTCCCCCACCAGTCTTGTGCGGTGCCCTCGGTGATGTTGGTCAGCTGCAGCACAGGGATTGCTCAGGGCACGGTGTGCGCCACCCACTGGTGCTAGGCCTGGGCCCGACTCGACCCCGGGGCCTCCTCCACTCTGTGTCCCACTTTCTCCACACCTGGACATCAACACCGGGGCTCAGTCTGCCGCGCTTTCTCCGAATCTGTGACTCAGCCAGCAGGAGCCTCAGACAGGCGGGATTTCACAAGCCTTGGTACAGCAGTGGCCGCCAATGCAGCTGGGGAACCTCCTGATGCAGGTGATGCAACAGGGCCCCTTAGGCATGAAGTTGCAGCGCTCCCGCCACACAAGTTCAGCGCAGCTCAGGGGCCCCACCCTCTACAGGGTCCAGCCAGCGCCACATTCTCCGACCTGTGATGCAGAGAGGCGTGGCTTAACATTGCCAATTTCCTCTGTGTATCCCAGTGTAGTGGTGGCGTGTGCTATGCCTCTATCGATCACTGCTCCTAGGGGCGCCAGGCGGCCTTCTCACACAGGTGAGCAACGTGTTTCCATGCGGCCTGCCAAACTTCGTCACCAGGTAAGGGCGATCGCTGACGCCTCAAATTGTACCGCCACAGCCCACAGGCCTGGGCCCGACGCAGCCTGCCTCCACCGTCAGGCCTCAGCGACTCCACAGCACCATCGTCTCCCACTCCGGGTCTCAGACGCAGGCCCAGCGAGGCCTTCAGTCCCCGCACACAGTCCGCGCTTCCAGGCATCGACGGCCATGGTGTTGCAAGGATGGCGCTATGAAAAGTGCTGCGTCACTTTTCATAATTGAGGCCCTGATTCTGCATTTCCTCTTCCCCAGGGACTCTGGCTGGTCATCCTGGCTGTTGGGGGGCTTGGGGGGCTTGGGGTGGGTTGTAGACCTGTGCTGAACTTGACCCTGGCTGCTCCATTCTGCATTCCATTGTTTTTATTTTATTTTTTTCATTAGAGGTGTATTGATAGGCTATTTTTGCCTCTTGAGGCTGAAAAGTGACGTTGGGCTGACTAACGTGAGGTTTTTTGCCGCTAATTAGCCTTTCGTCACTTTTCTCTCGCTAACGTCAATTTTTTTATCGCCTTGACGCTAGTGTTAGCGGCAGTTTTCGCCGCAGCTAGCTGAAACTATCGCCATGTAGCTACGTATTGTAAATACGTTGCTAACAGGGCAATATTTTTCGTCGATAAGCCGCAAAAACTGGTTAGCACCAATTCTTGTACATGTACCCCCTGGTGATCCCACATCCGTTTTTTTTTAGAGCAGCAACTTTACCACTACAAAATCTGGTAAATATAATTGCATTGGGAAAGGCCTGCAGTGTTCCCCAGCCTCACCCTAACCTTTGCCAAGACAAGGAGCTAGCTAGCATTTAATACTCACCCTGCCAAGCAACATCCTACCTTTCCCTTCACCACTCTTCAAGCTCCTTCTTCCACTCCCCACTCCTCTGTGCTTTCCCTCACACATTTACTACCTGTTTACAGCATGTGGTATACGTGTGTGGCACACCCAGAAAAATTCAGAATACTATGCAGAATTCCAGCTGGTAAGTCAGGGTCCATGCAGCTAGGCTCCATTTTGTTGCTTTTAACTCATACAGGAGGAAATGTCAGTAGTAGTTGCAAGCAGTAATGGAAGTTCTGCCTCCAAGACTTTCCTCTTATATCCTTACTCATGATCGGGTTCTTAGAGTTAAGTACACAAATATGGAACAAAACATCTGCCGCCAAAGTCATGATGTGCACTTAAATGTAGCAAAAAATTTGGCAAACATCCACAAGTTTCAAAATATCCCATAGACCATTGTGAAGGATGTGAAAAATCTAATCATGGTGTGTGTTGTATTCTGATGTTTAAATAAATTCTCTGTCCATGAGTATGCAATGTTCCTAAAACCCCAATTTTGCTGCTATTTCTATCATAGCAAACAAGCTCTGGTAAATGTAGGAAATACACGTGGCAGGACAAGAGCAAGCCTGCAGGCTGCGTTGTGGTGCTGTACTGTTTCCAGGCATGGCAGGTGGTCTGTGGAAATCTGTTTGCTAAAGCAGACCCCTTGTTCTGCCAGTATGCGTAGTTAGAGATTAGTAGACTTCTTCTCACGAGTTAGCATGGTTAGGGAATGTGACTTTAACAACCACAACCTTCCACTTTTGTGGAGTATAGCACCTGTCATTTATCACACTGAAATAAAATGCTATATGTAAAAATATATTTACTTATTCATGCTCTATTCGGAGCAGAGACATTTTCACAACAAGGACTTTATGCATTACTTTTACATGGTTAATGACTGCAAAGAAAGGACTAGCGCCTCTGGGCCATTTAATAATCAAATTAGACTGTTTTCCAAAAACATCCCAAACCCTGAGCATCAGGATCAGCAGACCACACATGATCTGGTTATTAACGTTCCATTTACAGGAAAATGCCTTTTAAATCTGTTACTGTCAGAATGCAACTAACCAGAAGATGTGTTACATTAGGCGTTGCTCACTTTTACAAGGTTAATTTGAAATTCAATTTTACGGAGCCGGTTAATAAATAATTTTTTCATCTGAATGTGGCTGATGCGTCTGCTGTTGTTTAAAAAAATGAATTTTATGCATGGCTGCATTTACGAAGAGCCCATTAGGTGGATAAGACAGAGCTTTGTAGAGGAGGCGTGGCCACGCCGCTGGCTTATGCTGAAGAAACAGTGCTCATTCACAAAGTGATGCATCAGGGTCGGCTCTCATTGGACCTTCTCCCAGACCCTGAGGTCAGGTCTGGTGAGGAGGAATGTCTAATGCACAAAAGGTACAAGTAAGTCTTCTGTCTGGCTTTGAGACCCCCATTCACCCAGGTGGGGTGTGGTGTCAGATTCTGTAGTCAGAATATCGTCTGACATAAATATTGGGCACAAATACAAACACAAATACAAATATGTCCTCCTTCTGGAGTTAATGGTAGAAAATCGACACCCAGTGGTGTTTCCGACAACTATTTTTGTTGGAGTAGAGGAGGAACGCAGAAGGGCACAGATAAAAGTGGTGAAACCACCTATAACAGGCAAATTTAAGATTGTCTGAACACGAGGGGGTGTTTACAAGAGATATCTATCTATCTATCTATCTATCTATCTATCTATCTATCTATCTATCAATAACCTACTGGAGGTCGCCAGTAGGTAGGTATAGTTAGGACCTATATTCCAGAGACAAAGCATTTTTTTTGCCAATAACTTTGGCGCCGTTTGACGAATCCTCATGACTTTTTCAAAACTATTTTGCCACTCACTTCAGCTGCTGTTTGGAAAGTTTCAGGGTGATTGGTCAAGCAGGGGCCGGGTTCCAAAACACGTTTTACTGATGCAATTTACCATAGGGATTTTGAACACGACTACAAGCCAACCGCTGAAAGGAATTACCCCAAATTCATCAGAAAGCTAGATCTTGGTCCAGAAAGAGTGCTTTTTGTAATTTGGTGCAAATCCTTTCAGTAGGTTTTGAATGATTAAAGAAAAAAGGAAATTTAGCTATCTAGAGATCCGGATGGTCCACAAATAACATAACATAACATATCCAAAAGTTCTCATGGTGAGATCTGATTGGCGGCCAGCACTTCAACCAGGAAATGCTGGCAGCCATCTTGGGACTCAGGTGGAAAAAACTAAACATAAAAAAAGACAAGGGGGCAGGATAGAAATACCCTGACACCCTAGGCCTGGTGGTGGGGTCCCAGAGAGGGCCAAAAAATTTTTTTTATAAATGTTTTACTGCAAATTAGTGGAGGATCCGCAAATTCACTGTAAGCGCAGGCATGTTTTCTATTTGCGCCCTGGGTGGGTCATGTCCTGGAGGAGTATTAATTAATATAATTGGGGAGGAGGGTGTGCATGGCCCCCCTCTCCAGGTCGATTTCAACCCCCAGGGCCTGGCTGATATGCAAAATGGGGAGAGGGGCCGTGCGGTGCCCCCTTCTGGGCTAATTTTGGCCCCGAGGAAACCATCCTCGGGGCCCAGCTGTTAAAAAACTGGGGAATGGGGGCCACGCGGCCCCAGGGGACCCCATCCTCTAGGGCCGGGTTGTGCAATCCAAAGGGAGCGGGGCTGTGTGGCCCGCCTCCCGAAGCTATTAATGGCCCTGGGGACTCCATCCCCCAGGGCTGGGCTCCACCAGGGACAAAGTGTGTTTGATCTCGCTTGGCAGGAGCAATTATAAAGCTCTTGCCAAGTGAGAGCAAACACTAAGGGGCAGATTTACAAGTCCCTTGCACCACTTTTGCGTCACTTTTCCCATGTTAAAAGTGACGCAAAAGTGGCGCAAGGGGATTGTAAATCTGCCCCTAAGTCGGCTCCCAGTGAGTGGGATCATTAAAAATGCTTCCGCCTGCTGGGAGTAGACTTTTTATCTGTTTCCCTGCCTGCTCTGAAGCGGGCAGGGAAACAGATAAAAAAATAGCTCCCGCATTTTTTGCTGCTCCCTGCATGTGAGAGCAATGCCAGCTCCCGCTGGAGGCGGGGAGCCTGCTGGGATTGCGGGGACATTGGGGGTCTCCCCGTGACCCCAACAACCATACATTGGGTGACCTGGATGGGGTCAGGGCACCCAACATTTACTGGCGGGGCTCCGTGGGATGGAGTCCCCAGGGCTGAAATCATCTGGGCCCCAGAAGATGGGGTCCTCGGGGCCTAAATCAGCCCAGGGCGGGGCGCTGCGTGACCCTCTCCCAATTTAAAAAGGTACAGAGCCCCAAGGTATGGGGTCCCAGTGGCAAAATTAGGCTGGGGAGGGGGGCTTGGTGCTCCCCTCCACTTTAGAATATGGCTGATCCCCGGGGGATGGGGTCCCTCCCCATTTTCTATATTGATGAGCCCCGGGGGATGGTGTCCCTAGGGCCATAATCGGCCCGAGGAGGGGGGCTGCGTGCTCCCGTCCCGGGTTGCCTGCATGTGGGGAGTTGGCCACAGGGCCTGGCCACAGGCCAGGCTGTGCAGCCAGCCCCCTGTTGAGCCAAAGACAATGCACAGGGTAGGGTTGCCTGCGAGGGGTTCAACCATGCATGGTGCAGGGTTGGGTGCCTGCGGGGGGTTGGCCGCAAGGCCTGGCCACAGGCTGCATGCCCCCCTCCCCATTTGCTATATGGATGGACCCTGGGGGATGTGGTCACCGGGGCCATAATCGGCCCAGGGAGGGATTGCCTGCATGTGGGGGGTTAGCCACAGGGCCTGGCTTGCTGCAAACCCTCCTGACAAAGCCAATGGATGTGTGCATGGTTGGGTTGCCTGTGCAGGGGTTCGGTCGTGTGTGGTGCAGGGTTGTGTGTCTGCATTCCCATTTACTGTATGGCTGAGCCCTGGGGGATGGGGTCCCCTGGGCCGTAATCATCCCAGGGAGGGATTGCCTGAATGTGGGGGATTGGCCACAGGGCCCTTTGGCCAGGACCTGCAGCCAACCCCCTGCCAAGCACGACTAAAGGCTGTGTGCTGGGTTGGGTGCCTGCTGGACCAAAGGTTACAGGGGCGTTATAGTTAGGAAATAGAATTTAAAAAATCTTAGAAATTCACTAAAAAAACAAATGGTGCAGGGACGTTAGTTAGGTTCAGATTTTACACGCACAAAACCATAGAAATTCAGCAGTTATAGTTATACTTATCTGAAGAAACTATAACTTGTGCCCTAAGGTAACTATAACTCATGCACTGCCAATTACCCCACATATTTCATCAGTCCTGACATCTTCAATGACATCATTGATAATATCACTGCAACATTTGCAACAAAATTATTGATGGGAAAACTGTGAAGACCTGGAATGGCCTCCTCCCTCACCTCCAGAACTCATCCTCTCTGCTGGAATTCAGGAAAGGACTCCAGACCTGTCCGTTCAACTCACCTTCCCCCCCACTGCTCCCAGCAATAGGTTTTCCCAGTGCCTGGATCTGGATATCCTTACGTGTTTTTAGCCGCGCTTTACAAGTACTGATTGATTGATTCACTGTGCATGGTGGGGGCGCAAGTTATAGTTACCTTAGAGCACGAGCTATAGTTTATTCAGATAAGTATAACTATAACTGCTAAATTTCTATAGTTTTGTGTATGTAAGATCTGAACCTAACTATAACGTCCCTGTAACCTTTATTTTTTTACTGAATTTTGAAGGTTTTTTACATTCTATTTCCTAACTATAATGTCCCTGTAACCTTTGGATTTTTCAGTGAATATATATATGTATATATGAATGTATATAGATATATAGACATATATGGCTGGTACCAATCATTAATTTATTCATTCTCCAATTCACTCTTTCCGATTTCTTTCTCTTTTTCCTCCCTTTCAATTTTTATCTTTTTTCTAGAATTCTTTTTTCATTTTTTCTTTTCCTCATTTTCTTTTTTAATTGCTATCACAGCTGTATCTCTCACTGTCTTTCTGATTATTTCTATGGAGTCCTGCCTCCTCTTGCAGGCTCTGATAAACAGATGGATGGTCCTTTTGTTTTTCTTTCAAACAGTTTTTTGTTTTGTCTAATAGACCTGGTGATGGGGCACAAGAGCACCAAGAGAAATGCAGCTGGGGCACAGGATGCAGCTGGCTCCACCCCTGTGTAGCAGATACTGGGATGAGTCAATGGAAGGTCCATTTCTCATTGTTCCTGAAATCCGATTATGCATCAGTGCAACACCATCACCTCTTCCACAACCCCTGTTTTGTAGTTCAGATACTTTAATTGGAAGAGCGGTTATTAAATATGTCAAGCATAGAGGACTCATTGAAGCAGGTCTTGGTGATGGGCAGCATGTGGTTGGGGTTGTGTAAGATGAGGTCATGGATCGCATATGTGTTCTGTTTTAAAGGCTTCAGCTACAGTAATAGTGGGACATGATGTGGGGTATGGTTCACCAATGAGAATAGGTTGAGTATGAGTACAGTGGGGCTGGAGAGGAAAGTATCATGTTGGATGGTGGCTGGGAGAAATGGTGGGACATCAGCGGGAAGAGAGAGAGGGCAGGAAGTGAAATGATAGGAACAACATGACTGCTATTAGAGGAGGAGACCACTGAGGAGTTCCTTTCTACTTAAGGAAGTTATATTTGAATTTGTGTAGATTGATTGAAGTGCCTTGGATCATTCACTTACTATTGTTATAAATGTCTATAATGAGGAGTGAGGGGAAGACAGCTTTTAGTGGAGCAGAAACAAACTTTGTGCCTCCAGAGCTGGTGGCACTTCATGAGAAGGGATAGGCCAGTTATTGGATTATTGTCAATGAATTTGTGTCTAGAATTTAGAATAAGACACTGGTTGAGATGTCTCAGTGGATGTGCTGACGTAGTTGTCAATGACTAATCGCATCAGGGTGCACAGAGACATTTGATTTGAACTTCTTTTTCTCCTGTTTCAATGATTTTGAACTAGGGTAGGTTATTGCATAGGTTGGGGACATAAATGGCTTAGTGTCTGCTATCTCACATTAGAAAATTCTCCTCTTCAATGCGAGATAATAAGGAAAAGTATTTCTCTCATTATTCAATATCCCCTACTTTGCTTTTTCCAAGTGCAGGCAAGATTGCTTCTTAAACCCCCTATTCCTTGTTCCTAAATGTTGCCATATGTTTGCTTCCATGGAGAAGCAGCATCTTTTACATGTAAAGTCCACCACATCAACGCAAGCTTATAAGGAAAATACTTTCCCTGGTGTTTGTTCAACAACCCCCTCTTATCTGTTTCCACATGTTTAATACGTTTTTTGATTTCCCTCTTCACATTTATCCAAGGTGAGCAAGTGTGTCCTTGGGCGTTGGAGGAAGAAATACATAGCATAAAAGAATGTCACTTGTGACATGTCCAAAAGGAGCAGAGTCAGTAATGCAAGGATGCCGTCAGCATACTCCCAACACAGCCAATGGCAAGGGCTTGCAAGGTCAATGTAGGAGTGGTCTGGGTAGTACAGCTAATTTCCAGATAAACACCAAATAAACATGGCAGATGCAGCATCACATTAATTGATAATGGGAGGCTTGTGAGATGAAATGAAATACCAGTATTTGTAAAGCGCACAGCTACCTCCGGAGAGGTGTCCCGGCGCTGGGGGCCCTCAGGAAGATTAAGCGAGCTATTGCCCAGAGTCACATGGTGCTGGGCTAACCTGCCGCCGGCACCGGGGATCGAACCGTGAACCCCGTGGTTCGGAGTCAGGCACCCTGGCCGCTGCGCCACACCTCTTCCAAGACAGCCTCCACTTCCCCCATGGTTCTCCATGGCTCTTTTATAGTTGCCTTTAGGATGGGCGCTTCAGCTTCAATTGCTCCCAGAGTGTTGACTTTCATGAGCATTGCTTATGGTTCGATAGCGTCCCAATCTCTCACAAATAGCAGGGCCTGCATCAAGGCCAATCAATACATGTTATCAGTCTCGCTGTGTGCAAGAGCGTGCTACACTGCTATTGGCTGGGGGACCTTGGACTGCAGTTTCATCCTGAGCTCTCTAGCAGTTCTCTAACTATTCTCTAACAGAGCTCTTGGTGCACCCTTCTCCTAAAGTTCAGAGCCTGTACATGTGGGGCAGCCCACACAGCCAGTCACTCATGCCTAATTCCTACATAGCTTTAGGGGTCACGTCAAGGGTCTGCAGTTGTTTGGTGCCACCTCCGCTGTAGTTGGTCGACAGCTTCCCATAACCCTACCAACTCAGAGTGGCAGTGTATGTTTGTGGTGGGGCTCAAACCTAGTTCACATGAGAACCACTCACTATGAATATTATAAGCCATGAGGGTTGGACATCTGCAGTTCTGATGAATGGATTTGCCATGCCTTTAGAAATGACAGACGTGGTTCCTGTTGGTAAAAGCTTTTTAAGCAACTCTGCAGGCGTAAAGGCAAAATGTTTTTCTCAAGCTAAAAAACAACATAGTCCTCCAATTTGTATCTGTATTCCAGTTAATCACCCCCAAATTAAACATGTAGCCAGCAAAGGTTAAGGTTCAACATTGAAAGTTGCTGTGATGATGTAACTCAAGCATATCGGACATAGACCTGTAGGTCTACGGTAGCTAGTAGTGTTGACCAATCTTATGTGTCCTGCAGCATCCCCTACACCAGAATGCCAGGCATAATTGATATTCCTACATGTGCTAAATGGTATGGTGCAATAATATTGTATACAAAAATATATTAATAATGGAAAATCAACAGCAAATAGAATGTTTTTGCGACACAGAATATCTGTTAGACAATATTTTTCTTAATGATATTCTGATATTCACTCCTTTGGGTTTGTGCCATTCAACGCCATGGACACCATCTGCCCAGTGTAGGCAGACTTGGTAATCTAAAGGCCCATTGAACCTAATCTAACACACCAGAAAGATGTTCTCTGCATTTTCATGAAATAAACATTAGCAGAATCATCTTCCCAGGTTATTTTATTCCTGGCGAAAGATGTTCCTGGACCTAGTGAAGTGCTTAATTTGAGCCAGTGGTTTCTGGTGTTCAGCACCGGCCCTTAATTGGTTTCCAGTGCTCGGCACCGGCACTTAATTGTGGACACCACACTTAGGACTGTCTGCCACATGGTGGCGCTGCTCATCTAATTTAGAGATGAACAGAACAACGATTGTTTATGAATACAATATACATTAAAAGTTACTAATACCTGCCTCCCCAGCCATTCCTTTAGCTTTGGGGACCTGGAAAAATCTGAACTGTTGCACTTGCAGATGAGAGAGATGGCTAGTAGTTGTTTTGGCAGCAATGACAGGGGCGCTTGGTGGTGCAAGCTGCAGTGGCCTCCTGGTCAGGGCCCTGGCACTTATCATTTTACAAATTAGGCACTGACCTAGGGGCTGGAATCTGGGATTTTGATGGCTACACATACTGGTCAACTATATCAGTTTCAGCTGCTGGACAGTTGTAGTGCTTTCTTAATTAGGAATGCATTTCCCTTCCCCACTTCTTGAATTTATACTGCCTGCCCCTTGGCTCTAGTATTTTGGAAACCTGCCTGTCATCTTCAGATTAAGGTTGTGGAGATGAAGAATGGCTGCCAGTGAGCTTTCTTCTCTTATATTTATAGCTGCTGCACCTCCTTGCATATTGTGGACTGTGGTGCAGCTGTGGGTTAGCATCTCTGGTGGCTCTTCCCTGCCAGAGGATGCCAGGTGCCTGCCCCTCTAAGGAGAGGAGAAGGAGAGAATGAGACAGGGAGGTACACTGGTCCCACCACAATTTTCACCCCTGAATGGTTTGCTTGTATATTTGAATGAAGACAATTCTGCTCCTCCCAACAACCTCCTTGCGTGAAACCAACAACCACAAATTACTCAAATGAAAAAAGTGACCAATTGTTCAGGCTCTTCCTTGCTGAGGCCATCACAGTTCCTCTGCCTTCCACTAGCTGCTGTTGTACAGATGGGTGACCCACCATGATGCCAGCATTGCCAACGAACACATAGTTTCTGCTTCTGTTGCTCATTCTGTTCGCCCCCTGAGTGAGGAACCCCTCATTCAAATCCACATTTCCTGCATACTTCTGCTACTGTGTCCTTCCTTGCTGAACCCAAGCCCAGCAACTACCCTACAAAGCAACATATGTTCATGGTGGCACCACCAGAAGGCCACATAGAGGACAGAGAACCTTCACTCATCATCATGAGGCTCCAAACCCACTACTTTCACAGCGAGCCACCTGCCGAGCCAGCTAGTAAGCCTCTTGCGATACCTGCAGAGGATGGGCCAGTTGTCACACAGACAAACAAAATGGAGGAGCTGTGCTTATATCTCTCTGCCTTGTCGATCCCTAGGCATATTAGTGCTTAAGGGTAGAGTGGGGATACAGAAGTGAAAATAAAGCGACAGCAGAAACTAGGCCATTGTCTCATGGCGCTGACCTACTCAGGGCCCAATTCACAAAGGAAAACGTACATGTTTGTGTAAGTTTACTACTTTTCGGTATTCACAAAGCGGACTAAGGTCTGATAGCGGGGGAGAGAGAGGACTAAGGTCTGATAGCGGGGGAGAGAGATACGCTTTTAATCTTGCTTTTTACTTTAAATCGGTTTTATTTTAAATTGCTGCATTTTGACCATTTGTAAATTTTTGGGGCTCTTACTTACTTGATACTGGAAACAGTTGCTAGCATTTAGTTTTGCACAAACGCTTTTTTTGCACAGTGTCGATAGCGTCCTCGTTCACATTTGTTGACAGCTTCTTTTGCTCATTGTAGATAACGCTCGAGACTGCGTTTCCGGTCTGCCGCGGCACTCTCATTGCCGTTTGAGCAGAGAAACGCAGTCCCTCCCACAGAGGCCACTCCCACTTCTGGCAGCCCGCCGGGCTAGTGGCGGGATCCTCGAGGGGATTTAAACTTCATGCTGCACCGGACACGCAGCGGACGCGCGCAGTGGGCACGCCAAAGGCGCGCCAAAGGCAAGCCCGCCCGCGCCCAATACGCGGCCAGGGCCAGAAATGCTGCTGCTTTTGGGCCAGATCTCACATACACCAGGGAGGAGCTATTGGCACTTAATTTATTAGCCAATATTTGCCAAGCTCTCCCTCATACGGAAAATATCAAAGGCCCACTCACCTGTCTTATATGTAAATATACTTTTAACTATGAGCTCAGTATGGCGGTTGGATGCTCCGTCCCCTTTAAGTGCAAGAATCACTGCAAACAGGTGTGCTGTGGTCTCATAAACGCTAGATCCTTAGCCAAAAATGCATTATATATCCAGGACATGCTGACAGATTGGAATTTTGACTGCCTGTTTATCACCGAAACATGGCTAACGGAATGCTCTAATCCCGATGTAGTGCAAGCCCTTCCTCACGGTTACACCATTTCTAGATTAGACAGAATGGGGCAAAGAGGAGGTGGCATAGCAATAATATACAAGGACCACCTGAAATGTTCTATTTCCAACATTACAGAACTAAAGGAAGCTGAAAGCCTCTGTTTTTGTTTTAAACTGGATAGTTGTACAACGTTTGCGGGGGCTTTGATCTATTGGCCCCCGGGATCTGCTCTTAACTTCCTAGATACCTTGGGGGAAAGTATTAGTTCCCTAGTGGTTAGATACTCTAATTTTACAAACCTAGGTGACTTTAATCTACACCTTGAAGCAGCTGATATTCCTAATACTAAAACTTTTACAGAAATTATAAATACACTGGGACTAAAACAACAGACAGAGGGGCCCACACACTGTGCTGGACATACCCTTGATGGGATATGCACTAATGCCGCCAGCCTAACTACCGACCCCCCAGTTACTATAACATGGTCAGACCATAAGCTAATTCCCTTCAAGTTCGGTTATAATAATGGCCAACTAGAAAAAAACCCTAGTCAATCGGGATTCACACTGACACGGAAATGGAATAGCATGCTCTCTAACCCCGATCTACAGAGCACGGCAGAAGCAGGAAAACCTACCCTTACAGGAAACCCCTCAATTGACAACAATCTTTTCAATGACTGGATGTTGTCTTTGGCTAAAACTTTGGCACCCTTAGCCCCTCCAAGGAAAAATACTACCAACAAAAAGTCGGCCCCCTGGTTTACCCCCCGTCTAAAAGATCTACAAGGACAATACAAAAAACTGGAAAAACTATGGAGAAAAAACTATAAATTAGAAGATTTGGGGCTTTTTAAATTGGCTCTTAGATCATACCACCAGCAAATTAGAGTAGAAAAAAAGGCATACTACTCCAACTTAATAAACAGGGTAGATAACCAGAAAAACGTTTTTAATATTGTGAAATCTTTCACAAACCCCAAAAGTCTAGAACAAGAAATACCTTCATCACAGGGCCTATGTGATCAAATAGCTGAGTTCTTTGATAACAAAATCATAGACCTAAAGAAAGATTTCACGGACATAACTCCCCTGCCCAATGAAACCCAAACCTTAGGAACAAAAAGCGCACTCACATGTTTCAAGGAGATTAATTTGGAACAATCTAGGCAAGCCATTCTCTGTTGTAAGTCAGGTTCACCCTTCGATCCCTGCCCTCCAAAAATTCTGCATGCATTGGTAGATATCATAAATCCCATCATCAACCAGATAATTCATTCTACCTTTAGGCTAGGGAGAGTTCCTGAAAATTGGAAAATCGCTGCTGTGAAGCCTCTTCAAAAAAAGAAAATCCCTGACCCTACCATTCTTTCCAATCTTAGACCTATTTCACTATTGTCATGTCTGAGTAAAATAGATGAGAAATTAGTGAATACACAACTTAATGATTTCTTGCAAGAAGCCAACATCCTACACCCTAAGCAATCGGGTTTCAGACCTGGCCATTCAACAGAATCAGTGCTACTCCACACCACTGAGACCCTAAAGTTTGCCCTGGATCAGGGTAAGGATGCGGTGCTGGTTCTGTTGGATCTATCAGCCGCGTTCGATACTGTCTCTCATGACATCTTGAGAGACAGGCTTGCATATAGCGGAATCACGAACAGGGCACTGGCCTGGACCACATCCTTTTTGGAAAACAGGCAGCAGATAGTAACACTGGGAAGTTACAAATCCAAAGAAAAACGGTTGTCATTAGGGGTCCCCCAGGGTTCATCCCTGAGCCCAACTCATTTTAATCTTTATATGACACCACTCCTCACCTTGATGGCCACATTTGATGTTGAATCCATAGCATATGCAGACAACACACAGCTGATTCTCACTCTCCATAAAAACTCTACAGTAGCTGAAGAGAAGTTTCACCATTGCCTAACGGCAGTGATGGATTGGATGAAACTGAATCATCTCAAATGCAACAGCTCAAAAACAGAAATCATGCTGTTTGGGAAATCCAACCTATTTACGCCCAACCAGTGGTGGCCCTCAAATTCGGCTCCACCTCCTAACAGTGGATACGGTGAGAAATTTGGGGATCAAATTTGATCGCACAATATCTTTCCATAAGCAAGCCCTTGCTGTGGCTGGCACTTGTTTCCAAACTATAAAAACTCTCAGAAAGTGTTTTGCCCTTCTCCCGGTGCCTGCTAGGAAAACGGTTGCAGCAGCCCTAATTCTATCACGTCTGGACTACTCTAATAGTCTGTACGCAGGAACAAAAAAGACAATCCTGAAAAGATTGCAGGTTGTTCAAAATGCTGCAGCGAGGCTGGTACTCAAATGGCCAAAAGGCTCCTCCCCAGCAGCAGCACTTAGAACTCTTCACTGGCTGCCTGTCCATAAGAGGATTCTCTTTAAAATCCTGACCATCATTTACAAAGCCACAAGGGCAACAGGACCAGGATACCTAAGATCCCGAATCAGACCGTATACCACCCATCGCATCCTGCGGTCATCCTCGGAGAACCTCCTAACAGCCCCCACTTTCAAACTGAAATCTAGAGGGGGCAAGGCAATGGCTGTCCTAGGAACCAAAGCATGGAATTCATTACCTACTCAGCTTAGACATACACAAACGGAACCCACTTTCATGAAGCTTCTAAAAACCTGGATTTTCGCCATGCCAGACCACATTGAGCTATCTCTCATCTAAATCTATTTCTTGCTTCTGTTGCCTTAACTTAGCTTCTCCCCACTACAGATCCTTAGATGTTCTTTCCGCAAGCGCCAAGATGCTCCTTGGAGTGAACGTTGCGCTTTATAAATACTCTCATTCATTCACAAAGGTACACTTAGACCAAAAGTCTAACTTTGCTACTTTTCACAAAGGTAAACTTAGACCAAAAGTCTAACTTTACTAGTAGTAACTTACCTTTGTGAATACCCAAAAGTAGTAAAGTTAGACTTTTGGTCTTACTTTACCTTTGTGAATACCCAAAAGTAGTAAAGTTAGACTTTTGGTCTTACTTTACCTTTGTGAATACCCAAAAGTAGTAAAGTTAGACTTTTGGTCTTACTTTACCTTTGTGAATACCCAAAAGTAGTAAAGTTAGACTTTTGGTCTTACTTTACCTTTGTGAATCGGGCCCTCAGAATGTAAGGAATGTAGCGAGAGAGATAGAGGGGGCAGTAATTACCAATTTCAACCCAACCTTTGTGTGATCATCCTTTAAGATACTCTGCAACTATTGTGCCTAAAATTGTTTTCCCAAAATATTCTAGTTTGTGTTCATTAACCTCATACTAAACAATTCTTCATGTTGGCATTGCTGCATTAGAGAAATCTGACTTAAGGGATGTTTTGCAAGAATGTTGAATTCACCTTTTAACAAAATTACCCACTATGACGTAGATGTGCAGGGTCAGAACATTTTAGCTCAAAACATCTTTAATTTGGTTAAGCTTCTGCCCCTTTAGCAAATTGGATCATTCGCCGCCTTAATAAAACCTTTGAATCAATTAAGATTGATTTTACTGACATATTAGCTTCGGTTTTCTTTGAGGAAAATCAACTTGTTTACTGAAAGCAGGGCTTCTATAGTTAGTATCCTAGTCTTAAAGCTTGGGGGGCTAATAGAAGTCTACGTGTTGAGTGTCTTTTAAACTGGGTATGAGGACACTGGCAACAACAAGCAGGTGAAGTGTGCTTGAGTTTTATTTAAGTTAAATTTGCCCTTATATAGCACATGCACACCTTAGTTTCTTGGGGCTCAAATACCAAGTCTTTATGTTTCAAGATAAGTGCTTTGTTTTTTCTTTTGTATTATTTGCCCCCACACCTCATCACCCCCTGCCCCACCACTTGTTATGAAGAGCAGCTGCTACTGCCCTGGACCAGTAGTTTGTAAATCATATACTTTAAGAAAATATACGTAAATAATATTAATGGGCCAGATTCAAAGAGCCATGTACCTCTATAAGTTCAACTTGCACAGTCATTGGCTTGGAGCATGAGTGCAAATTCACATTTTGTAATTCACAAAACATGAATTTGCACTCTTAAAGAGATTTCCTCGAGTGCAATATTACACCCCTAGGGTTCACTATGAGGCATGACTAAATCTTCTCCCAGGGGCAGCATGTTGGCTTTCCAGAGCCAAGTTGCAGATGAAATGTGGGAACAATAAACTCAGAGGTTTGTGAATATTCAAAAACCTTTTTATGACCCATTTCACCCTTGAAACAGTGAAGTTACGCCTGTCAATGGCAGGAGTAAATCCCTTTCATGAGTGGGGATGGAATTGAAAACCCCCAAGGTGGGGAGAAGTAGTAGGGGAAGGGGCTTCTGAAAAACTACATTTGCAGTTTCACCAGAGTGAAGGCATTTTCACATGTGCAAGTACACTTAAGCATGTGAAATAGCCTTTCCATGCTTATAATTAGGACTTCCCTAAACCTTTCCAGGAGTGCTCTTGGAAACCTGCACTGTCACAGGTTTTCAGAAGAACTTTGGGACATCATTGTGGCGAATTAATTTTTTTTAAATCTACACCAATGCAAGTGATTAAACGAATGGGCACAGATTTACACAGTTTTTAAGAACTTGGCTGTCATTTTTTAAGCTTACTGAACAGTTGGGACTAGGGTCTGTAGGTATCATGGGCACTTGTTCTGGTGAACCCTGTGTGCTGTGCAGAGGACCTTGGACTTCAAGTACTGTTTTTTACACTGCCAATCTCTTGCTTCATCCCTGCATAGGAAACACACCTGCCAGGAGCAGGAGAGGAGAGACCACAGTCTTTATGTAAGCTGGGACTAAATTCCCATATAAACCTGAAATGCGTTGTCTGGCTAACGTTTGGTAGCACAAGTGACATGTGACTCATTAGTGACATGTGAGGAATGTGTCATATAAGAATGCTTCAAACAGAGTACTATCAAGACATAGATGGATATACTGAACAAATTATAACAAAAAGAGTAAATATTCCTTTTAGAAATTGGGCTACTGATTGACTGGGGTGTGAGCCCTGGTCAAGCAGCAACCAAAATGCTAGTCAGGGTATGGCACAAGCCAACCCTAAACTAGCTTGTGCTCACCCTTTGGAGCTTGGCACAGAGCAATCAGGCTTAACTTAGAGGCAAGGTGTAAAGTATTTTTGGAACACCTCAAACAGTAAAACTGTGAAAACACCACACAAAAAGATCCCATACCAGGTCAGAAAAACAGAACTGAATTTAATTAATAAAACAAGACCTAATTGACAAACATCTAATCAGTAGTATTTCAGTAGAATTTTCAAAAAGATAAACTGTAGAATGTTATGTTATATGTTATGTTATAGAGGTTTGTAACACGCACAGCTACTCAAAGAGTGCCCCGGCGCGAGCCCAAAGTGGAAATAGTGAAAGGAAGGAGAAGACAGCTTAGGAAAAGAAGAAAGGCTTGATTAAAAAGAAAGGTTTTAAGTCTCTTTCTAAAATCTTTGGGATCCTGAAGGCTGCGTAAGTCAAGCAGGAGTTGGTTCCAGGCCACCGCCGCCGTGTAAGCAAGGGAGCAGCCACATGTCCTTTTAAGGCGGAATCTGGGAGTGCAGGCCCTCAGCATTGTGGAAGAGCGAAGTTGCCTGGTAGGGGCATAGAACTGAAAGCATTTCCTTAAATACACCGGACCGAGCCCATAAAGGACAGCATGTGCCATTACAAGGGACTTGAATTTAACCCGTACTTTCACAGGTAGCCAGTACAGGTTACGAAGGTGCTGTCTAACGCTGATCCTTTTAGGGAGGTTGAGGAGAGTTCTGGCCACGGCATTTTGAACAACCTGCAGTTTATCTAGTAGATAGCCAGGCAGACCAGAATACAAAGCATTGGCATAGTCAATATGAGAGTTAATGAGTGCTTGAGTGACCGTTTCCCTTGCAGATAGAGGGAGTAAAGGCAGGAACTTTTTTTAGTGATTTCAGTATGCCAAAGCACATTCCTGTCAGTTTGTTTATCTGAGTGCCGAAACTCAACTTTCCATCGAACCAGATCCCTACGTTTTTAACAGGTTGACCCCGTGGTGTTGGCTGGGGAGACTCATCTGGCCAGAAGGAGTGCCAGTGCTGAGGAGGGAAGTTACCGAAGAAAAGAATCTTGGTTTTATCCTCATTGCATTTTAGCTGGGCAGCAGTGAGCCAATCAAACACTGCTGTAAGACAGGATTTAAGTAGTTGTGACACGTAGTATACATGTCAAGGAGTTGCACAGCCCATTGCACATTTGTGAAACATTAACCACGTACTCAGTATTAAACAAAAGTTCATCCAATTTATTTCAATATTCTGTTCATGTTTTGTCCGTCACGTCATAGAAAATGAAGTTCCAATTTTCACGCATTTTAATCACTCTTGGATTGCCCATCCGGGCCTATCCATAGACACGTAGAAACTCCATTGATCCATTACATTGCTTCACCCAATGCATTTCGGTCTTTATCTCGACCTTCTTCAGGGGTATCTACAATTATTAAAAAATGCATATGTCAACCCCATGTCATTTATGTGTAACTGTAATTAAACACCCAAACACATTATACCTACTTCCCCAAATCATAATCCAACATGTTTCTAAACAAATAACCACTCCTTACCACCAACCCATTCCCTTACGTTCAACCTCAATATCCTCCACACACTTTACGTACAATATCTCTACAATCCCTCTCCAGATCTAAAAATCCATAACATTGTCATGCATTGGGCTGTGCAACTCCTTGACATGTATACTACGTGTCACAACTACTTAATTGTAATACTCGTGCACTAAAGGAGCGGAGTGCACATGGAGTGATGCACGCCGAAATTGAGGAATATGATGAGTTTAAAACCAATAATAAACCAGGGTGTGCTGCAGATTCATTGAAATGATTCGTAAGACAGGATTTGACATGAGAAGAGGACGTCTCATTTTTTTTCCAGGTGAAAAGGAGCTGAGTGTCATCAGCAAATGCGATGACTTTAGCGCCCAAGTCTTCTGCCATCCAGATGAGGGGGGACATATTGATGTTGAACAGTAGAGGGCTCAAGACTGACCTCAATAACACCTAAAAGCATTTTAGCACCAACCGCAGCTATCTGGTTGTGCTGGACCGGGTCAAAGTCAAAAGTTCAGGTCGACCCTGATGTAGCGCGAGTCGTATACAGTCTCAGGTTAGTTAGTTCCACTGAAGTTTTACCTTCTCAAGTTTTGTGCCAAGAGTCCCGTTTGCATTGGAGTGGGGAGCAAGGAGAGCGTTGCACGCTGTTGTCGACGTGGTGCAAAGAGCAGGTCTGGCGTTGCAGATGGGCAGGTTGGTGCTTCACGTTGGCATTCCTTCAAAGGTGATCGATGCTTGCTTTGTGAAGAGACAGGCTGTTGCCGGCTTGCACTGATTTTCAGTGCGAGTATTGTGGTTTTGGCGCGGATGTGCGCGGTCACAAAAAGCACAAAAGCTTGATTTTGTAAGAGCCCATGAGCCACACCGAGGGTCCAGGACCTGAGGGGCACCACTTGGAGGTCAGGAACTCGCTGCAGCTGGGTCCAGGACCTGGTTGGGGGCCCTTTTATGTCCAGAGGCCAGAAGACCAGACCTTTGAGTCACTCTGGGATCCTGGGCTCAAAATGAAGTTGCAGGTCCAGTTCTTCTTCCCCAGGCAGGAGGGCAGCAGGTCAGCACAGCAGGGCAGCAGTTCCTTTAGAGCAGCAGTCCAGCACAGTGGCAGTCCTTGTAGCAGCACAGGAGTCCTTCTTACTGGCAGAGTATCCATAGGTCCACAAGTGTACTGAAGATTTGGATTCTGAGGTCCTACTTTTTTACCCTGATGGCCTGATTTAGGAAGGTGGGGGAAGCTTCTAGACAATGGCTTTAAAGTGCATGGAATTCCCTGCCTCCCCTGCCCTGGGTCCAAGCTGGCTGAAGCGACAATGCAGGGTTGTTAGGCCTTTTGTGTGAAAGCAGAGCACAGGCTATTCAGTTATAAGTGGGGCTGTGCTCAGCTCTACACCCCCCCAACCTGTCAGCAGATGACCCATCCAGGCACAACTAATCCCTCTATTGCGTGACTGTCTGGGAGCAAATCACAATGCTTAACTGTCAGTTACACCCATTCATGTGGCCCAAGACAGGCTACAGGCATAAAAGGGCTAATGGCTGGAGAATCCCAACTTTCTAAAAGTGGTATTTTCAAAATTGTAATTTTAAATCCAACTTCACCATAAGTTAGGATTTGGGATTTGAGTTCCAGAGGCACAAACATGAAATGATTACCTGGTGCTATTTGGAAATTACACTTATATAATGTAATAAGATAACTCCAATGTTATCTTATGGGAGAGGTAGGCCTCACGGAGGTGAAAAACGAATTTGGGAGTTTTTCACTACCAGGAATGTAAAACTTAAAAATACATGTCCAACCTTTTAATTACACAACAACCTGCCCTTTGGGCTTACTAGAGCCTACCTTAGGGTTGACCTATATGTAATAAAAGGAGAGTTTAAGGCTTGGCAAGGGGGTTTAAATGCCAAGTCGACATGGCAGTTTAAAACTGCATTTAGGCTGCAATGGCAAGACCTGGGATATGTTTTAAGGTGCTACTTAGGTAGGTGGCACAATCTGTGCTACAGGCCCACTAGTAGCATTTAATTTACACGGCCTGGGATACATGTAGTTCCACTTTACAAGAGACTTATAAGTAAATTAAATATGCCAATTAGGTATAAGCCAATTTAGCCATGTTTTAGGGTAGTGAGCACTAGCACTTTAGCACTGGTTAGTTGTAGTAAAGTGCACAGAGTTCTAAGGCCAATAAACATAAGGTCAGCAAAAATGGAGGGGGTGAGGCAAAAAGTTTGGGGGACGACCACCCTAAGGTGACAAGTCAAACAATCCCTTGCCTACATGCAATGGTAATGAAGAAAAATTTATGTCTTGGTCAACACAAAAAAGAAATTTATTTTTCACTAAGGAATCGATAGTAAATAATCTTTTAATCCAGGTCAATGGGAACAGACAAAATCCCAGAAAAATTACAACTTTCCCATGTGGTACTCCATTGGGACCTTGAGCTTAAATTAGGCCAATTCACAAGTACATGTAGTAATATTGAACTTGAGGCTAAGGACAGTTAATGGTTTTACCTTCTCATTCATGGCTTGATTATGGGACCGCCGTCAAAAAATAGTATTAGTCCTATCGCCCTTCTCTGACCCCCTCTCTTCTGTTCATCCTTTCTCAATCACAAGGTGGTGGAAGGCGGACACACCTGTTGTTGTGAAATGGTAGCAGAACAGAAAACTAGTTTAAGCTGCCCAGTTTATCACAGATTTTGGTGGCACCAACTCAGTAAAAAAAACATCATGCAAATTATGGTGGTCTTCTATGCAAACGCTTCAGAACATTAGGGGCACTTGTAGTTAGGGTACTGGAAACGCAACTCCAGATTGCCCTCATTTATTAGATGTTGTTTCACTATGGTGCCTGGAATGATTATCCATCAGAACTTAAAAAAGACCTTTAGTTTATATTTTGAAGGCAAAAATGGCCTGGCTAAAGACTGTATGTGATGATGTTTCCACAAGTCTAGATCTACTGTACAAGATTCTCCATGGTAAGGTTAGGTTATTGGAAGTGCCTAGGCCTTCCCTTGCTTAGTGTATGTTTATTTGATCCATAATGTCATGGCTGCTCAGGGGATGATGCCAGACCCTTGGACACAATTAGGGCTCCACATATGTCTGCAGTCGTGGGCAGTCCTGCTGGTCAGCTTCTGCAGTAATGGAGTTCCTCTGAGCAGGTCAAGGTACTTCCCTAATTTAAGGGGGCTGTGATTTTCTTGGATAGTGGATGCAGATTCCTTTATATTCTCATACAGAAGTCACCAAAAAGTCAGAGTTTTTAATGTTGGTCGAAAAATCATCATGACAATACAATCTAGATATCCTTAAAATATCCAGGACTGGATCGAATGAACTCAGTCCACTTAAGTACAGTTTCTAAAGGGCAATGACACATTGGGCAACAGGTTCTTCCAGTCATTCAGCAAAAGTCTCTCACAGCAGGTAAAGCACCACCTAGACCAGAAAATACTTTGGCTTGTGGGTCCGTCAGGAGGCTAGCCGATCTAATTCATTATCGAGTGCATCAGCAGGTGTGATTCTTTTGCATGGCATTATAACAGTTAAGGCTAGGATGCTTTCAGAGAGCCCCTGGACCAGCCTCTAGCTGCGCTTTATCTCTTCCACGTCCTCTTCTACCAGTGGAGTCGAAATATCTCATCATAGAAACATCATAGACAATGTACTATTCCAACAAAGATGGAAGATGTCTCTTTTCTAGAGTAAGCCTTCTCCCCCGCCTGCACAGCCATCCCAAATCTTTATGGTATTCTATGGTTACGTTAAGGGGAACAGCAGACAGGAGCCCTACAGTGGGGGGAGCCAGAAATGCCAATCGACAATGAGGAGCGATGGAACCTGGAATGTTCACTTCCTCTACATTTCATGGAGGCCCAAAATGTCCTGTTCCACATTAAAAGTTACAGATTATTAGACTTATCAAGTTAGGAGAGGATACAAGATTTTACGAGAGGTTCTGCTGTGGCTGTGTGGGACCAAAACTTCCTTACACAGGCAGGCAAATGTCCAGACATGGGGGATTGCTCCACTCAGTCACTTTATAGTGCTCTGGTTATTAATAATCCACACCTTAAAACAACAGCTTGTCGCCCTGCAAAATATCTGACCAGGAACATGCTGTGTTGGAGGAAACTTTGAATCAAATTACTCAATGTTTGCTCCCTGTGTCATAGGGAATGGAGAAAAGTGGATTTGCTGCAAATAATCATTTTGCACAAGGGCAAAACATGGCTGAATGGATTTAAAACTAACTTCGCTATATTAACACAGTCGCGGGAAGTGCAGGTAAGTGCGGTGGAGCGGTGAGAAGTCGACAGACGGCGGAATAGGTTTTATTTATTTAGTTAATTTTACTTTTTCCGTCGTCTATCGACTTAACCCACTTCCACCCCACCCGGCCCCGCCCTGCCTCACGGCGCTTACCTGCGCCGGCCGCCACACAAGAAATAGAAAGAATGTGCTATTTCACTTTTTAGGTGTGAAGCTACAGCTAAGCTTGCTGCATTCTTGGTGGTCCTTTACTAAGGTGTTGCATGGGCACACAAGTGTCACTAAGCAAAGCAAAGCGTTGGATCAATTTATTTACCTTTATAAAAGCATTCGTCGACATGGGCGGCACGATAGGAGCGCCTGCCCTATCCTTGGTAAATAACCCCGTTGTTCCATTACGCTTTATAATATAAATAGCAAAAATAGTCCAAAATCAGTTTCTTCCATTCATAAATAAAAATAGGTCATTCATGGACTAATATCCTATTATTTAAACCTATTTGAGGCATGTAAAATCACTTCTAATCTCATATCAGCTGTATCATTTACCTTTAACAATGATTTCACAATCTTGGACCTTGTTAGGGGATTTTTGTACTAGTGCAAAGAACAGCAGTGCAAACTAACTCATTTTTCTTCTAATCTTGTCACTTGTTTGCATTTGAAAAGTGGAGAAAGTGTTTTTTTTATCCATATATTATGACAAAAAAAGCAGAAGTAGCTTGAAAAGCATTACGCCTCGTTTGCCCTTAAGCCACGTGTGTCACTGGTGCAAATATTACTTTTCCATTCCCTGTTGCACAAACAGAGCGAAATGTTTTTTTTGTAAACGAGCAAGGCTCCTCAGATAAAACAAAAGCAGGTGACAATCAAAAGGTTTGCTCTACCTTCAGAATCAATGTCTATAGTGGCCAATCACAAATCAGAGGATATTTCCAGCGGTTAGCCCAATGGGTCTAATGTGCCATTGCATTCTGATTTCCCTAAAGATTCTGTATTGTTTTACGATGACAGAGATGTATGAGTCCATGGTAAAATGCTATTACCATAGGTGACCTTTGTGCACTTCTCAACCCCCCTGTAAATGCGTTATTAGATTTGGGGGTCTGACCTTCATGCTGCTGGGCTCTGCTATCTACGATATTTTTGAAAGCTGAAGTGACAGAAAATACTTGATTAAATTAGCCGAGAGGTAAACTTCTAATTTATTTATCGATAGATTTTTATTTAGGATTCTCTTTTATTGCACATGTTTTTTTAAATTCTTAAAACCATTAGATTCGTTCTGATTATCCCGTATATGCATTAGATTAGCGTCTACATTTTTATATGAGCTTAAAGTATGTACAAGATAAAGTTTGAGTCAATATTGAAAAAACATAAATCATTAAAAAAAAATAAGAAAAATTTAGTCTCTGAACTTTAAAATTTAGCTCTCCCCGTCCACTTTAGGTTCCATTTTTTGTGCTATTTGAGTCTTCCTTAAGCTTTTTCTGCTGTGCGCATTGGACTTCCATGTTCCAGTGTAATCTTGTATATATTTTTGATAATTGCTTCTTGGCTTTTGGATCACATAGTGTTGCATTATTTGTGGTTTCTGAAATAGACATGTATTGCAGCTGTATAATGCAGATGTGTACTTATTTATTTAATTGATTAGTATCACACTAAACATGACTCCACAAACCGCTTTGCCGCATTAAACAAACAAACATAGGCTAAGTAATTGATTTGCAAGGCATTCGGTGCATCAAAGTAGGCATTCAAAGATTGCATGGAAATCAAGAGTAGGTGGCAAACAAAATGAAGCCTCCATTGGCTGAGGGGCCCGGTGGGGCATGTTTTCTTATGGGAGTCTGATCATGTGCAAAAAGTGTCTGTGAAGAGAATGGTTTTCAATGTTTTCAGAATGTTGTTTAGTTGGGCAAGGATATCAGCTGAGGATCCAATGACTGCAAGGGGCATTTTTTCCCCATCTTCTTTTTCTGCACTTGCTTGTATCCAGCTAACATGTGTTGCTGCATCCGATGTACAGACCTGAAGCATAGTAGGGGGTCTGAGATAAGAAGTACTTGATGTTCTGCTGGACTTGACTAGAACATGGTACACAGCATTTTGAAAGTTATCAGTTGTTTATAAGAAGTTAGTGAAATACTTTTGAGGAATGAAGTAATGTCATCATGTGCGTTTAGATTGTGGTTATTTTTGGTTAATAAGGTCATCATTTAGAGATATTTGTAGAACTACATCATATTCCCAATTTTGCATATCATAAAATATTTAAAAAATTAAGATATCATTTACATTAAAGCGATACAAAAGGGGATGATGGACGGAGCGTTGGAGCAAATCAAACACTCACCCCCAGTCAACTGATCTGGGTTTAAACCATCATCATTCTTTAGCTCACTCCACCACCCCAGTTCAGACATGGCCATATGCAAATCAGTCTGACCCTGTGCCTCATGGGAACAGTGCAGCCCGAACTGCCAAGCCATGTCTTCCCTGGACCGGAAACAAGCATCCTGGGACCGGTTTCGGGTTCAAAACCCTCATCAGCCAGGCTATCTTGAATCCAGTGGCAAAGTGAGCAAGGGACCCACGTCTGGGCATACCCTGCCAACTTAGGGCGAACAAAGCGATACCAAAGGGGATGATGGACGGAGCGTTGGAGCAAATCAAACACTCACCCCCAGTCAACTGATCTGGGTTTAAACCATCATCATACTTTAGCTCACTCCACCACACCAGTTCAGACATGGCCATATGCAAATCAGTCTGACCCTGTGCCTCATGGGAACAGTCCAGCCCGAACTGCCAAGCCATGTCTTCCCTGGACCGGAAACAAGCATCCTGGGACCAGTTTCGGGTTCAAAACCCTCATCAGCCAGGCTATCTTGAATCCAGTGGCAAAGTGAGCAAGGGACCCACGTCTGGGCATACCCTGCCAACTTAGGGCGAACAAAGCGATACCAAAGGGGATGATGGACGGAGCGTTGGAGCAAATCAAACACTCACCCCCAGTCAACTGATCTGGGTTTAAACCATCATCATTCTTTAGCTCACTCCACCACCCCAGTTCAGACATGGCCATATGCAAATCAGTCTGACTCTGTGCCTCATGGGAACAGTCCAGCCCGAACTGCCAAGCCATGTCTTCCCTGGACCGGAAACAAGCATCCTGGGACCGGTTTCGGGTTCAAAACCCTCATCAGCCAGGCTATCTTGAATCCAGTGGCAAAGTGAGCAAGGGACCCACGTCTGGGCATACCCTGCCAACTTAGGGCGAACAAAGCGATACCAAAGGGGATGATGGACGGAGCGTTGGAGCAAATCAAACATCACCCCCAGTCAACTGATCTGGGTTTAAACCATCATCATTCTTTAGCTCACTCCACCACCCCAGTTCAGACATGGCCATATGCAAATCAGTCTGACCCTGTGCCTCATGGGAACAGTCCAGCCCGAACTGCCAAGCCATGTCTTCCCTGGACCGGAAACAAGCATCCTGGGACCGGTTTCGGGTTCAAAACCCTCATCAGCCAGGCTATCTTGAATCCAGTGGCAAAGTGAGCAAGGGACCCACGTCTGGGCAAACCCTGCCAACTTAGGGCGAACAAAGCGATACCAAAGGGGATGATGGACGGAGCGTTGGAGCAAATCAAACACTCACACCCAGTCAACTGATCTGGGTTTAAACCATCATCATTCATTAGCTCACTCCACCACCCCAGTTCAGACATGGCCATATGCAAATCAGTCTGACCCTGTGCCTCGTGGTAACAGTCCAGCCCGAACTGCCAAGCCATGTCTTCCCTGGACCGGAAACAAGCATCCTGGGACCGGTTTCGGGTTCAAAACCCTCATCAGCCAGGCTATCTTGAATCCAGTGGCAAAGTGAGCAATGGACCCACGTCTGGGCATACCCTGCCAACTTAGGGCGAACAAAGCGATACCAAAGGGGATGATGGACGGAGCGTTGGAGCAAATCAAACACTCACCCCCAGTCAACTGATCTGGGTTTAAACCATCATCATTCTTTAGCTCACTCCACCACCCCAGTTCAGACATGGCCATATGCAAATCAGTCTGACCCTGTGCCTCGTGGGAACAGTCCAGCCCGAACTGCCAAGCCATGTCTTCCCTGGACCGGAAACAAGCATCCTGGGACCGGTTTCGGGTTCAAAACCCTCATCAGCCAGGCTATCTTGAATCCAGTGGCAAAGTGAGCAAGGGACCCACGTCTGGGCATACCCTGCCAACTTAGGGCGAACAAAGCGATACCAAAGGGGATGATGGACGGAGCGTTGGAGCAAATCAAACACTCACCCCCAGTCAACTGATCTGGGTTTAAACCATCATCATTCTTTAGCTCACTCCACCACCCCAGTTCAGACATGGCCATATGCAAATCAGTCTGACCCTGTGCCTCGTGGGAACAGTCCAGCCCGAACTGCCAAGCCATGTCTTCCCTGGACCGGAAACAAGCATCCTGGGACCGGTTTTGGGTTCAAAACCCTCATCAGCCAGGCTATCTTGAATCCAGTGGCAAAGTGAGCAAGGGACCCACGTCTGGGCATACCCTGCCAACTTAGGGCGAACAAAGCGATACCAAAGGGGATGATGGACGGAGCGTTGGAGCAAATCAAACACTCACCCCCAGTCAACTGATCTGGGTTTAAACCATCATCATACTTTAGCTCACTCCACCACACCAGTTCAGACATGGCCATATGCAAATCAGTCTGACCCTGTGCCTCATGGGAACAGTCCAGCCCGAACTGCCAAGCCATGTCTTCCCTGGACCGGAAACAAGCATCCTGGGACCAGTTTCGGGTTCAAAACCCTCATCAGCCAGGCTATCTTGAATCCAGTGGCAAAGTGAGCAAGGGACCCACGTCTGGGCATACCCTGCCAACTTAGGGCGAACAAAGCGATACCAAAGGGGATGATGGACGGAGCGTTGGATCAAATCAAACACTCACCCCCAGTCAACTGATCTGGGTTTAAACCATCATCATTCTTTAGCTCACTCCACCACCCCAGTTCAGACATGGCCATATGCAAATCAGTCTGACCCTGTGCCTCATGGGAACAGTCCAGCCCGAACTGCCAAGCCATGTCTTCCCTGGACCAGAAACAAGCATCCTGGGACCGGTTTCGGGTTCAAAACCCTCATCAGCCAGGCTATCTTGAATCCAGTGGCAAAGTGAGCAAGGGACCCACGTCTGGGCATACCCTGCCAACTTAGGGCGAACAAAGCGATACCAAAGGGGATGATGGACGGAGCGTTGGAGCAAATCAAACACTCACCCCCAGTCAACTGATCTGGGTTTAAACCATCATCATTCTTTAGCTCACTCCACCACCCCAGTTCAGACATGGCCATATGCAAATCAGTCTGACCCTGTGCCTCATGGGAACAGTCCAGCCCGAACTGCCAAGCCATGTCTTCCCTGGACCGGAAACAAGCATCCTGGGACCGGTTTCGGGTTCAAAACCCTCATCAGCCAGGCTATCTTGAATCCAGTGGCAAAGTGAGCAAGGGACCCACGTCTGGGCATACCCTGCCAACTTAGTACGAACAAAGCGATACCAAAGGGGATGATGGACGGAGCGTTGGAGCAAATCAAACACTCACCCCCAGTCAACTGATCTGGGTTTAAACCATCATCATTCTTTAGCTCACTCCACCACCCCAGTTCAGACATGGCCATATGCAAATCAGTCTGACCCTGTGCCTCATGGGAACAGTCCAGCCCGAACTTCCAAGCCATGTCTTCCCTGGACCGGAAACAAGCATCCTGGGACCGGTTTCGGGTTCAAAACCCTCATCAGCCAGGCTATCTTGAATCCAGTGGCAAAGTGAGCAAGGGACCCACGTCTGGGCATACCCTGCCAACTTAGGGCGAACAAAGCGATACCAAAGGGGATGATGGACGGAGCGTTGGAGCAAATCAAACACTCACCCCCATTCAACTGATCTGGGTTTAAACCATCATCATTCTTTAGCTCACTCCACCACCCCAGTTCAGACATGGCCATATGCAAATCAGTCTGACCCTGTGCCTCATGGGAACAGTCCAGCCCGAACTGCCAAGCCATGTCTTCCCTGGACCGGAAACAAGCATCCCGGGACCGGTTTCGGGTTCAAAACCCTCATCAGCCAGGCTATCTTGAATCCAGTGGCAAAGTGAGCAAGGGACCCACGTCTGGGCATACCCTGCCAACTTAGGGCGAACAAAGCGATACCAAAGGGGATGATGGACGGAGCGTTGGAGCAAATCAAACACTCACCCCCAGTCAACTGATCTGGGTTTAAACCATCATCATTCTTTAGCTCACTCCACCACCCCAGTTCAGACATGGCCATATGCAAATCAGTCTGACCCTGTGCCTCATGGGAACAGTCCAGCCCGAACTGCCAAGCCATGTCTTCCCTGGACCGGAAACAAGCATCCTGGGACCGGTTTCGGGTTCAAAACCCTCATCAGCCAGGCTATCTTGAATCCAGTGGTAAAGTGAGCAAGGGACCCACGTCTGGGCATACCCTGCCAACTTAGGGCGAACAAAGCGATACCAAAGGGGATGATGGACGGAGCGTTGGAGCAAATCAAACATCACCCCCAGTCAACTGATCTGGGTTTAAACCATCATCATTCTTTAGCTCACTCCACCACCCCAGTTCAGACATGGCCATATGCAAATCAGTCTGACCCTGTGCCTCATGGGAACAGTCCAGCCCGAACTGCCAAGCCATGTCTTCCCTGGACCGGAAACAAGCATCCTGGGACCGGTTTCGGGTTCAAAACCCTCATCAGCCAGGCTATCTTGAATCCAGTGGCAAAGTGAGCAAGGGACCCACGTCTGGGCATACCCTGCCAACTTAGGGCGAACAAAGCGATACCAAAGGGGATGATGGACGGAGCGTTGGAGCAAATCAAACACTCACCCCCAGTCAACTGATCTGGGTTTAAACCATCATCATTCTTTAGCTCACTCCACCACCCCAGTTCAGACATGGCCATATGCAAATCAGTCTGACCCTGTGCCTCGTGGGAACAGTCCAGCCCGAACTGCCAAGCCATGTCTTCCCTGGACCGGAAACAAGCATCCTGGGACCGGTTTCGGGTTCAAAACCCTCATCAGCCAGGCTATCTTGAATCCAGTGGCAAAGTGAGCAAGGGACCCACGTCTGGGCATACCCTGCCAACTTAGGGCGAACAAAGCGATACCAAAGGGGATGATGGACGGAGCGTTGGAGCAAATCAAACACTCACCCCCAGTCAACTGATCTGGGTTTAAACCATCATCATTCTTTAGCTCACTCCACCACCCCAGTTCAGACATGGCCATATGCATTCTGTCCATCAACTGTTGTTTTTGCATTTGTCACCCCGAGTGGGACGGGAATGCCCAGACGTGGGTCCCGTGCTCTCCATGCCACTGGAATCAAGCTATCCTGGCTGAAGAGGGGTGAAACCCCGAAACCGGTCCTAGGATGCTTGTTTCCAGTCCAGGGAGGACCTGGCTTGGCAGTTCGGGCTGGACTGTTCCCATGAGGCACAGGGTCAAGACTGATTTGCATATGGCTGGGTCCAAACTGGAATGGCATGGTGAGCAAAAAAACGATGGATCTAGGCCCAGATCTCTGTACTGGGGTGAATGTATGACATTGTTCTGCATTCTGTCCATCAACTGTTGTTTTTGCATCATTTACATTAAATGCAAAAGAAAATAATATTCTTTTCATAACCTTCGGAATGTGCTTAAGGCTCATTTACACAATAAGCAGAAATTAATCCTGGCTTGTAAGAGGATGGTGGTTCCAAAGTACTCCAATAAAGGTGTGGCATAGTAAGTAGCCCCCGGCTGGAAATGGGACCTATATTAAAATAACATCTGTGGAGGTGTGCACAAACTTTCAATTTGCAAAGCAAGGGAAACAACTTTACTCCAGCCCAGCCACATTTCTGTTTCTTCTCTTTTCTGGTCAATTTCCTAAGACACTTCTTTTGTGGCTTATGGTGTATTGCACATACCCAGTGTATTCAAAGCTCTATGTATTATAAGAACCACATACAGGTTTTCAGATAAGATGAGTTGCCTATTTTATGGACCAATGACAAAGCCAGAACAAAATCAGTCTTATTTAACAGTGTGCGCCTTGTAGACCAGTGAGCTCTCATATTTAAGTCAGCTACTCATATACAATTCATCGACACCTACAATAAGCAGCTTGTCATATGCAATTCAGCTTTTCTTACTTATGTCAGCTTCTCCTATAAAACTCAACTTCTCATATGCAAGTCAGTTTCTCATACGTAAATCAGCTTCTCCTATACAAGTCAGTTTCTCACAAGTAACTCAGCTTCTCATATACAAGTCAGTTTCTCATATGTAAATCAGCTTCTCATATAAAAGTTAGTTTCTCATATGTAAATCAGCTTCTCCTATACAAGTTAGTTTCTCATATGTAAATCAGCTTCTCATATACAAGTCAGGTTCTCATATGTTAATCAGCTTCTCATATACAAGTCAGTTTCTCATTTTAAATCAGCTTCTTATATACAAGTCAGTTTCTCATATGTAAATCAGCTTCTCATATACAAGTCAGTTTCTCATATGTAAATCAGCTTCTCATATACAAGTCAGTTTCTTATATATAAATCAGCTTGTCATATATAAGCCTTTCATAAAAAGGCAGTCTTTTATGTGTAAGTCAGCTTCCCACAAAATAGGCAGCTTCTCATATATAGATCAACTCATCGCATGCAAATCTGCTCTCATATAAAAGTCAACTTTTCATAAATTACACAGCCCTCATATGCAAGTCAGCTTGCCCTGTACGTATAAAAGGCAGCTTCTCAAATGTGGGTCTACTTCTCAAACACTACACAGTACTCTCAAAACCAACAAGAGGGTTTGCATCGACCCACCTTCCATAATATATACAGGCTTCACTTGTTCACATTTTTGCTAATACAGAATGAACCAAACAGATTTTACTTTGGTCTTTGTTACATGTAATTTTTAAACTAAGGTAAAAATGGAGAAACCACATTGTTAAAGAAATGTAGAAATAATTATTACATCTTAAGTGAATAAATACATTTGCATGTGTAATACAATTTGAAACAAGGGAGGAACTTGATTCATGAATCACCTTTGTGCAAACATTATGCAGCATTCGTAATGAGAAATGGATGAAACTGATTTTTGGTTTACGTATTATTTATGCCCTGACCTTCAAATAAGGCCCTGGTCTATATTATTCAAGCATGGTGCTTACTAGGCTAATTGTGCCTGTAGCATCCTCCACAAACTGTGTTTGGTTCATTATCTCCAATAACATTCTTCATTTAATTTGGCTATGCCAGAGTAAACATAAAAACTAGCAATGTGACCACTGCAGACTTAAATGTCTATTTGCCGGCTGAGAAAATTAGGAACTCTAGTTGGGCAAACTTGTCACAGCCTGTTGATCCTCCCAACCCCAGCCCACCCACCCACACTACTTTGATCTTTCTGTTAGGATTCCATTACTAGACAAAATGTACACAGTATTCAGTATGCAGACCCTGATATAACAAGCATTTGCAATGCAATCGGTCTCGCCTTTGGGTCTGATATGTATTTAGCTATGCAGCACATTAGCTTGGGTGCTGAAACATCTACTGTTCTTTAACATGGAGGGGAAAGTAAGCACCAAACTGCGTGACATGCCAGGTATGGGAACACATGGAGAGAAATATTGCCTTTCAGGAAGATATGTATAGTCCAAAGCTCTGTTTTTAATATAAAATCAGGGCCTTTGGTGGTCATATCACTGAAAATACAAGATTTGAAAAAAATATTATTGTCTCACGGGTGCTCGTGGAAGACAATTTCTATGGACTGGAATCTAGAGAATGCTAAAGTGATTCTGGTATTTTACTGACCCCTGCTGGTCGTTTTCTATCAAGAAAGTTAAATAGAGGCAGTGGCCAGAAAAATTAAAAAAAGAAAGTCCCTCAGCAGAAAGCAATTCTGGTATTTAACTGACCTCTACTGGTTGTTTTCTATCAAGACAGTTAAATAAGAGGCAGTTGAACAAGCAGAAAGCAATTCTGGTAGTTTACTGACCTCTACTGGTTGTTTTCTATTAAGACAGTTAAATATAGGCAGTTGAACAGAAAACAAAGTGCCTAAGCGGAAGCAGACAAGTCCTAGGGCTGATCTCCAGAGCCCACAAAGTACATACACATATAAGTATATACTAAAGTATATACAAGAGGTCTCAAATTCTCGACCTAAAAATGGGTGTAAATGGAGACATGGAAAAGCTATGGCTTCACGTGGTGGTCATTTTGCACGGACTTGTATGTATATCCTGGTAATCTCATACTGCAAAACTAGCCATGAATCAACCATGCATTGTGCAACTGAAAGGCGCGTGAGTGCACATTGAGGGCGAGTATGATTGACTTATTGGCAGTGCTTAAATTAAGCCGCTGGTTGCTAGAGGGGGCCACTAACATTCATTTTTGGGGTCCAGCACTTATTTTCTGTATCAGCCGTTTACTGAGAGCAAGAGAGGAAAAAAGACACAAACAGGAAAGAAGGAGGAAGAGAAAGACAGAAAACACTGTCATAGAGGGCGAAAGCAGGAACCTTCATGAGTGAGATGAAGGGGCAGGGAGTGTCTGGTAGTGGCTTAAAGGGCATGAGGAGGATTCAAGACTATGCAGCCTTGGTATTGGGCTTGCCAATATTGAATATAAATAGCCACAGGCTTCTGAGCAGAGCTTTGGGCCTTGGTGCTCATTCTTATACAAATTAATCACAGAGGACTCTCTTCATTGACATACTTTTGGAGTAAAAAAATAGAATAGCTAGTTCCGGGCGATGTGGTCCTTGCAGAGGAGGGTCTTTGGCTTCTTCTTGACGTGGGGGAGAGAATGTGTTTGTCAGTTATGTGTGGGGATGACCTTCAGTGAATTTATGGTTTGCAGAGAATGTCTGATTCCTAGCAAAGAGACTGTCAATCATTCAAGATGTCATCACTGATGTCATCAATTATGTGATTTAGCATTTCATGTGGGATGTAGTATGTGAGGACATAAGCAGTGCATGGTGGGGCGCAAGGTATTAGCTCAGTAAAATATGACTTATGAATTTGAGTATTTTGTTCTTTAAACATTAGTTTTTATCTCATTTCAGTACCTAACTATAATTAGTCTATAACCATTATTTTTTTCAGCAATGTTCTGGGATTTTTTTTAAGTAAGCTAAGATCTTATTACATACCTAATTATAACATAACTTAAAGCTTTGTTTTTTCCAGAATATATATAAATATAAATATATATATATATATAAATATAAATATATATATATATATATATATCCAAATGCAAGGACCCAAGAAGTGAGGCGCCACACACGGTCGTGAAGTGTCCTTTTTATTTGGCAGGTTGCAGGGAAAAAACCACATCACCTCTGCAGCAAATACGATCAAATACGGCCAAACATGTTTCGGGCTTCCTAGCCCTTGCTCACTGGCACAGAGAGGCACAACTGCCAAGTCTTCCGCCGCACTTGCAGCGTTGATTTATAGTCACGCCCCTAGGCGTGTACTGACACAGCATTGTGGTTAATGTAGTTTATACAAAGCAGAGCCTCTCCACTGGTTTCAAAATCCTCTAGTGGGTTGCTGACAGAAGTAACGCTGGGTCCCTGCCAGTAAACTCAGCCAAAATCGGTCACGCCGTTCCTTGCACGCTGTAATTATTTCAAACACGCAGGAGCCGCTCGTCCGCGGCGGGGCACCTCGCGACCCTGGGCGGGGCCGCTATACATGTTTGGCCGTATTTGATCGTATTTGCTGCAGAGGTGATGTGGTTTTTTCCCTGCAACCTGCCAAATAAAAAGGACACTTCACGACCGTGTGTGGCGCCTCACTTCTTGGGTTCTTGCATTTGGATGTATAGCGGCCCCGCCCAGGGTCGCGAGGTGCCCCGCCGCGGACGAGCGGCTCCTGCGTGTTTGAAATAATTACAGCGTGCAAGGAACGGCGTGACCGATTTTGGCTGAGTTTACTGGCAGGGACCCAGCGTTACTTCTGTCAGCAACCCACTAGAGGATTTTGAAACCAGTGGAGAGGCTCTGCTTTGTATAAACTACATTAACCACAATGCTGTGTCAGTACACGCCTAGGGGCGTGACTATAAATCAACGCTGCAAGTGCGGCGGAAGACTTGGCAGTTGTGCCTCTCTGTGCCAGTGAGCAAGGGCTAGGAAGCCCGAAACATGTTTGGCCGTATTTGATCGTATTTGCTGCAGAGGTGATGTGGTTTTTTCCCTGCAACCTGCCAAATAAAAAGGACACTTCACGACCGTGTGTGGCGCCTCACTTCTTGGGTTCTTGCATTTGGATGTATAGCGGCCCCGCCCAGGGTCGCGAGGTGCCCCGCCGCGGACGAGCGGCTCCTGCGTGTTTGAAATAATTACAGCGTGCAAGGTACGGCGTGACCGATTTTGGCTGAGTTTACTGGCAGGGACCCAGCGTTACTTCTGTCAGCAACCCACTAGAGGATTTTGAAACCAGTGGAGAGGCTCTGCTTTGTATAAACTACATTAACCACAATGCTGTGTCAGTACACGCCTAGGGGCGTGACTATAAATCAACGCTGCAAGTGCGGCGGAAGACTTGGCAGTTGTGCCTCTCTGTGCCAGTGAGCAAGGGCTAGGAAGCCCGAAACATGTTTGGCCGTATTTGATCGTATTTGCTGCAGAGGTGATGTGGTTTTTTCCCTGCAACCTGCCAAATAAAAAGGACACTTCACGACCGTGTGTGGCGCCTCACTTCTTGGGTTCTTGCATTTGGATATATATATATATATATATATATATATATATATATATATATATATATATATATATATATATATATATATATATATATTCATATATATTCATTATATATATGCTACATACCTGCAGGCTCATGCTCATCGTGGTTGCCCGTTGTACGTGGCCCCACCAGTTTTATCAGTGGCCCATTGTGTACCATACCTTAAAATTACTTCTAGAGGAAGCACTGCAAAATATCGTTGTCAGAATATTGTCTGACATAAATATTATGCTCCAAATACCCTCTACAAAAATTATGCATGAATAGATTTATTAATAGACGATCTACACCCAGTGGGATAATACTGATGTGAACCATACTTAGAAGACCATATTTATTTAATTGGCAATTTTTGCATACAATATTCTGGCATACAAAGAGCAGTCCATTACATCAAACGAATGAGTCACAATTTAATTTGTTAATATGAACCTCCGTTCTAAGATATAGCACTTTGGACCAACGTTTTTGCATTTTCCAAGTGTTTGAAAGAACGTGAGTGGACTCTCGTGAGTGGAGTGGGCTGTGTCATTGTTGCTTTAAGTGCTTGCTTTTATACTGAATCTTTTCTTATAAAGTATTTTTTAAATAATTTCAGGCTTCTGCACTGCTGCGTGTTGCAGGGTACAGGACCCGGCCTCTTTATTGCCGGTGTCTGTTGTTTCTACCGGTGTCTTGCTGCTAATTCTGGTCGGGAGGGTTGGGGGCTTCCGCACTCCTGCTACTTGACACGAGGGAGTGTTCTTTTTTCCTTCCCTCAGTCGAGACGTAGGCTGAGCGCCATTTTGGAGGTTGGCAGGCTAGTTGTTTGGACCTGCCTACCTAAGATCCGATAAATGAGAGCCGTGACGCGGACGCGCAGCGGACTCTTATGAGTGGAGTGGGCTGTGTCATTGTTGTTTTATGTGTTTGCTTTTATACTGAATCTTTTCTTATAAAGTATCTTTTAAATAATTTCGGCCCTCTGCACTGCTGAGTGTTGCAGGGTGCAGGGCCTGGCCTCTTTCTTACCGGTTTCTGTTGTTTCTACTGGTGTCTTGCTGTTAAGGGTTGGGTGCTTCCACACTCCTGCCACTTGACACGAGGGAGTGTTCTTTTCTCCTTCCCTCAGTCGAGACGTAGGCTGAGCACCATTTTGGAGGTTGGCAGGCTAGTTGTTCGGACCTGCCTACCTAAGATCCCATAAATGAGAGCCGTGACGCGGACACACAGCGGACTCTCGTGAGTAGAGTGGGCTGTGTCATTGTTGTTTTATGTATTTGCTTTTATACTGAATCTTTTCTTACAAAGTATTTTTAAAATAATTTCAGCACTCTGCACTACTGCATGTTGCAGGGTGCAGGGCCCGGCCTCTTTCTTAGCGGTTTCTGTTGTTTCTATTGTGTCTTGCTACTAATTCTGGTCGGGAAGATTAGGGGCTTCCGCGCTCCTGCCACTTGACTTGAGGGAGTGTTCTTTTCTCCTTCCCTCGGTCGAGACGTAGGCTGAGCACCATTTTGGAGGTTGGCATGCTAGTTGTTCGGACCTGCCTACCTAAGATCCGATAAATGAGAGCCGTGACACGGAGGCGCATGCGGGCACGCCACTGGCGTGCCAAAGGCGCACCAAATGCATGCTCGTCTGCGCCCGTCTACGTCCAGCCGGGACCAGGGGCCAGACCCCCTGTCAGTTGCAACCTCCATTATTATTATTATTATTATTCACCTGATTCTCTCCGCGGCTTAGCCCCCAAGATCTCGGAAGCGTGTTTGCACATAATGTCAGCAGAATCTCTTCTGCTTAAATGCCCTCATTGCAATGTTAACTTCGAACCTGTTAATGAATTTAAATTGCAGCTTCTCTTAATAAACTGTTGTTCATTAATCAAACATAAAAATGAGATCTTTGAGATCCAAATAGATAAACAGCCTGATGCTCTGTTTTTAACGGAAACATGGCTGAACGAGTGCTCGGTACCTGACAGCCTAGATGCTTTACCGCAAGGATATGGGATACTTAGACAGGATCGTCCAACTAAAAGAGGAGGAGGAATAGAGATAATATACAAACTATCCTTGAGATGCTCCATTAAGGGGGCCAATTTTGAGAACTGCAAGGCCTTTCTTTACCCTCTTTGCAGCAGAAGTTCACACTTTAGCAGGCTTTTTAATTTATCGCCCACCAAGTCCTGCGTCTCAATTTATATCCAGCTTTATAGAGAATATAGTTCAGCCAGCCCTATGCCACAACAACTTGTTAATCTTTGGTGATCTTAACTTGCACTTTGACAATGATTCCCATTTAGAAGCACAATCTCTATGTGAGGAAGTCAGATCCCTGAATCTGATACAAAAAGTGAGTCCCTCTACTCACCAATTGGGACATATTTTAGACCCGATATTTGTCAACTTTTCCAGGATTTCAGTGGATGCCCTGTTAACAGTTCCCTGGTCAGACCACTGTCCGGTGGCCTTTTCTGTGCCTTTTTGTATGCTTGTTCCTACCAAACCTAGCTAGTTAATTACTCGTAGGAAGTGGACTAGGTTCAATTCTGAAATCTTCTCTCAGACTCTCTTGAACACCAGCCCCAAACTAGAGGAGGATATTAACACAGCAAACAGGGAGGTGGAAAACTGGATATCAGAATCGCTAGACGAAATAGCACCCTGGACGACTCAGAATACTCAAAGGAACAGGATCTCGGCACCCTGGTTTAACGACACCCTAATTATGGCCAAAAAAAAGTAAACATTTAGAACGTAGGTGGAGGAAGGACTACTGTTCCATTAGTAGGGATGATTATAAAAACGAGTTTAAACAATATCACGCGCTGATTAGGAAAATGCGCTGTGACTTCTATACGGAAAAAATAGAAAGTGCTAATAATTCTTCTAAAGAACTCTTCTCCATTCTGCAATCTTTGACCTCATTTGAACATATAACGGCCCCTGCCTCAACCTCCCCTGAGAACTGCAATAAAAATGCCAACTTTTTTGCATCCAAGGTAGCAAAAATTTACGACACCTTCCCGTCAGAAGCACATAGCCGTATATATCCTGACACTTTTTCTGAATTGGCATCTGGGGGGAATACTCTTAATGAATACAGGGTGCCGGTGCTGGAGGTTCTGAGGGGCATGGCCATGACCAGCCGCAGCCGCTGCAGGTAAGTCTTGTGGGGCACTGGGCCGGCTGGGAGGGATTTCAAGAGACGACCACAAGGGAAAATTAATTATTTATTTAATTTTCCCATGTGGTCATCTCTCGAAATCCCCCCCCCAATCGGCCCCACCTCACTTACCTGCAGCAGCCACGGCTGGCCATGACTATTAAATCAGGGTTCCCCCTTGACACAGCTCCACTTAAAATTCTAATGCAAGATGTGAACGTCATTTTGCCCTATTTCTCTCACTTAGTAGCTCGATCTTTCAGCCTAGGTGAAATTCTTCCCGAAATGGAATCAAGCGATAGTACTTCCTGTACAGAAAAAAACCTTCAGTGGATTCAATGTTTTTAGAAAATGTATGTCCTATTTTGCTGCTATCATTCTTCGCAAAAATTGCAGAGAAAGTGCTGAACAAGCAACTTGTAAATCATATTAATTTGAATGATTTGATTCACTCTTCACAGTCTAGTTTCAGAGCCTCCCACTCTACAGAGTTGGTCCTACTCCTTGCAACTGAAATTCTAAGGAAATGTGCTAACGAACGACAAACTGCTGCACTGGTCCTACTGGACCTTAGAGTAGCATTTGATACAGTATCACATAACCCACTCCTTAATGGATTAAGCAACGGCGGGGTTAGGGGCTCAGCTCTACGCTGGTTTACCTCCTTTCTTACATCACAGAGCTTTCAAGTTACTCAGCACCCGTATATATCAAAGAGTATCCCTCTTACGCAAGGAGTCCTACAAGGCTCAATATTAAGCCCTATTTTATTTAATCTCTATATAGGCCCCCTTACAGAATGAGTGGAAAAACACAACGTAACATTTGTATCTGAAGCCGATGATACGCAACTTATTGTTACCCTATCTCCGGACTCAGCGATGACTGCAACTCAGTTCTCTTTATGCTTAGAAGAGCTAGCCTCATGGATGTCCAACCTTTGCCTAAAATTAAATGGCAACAAAACTGAAATAATGATAGTTGGGAAAGCTCCCTCTATATGGTCATTGGCATGGTGGCCTGAGGCTTTGGGGCAAACCCCCGCCCCAAAAGCGGAAATCAAAAATCTAGGGGTTTGGCTAGATTCCAAACTAACATTTGAGAGCCAAAGGTAGCTGGGAAATGTCTCAGAACTCTCAAAGTCCTAAGGAAACTCCTAGATCTATTACCGATTGCTGCCATCATTGTTCATGCCTTTGTCACATCCCAGATAGACTATAGTAATATCCTCTATCTGGGAGTATCAAAAAAAGGACTAACCAAACTTCAATCTATTCAAAATGCGGCTGCATGCCTAGTCTTGAACCTTCCTAAAAGAACTCCTTCTGCGAAGGCTCTCGCTACTCTCCACTGGCTACCAGTAGAGAAGAGGATTACCTTTAAGGCCGTGTGCTACTGCCACAAAATTCTATGGAAAGTAGGCCTGAGCTACCTTAGCCCGCTGATTACCTCTTATGTACCGGCACATAATTTAAGATCTACATAAGCATTATGGTCACAGTGTCAAGAATTCAAAAAGTCAGGATGGGAGCTCAATCTTTTGCCTATCTGGCAGCCAAGAGGTGGAATACAATGCCAGTGACTTTGAGAACTGAACTTTGCAAAAGTACTTTTCACAAGGGATTAAAGACCTGGCTGTTCCAATTTCATAACAGGAACATATAGATCCTCTTTTAGGCTCAGGAGACCTCTAGCCAGCTATTGCGTCTCCGTCTGCTCCTCTCAGAAGTCCACTCTAGCATGGGGACACAGCGGTGGTGTAACCATGCGCTTTACAAAAAGATAAAACTATAACTATTACCCAATGCTTTGATACTCAAAGATTCTGCCTGGATTAATGAAAAGCTGAATTGTCTTTGTCATGATTTGACCTCAGGGGTTTCCAATCACTGCCGATGTCAACAGCAAGCAATTAACACACCTAGTAAATCTGCCATTGTAGTTTCAGAAAATGTCATCAAAATCCAAACAACTGCAATGGACAACATTCAGTTGCTCTTCTGCTTTTAAGAGAAATACATGAGGTTAGAAATTGCAAAGCTGACTGAAAAGGCATGCAAACTATCTCTCCACATAAACAGAAGTATAAAAATTTGAATATAATTTGCCTTTTGGCATAACAGGTGTGATATTCTATTTTCTTTAAGGCAGTGCTTGGGCTCAATTCGAATTTCTTGTCAAGGAGCCCTTCCCCTGATAATTGTCTATTTTCGTGTTTCCCAAATTCATCAGGGATGGTATTTCTTGCAGGTGTCGTCGCCAATTTGAAGTAATCAGGCAAACACAGGTGAGAGTAGAGACTTCATGTTTATTGACCGTTAGCCTCCACAGCTCCCAGGATACTGACAGGTCATACACATTCAAACAGGAACATTCTGTTGTCATAGTAATGACATCATAGATGCTACTGGGCAGGTGAAGGAGATTACTACAGTATTGCTTGATCATCTCCTGCTAGACAGTATCCAATGTGTTCCCTGCGCCTGTTATTGATGCTGGTATTGAGCAATTTATCATCTTGTGCTTGACTGTGATGTCAAGCACCCCTTTTACACGCTTACAATTGCATTGCTGATCGCTCGCTCCTGTAATAGCTTCAGCTCATGTGTGGTATTAAGAATCCTCCAGGGGGATTTACAAGTGCCTGAAGACGAACAAAGCTGCACACACCCCATTGTTCAAGCTGATGAGGCCTGGTAGCACAAGTGGAATCTGCTGCACCTGAGGAGAATCTGCCGCCTCTTCTGCCAAATGTGGTTTTTGATCAACCAGGAATTGTTATCGTTAACTTATCACAATTTAGTGAGGTATCCAGAGCCTTTGCATGTTACTTGCGAAGCAACCTCAAAATTTCAGATTCAATTCCAGCCTTCCCTTTGAAACAGTGGCATCGCTAGAAATGATCTTAAGGGGGGCATGCAAAGGGCCACAGAAAAAATGGTAGGGCTACCTATAGAAGGCAAACATAAAGAGTGCCTGCACATGTGTGTGCGTTTGTGCACACGTATGTGCGGGCACTCTTTATGCCCTGAAAATTACGCCAGGCCCTGGGGGATGGGGTCCCCGGAGACAGAATTGGCTGGGAGGGAGGGGGGGGGGCTCCGTGCTCCTCTCCCACTGTAAATAATGCTGGGCCCTGGAAAGGATGGGGTCCCCGGGGCCGAAATCAGGCCAGAAAAGGGGCCACGTGCCCCCATCCCCCTGAAAATTACGCTGGGCCCCGGGAGATGGGGTCCCTGTTGCTGAAATCGGCCCAGGGAGGAGGGCCATGTGTGCCCCCCTCCCCTTTATTTAAATAAGTGGCCTCAGGGGATGGAGTCCCCGTGGTTCATAACGGCTTCAAACCTACCTATCATCTCGCCATAACTCTGATCCTGTGAAGACTTCTTCATGTTCAGGGGTAAGCCATGGGCATATAAGAGGAGCAGTTCTTGTCTGGTGTAGTAAATACAGCCTATGTGTCCTGGCATTTGCATAGACTTAGGGGCATATTTGTGAGCCCCTTGTGCCGCACGAGCGTCACTTTTTGTGACGCTCCTGCAGCACAAATTACAAAATCATGAGGCCATCCAAAAGCATGGCTTTGGATGGCCTCATAGATATGGAGTAAGGCAACACCGTGCAATTCACCGCATTGCCTTACTCTGTGCTCGGGATGCGTTCCATGGGCGTTGTGGTGGGTTTTCCCACGCAAAATCCATGGATTTTGATGCTGCCCCAGATTTATAAGATCATGTAAACCTGGTGAAGTGCCAAATCCTTACACCTTCTAAGGTGAGGCGTAACAAGAAGAAATATCTTTATTTTTCCTCGTTCTTTCCTCTTTCCATGTGTGTTGCATTTTGCAGCACACATAGGAAGAGGAAAACGCTTCTTAGGATTGTTTCTGTGCAGGAAGGTGCCCTTTCCTGCACAAAAACAATCCTGTCAACAACACAGGTACCCTTGTACCATTGTACAACGGTGCCTGCATTAGCGCTAGGCTGCTGAAACGGCATCAGCGCTGGGGGACAGGACAGAAATGCACCATATTGCATAAATATGGTGTATTTCTGACCTTTCACTTTGATGTAGGGCAGAGCAGCAAGATGACTTCCTGTGCTGCCCTAAGCCAAATCCCCATAAATGAGGGCCTTAGTGCAGACAGGCTTGCGTTAGGCATGCAGCGATTGCCCCTTAAAAGGGGTTGTTGGGTCTGCACATGCCCAGCTCAGACCATCCAACAAGAGTACTGATGTACTAAGATGGTTCCCCAAACCAAGTACAAGGTTCAGAACACCCTCAGGATGGTGATGTTAAGCCCTCAGACTAGAGTCATTGATCTATGGTCTCCGCAAAATGCCAGCGATACAGCTGGCCAGGGAGCAGAGACCTTACAGTAGTAAACAAATTGGTCAGACACCTGCCCCAGGAAGAGCCATGTTCCACACTTAGGGCCTGATTTAGATCTTGGCGGGACTCCCTTTGTACCTCCATGGCGGTGGTAACAAGTACTCTATCGAAATGATGGAATCCCACCCGACGTATTTAGATGTGGGCTGGCTTTACCGCAGTGCGCATCGACAGACTGTTTACGGTGGTGGAAGCGGCGCACTACTGTCAACGCTGTGGATTCCATTGCTAGCTAACAGTACTCCATCAGGCCGGCGGGTTTGCGGCAAGGCGATTTAGATTTCCCCATTGTGCTGGCATTGTCCTAGTGAGGGATTCCTGACGGAGTGAGTCCCTGGTGGAGTGGAGACTGGTAAGTACCACTTTTATAATGTGTCACTACACATATAGGTTGTGTTTGGTTTAAAAATATATGTCAGGAATGTGTCATGCCCATATAGCATAGTTCACATACAACATACACACACTATTGAAAGTACACCCACATGCACCACAAACACAACACCAACAACCACCACAATTGAAGCGTGCATTTTATATTGATAAGTTGTAAAATGAACACTAAAACATTACACATAAGAAAAAAGTTGCATGTAAGGTGTTGGTCCTGGCTCTTTTTGCAGGGTTATCCCCAAACTTTTTGACTTTTTCCTTCTATTTTTTCTGACCAGTTTTTGATGGGTTTAGGACTCTGGGCACTTTACCACTGCTAACCAATGCTAAAGTACCTATGCTTTCCGTCTAAATTACATTTGTGATTGGTTTATCCATGATTGGCATATTTTATTTACTAGTAAATCTCTAGTAAAGTTTTTCAGGTGTGCCCAGGGCTTGTAAGTCAAATGCTACTAGTGGGCCTGCAGCACTGATTGTGCCACCCACACGAGTACCTGCAGGACCTATCTCAGACCTGCCACTGCAGTGTCTGTGAGCCCAGTTTTTAAACTGACATTTCGAGCTGGCAAGTGCACCCACTTGCTAGGCCCAAACTGTCTCTTTTATTACATGTAAGACACCCCTAAGGTAGCCCCATGGGTAGGGTGCAGTGTGTTTAAAGGTAGGACTTGTGCTGTTGTGTTTTACATGTCCTAATAGTGGAATAGAGCTAATGTAATTGTTCACTATTGCAAGGACTATCTCTCCCATTGGGTAACATGGGGATTGCTTTGAAATATCTTTTAAGTTTAATTTCCCATTGGGAACAGATGGAGATTTGGAGTTTGGGGTCTTTGAACTCTCTATTTAAAAATACATCCTCCTAAGTCTAGGCTTCCCTATACCTATATCTTTCTTCTCCTAGGAGCCATTCAGTTTGCCATGTTTCACTCCTGTTATACCAGGCCTCATATTACAACACAAAAGTACTTTTTATGGAACCTTGTACGCAGATCTTGTTATATCTCTCTGTTGTACATATTTAAGTCTGCTAATCAATACTGTTGCCTCTTCCAGTTGTAATACAACAAGAGTGTATGGTATACCATTGTTACTTACCTTGCTTTCTTTTCCTTTTCTGTATGAAAAATAAAATTGATTGAACAAAAAAAGTAATAATAAAAATGTGCTTTTAAAGAGCACATAATTGGCCATAGATACTAACATCACAGGTTACATTCCCATTTACTCCACAAATGTATTATTACTCAAGGGCAAAGACGAAAAACACATACATAACCTGGCGAGAATGACTGAGCACATTTACTTTGGCGTTTGGCATACTTGTGAAAGTATTTGGACGGAGTTACCCCTGAGGAAGGGCACTCGATACCCGAAATGCATTGGGTCTTTTTAAACTACGTTGCGGAGTGAGGAATGGTGTATTCTGATATGTTTGGAAGAAAAGCCTGGATGGGCATATGTTGAACTTGGATGAAATATACATAACTAAACAACAATGGAAGAACTGTGGATTACTGATGAAATTGAAGAAAATTATAAGGAATAATAATGAGAAAACTGTTGGAACTGTTCTGTTCATGAATTAAAATAAAGCTGTGCATCCTGAGGTGGGACCTGACGAGGCTCCATCGTTGACGAGAATACTATATTGGCCATTTAACACAGTGCTCTAAAAAAGACCGCCCTGCCTATGCATTTAATAAGGATGAAAATGTCCTCCCTTCTCATTATTGGGTTCGATTGGAGGGTTTGGCTTAGACTTGCATAGGGGCCTCTATTCCATGGAGGATGAGGCGATACCCCTATGTGCAACTCTGAATAGTCTGGTATCTTGGGACCCAAGATTTCTGGGTCCGGAAACATAGAGCGGTTTTATCAGGTGCAAATCTGCAAAAAGAAAAAATGTGAGAAGGAATCACGAGGCAGGGGCATAAACCTGATCCCACCTGCACCCTTAAGCTACCCCAGAGAACCTATGGCATCCCTTTTCCTGAGACGGTTTTCCTGCCACCCACCTCACACTCCTTAATCTCCACCAGCCCCCACAGATGTTTGCGTAGCTAGCCACTTTGCCGCCTGTGGCGGACCCCGCTTTTGCCGTCCGCGACGGCCATAAGAGCGGAGGGGGCGAGCCGCCGCCCCCAAAACTCATGCCGCCCGGGGCGGACCGCCCCCTCTGCCCCCCCCCTTTGCTACACCACTGATTTACCACCTGGTCACAGTCGGTGGTGAATATCTGTAATAAAACTCCCCAGAATCAAGGAACATCTGTGCAAAGGGACAACAAGTTATTCCCCATTCTTCAAAATGTAACTTGTGATCCCCCTTATCTCACTGAGAGATAAAAGCTGGTTTGATAATTCTGGCCCCGTATCTCACTGTGAAGATAACGGGGAATCTGTAATGGATGCCTGTGTGTTTCGTTGTTTACTTGACCAGACCATGGACACTTTAAATAGTGCAGTGTTCTCTCTCACACTTACAGTAGCTCGCACCGTTTATTCCTCTGGCTTGCTTCTTAATGAAAAGATGCATTTCTATTTTGAAAATACTGTAATTCACAAGATGCATTTGAAAATATAAACCTATTTAAGAGCACGTACACGCCACTAAAATTTTCAGAGGTACCCCTTTCATTCAGGGTCTGTGGCTTTCACTTTAAAACTAGTAGGCCTTTCTCACACCCTTGTCTACATCATTAAATACAATTTTATTGCTGCTTAACACCCCTGTGATTTGCCAGCGGTACCACGGATGTTGCTTATGTCAGTAGTTTTTAATGGTTTTAGTAATTGGTGATTTCTGCCTTTTACCATTGGTTGTCTTTTAGCTTGTTGCAGTTAGACAGTTTCCAATCTAGATATTACAAGGGCTGCTCGTCAAAGACTGTATGATGTCACTTCCTGAGTACATAATACCTCCTCTAGGAGTCAGAGGGGATATTGTATCACTTCCACTACTACTAGTATTTTTCAGTTGACCCCAGTGGGATAATAACCACTCTTGTCCATGTACCTAAAGTGTTATCAATTGCAATAATTACCAGCTTTAATAACCCTTAAACTAACTTCTGTCATCCTTTCTTTAACCATAACCTTTTTTTGCCATACACTGTATCTCAAAAGCAAAAGGAACAAAAGATGGAGGGAACGCTGAACAATGCAAGCATTCACCTCCAGTCACAAAGATCTGGGTTTAATCCATCATTCTTTAGCTCACTTTGTCACCCCAATTTGGACCCAGCCAGATGCAAATCGGTTTTGACCCTGCCCTCATGGGAACAGTTCAGACCAAATTGCCAAGCCAGGTCCTCCCTGGACCGGAAACAAGCATCCTGGGACTGGTTTCGGGGTATCACCCCTCATGAGCCAGGCTAGCGTGAATCCAGTGGTGCAGTGAGCACGGGACCCACGTCTGGGCATACCCTTCCACTTAGGGCGACAAAAGCAAGCTTTTTACATTCCATCCATCATTTGTTCCTTTTGCTTTTAACTACCCTAGCCCATATATCTTACCTTATATCATCTGTTACAGCCAGTATAGCATATGCTAGCCCTAATCCTTCCCCCGAACTTCTTCTTAACCTCATGGTTTAACTCCAACCATAGCCCATGCATTGTTTTAACACCTTATTTGTAAATTCTACTTTTCTGTAGTCTAAGGGGCATATTTACAAGCCCCTATTGCCACAAAAACATCACTTTTAGTGACGCTCCTGTGTCGATATGGGCTTCGCCTTATTTACAAGGCAGTGTTAAGCCACTTAACGTGGCTTAACACTGCCTTAAATAAGGCACCCTTTCACGCTATACTTAGCGTGAAAGGGGAAGGCAATGGGTGTTGATGCGGACGTTCCACTCATTGATTTTGACGCTGCCCCATATTTACAAAGATGGAGTAAATATGGGGCAGCGCCAAAATTAAGACCAGGGAAAGCCTGGTCTTACCCTGGTGAAATGAGAAGAAATGTTTAATTTCTCCTCGTTTTTGCTGTGTCCATGTGTGCTGCGTTGTGCAGCACACATGGAAACAGCAAAACGCCAATGATTGTTTATGTGCAGGAAGGTGTCCCTTCCTCCAAATAAACAATCATTTTAAAAATATGACGTTTTGCAACTTTTCAAGCAGCACATGTAGAAGTTACAAAATGCCATTTTGAAGATTGTTCATGTGCAGGAAGGGACACCTTCCTCCATATAAACAATCACTCCCCTCAACGCAGGCACCCTTGCACTATGGTGCAAAGGTTTCTGCGTTGGCGCTAGGCAGCTAAATGTAGCACCAGTGCAGGAGGAAACGCAAGGCTACACCATATTCTTGTAAATATGGTGCAGCCCTGCATTTCTAAAGTGACGGAGCGTGTTGTTAACCTGCTAGGCTTAACGACTCGTTTCGCCACTTTCGCTGTAAACATGCCCCTAAGTTTCCACTTTCCTACATTCCTGATATGATTTTTTTAAGCCTGTTGATTTTACTACAACTCTAAAATGTATGCATTATAAACATTCAAATATATGTCATATCAGCCACTTTACTTCCTTCATTTTCTGGGCACAATGAATCTTTACTCCCTGAATCTTGGCCTAGGTGATGGCTGACGGGTGGTGGAGCAGCCTGGAGGGTCCTTGACTAGTGTTGCCTGCCTAAAGCTGTGTACCCAGGCTTAGCTTAGCTTAGCTTCAACCCAGATTTCTCTCTGGTAAGGCTAAAGCAGGATAGGGTTGAGTGTGAGCAGTTGTGGTGGCCAGTACTTAACATGTCCCAGTGGTTGGAGGCGGCACTCGTTATTGGGGATCAGGACTTGTTTTTTCATCATTAGACTTTGACACAGAGCAAGAAGGGGGAATGGTGACAACAGAAAGAGGAAGGAAGAGGATGATACGAAAAAAGTGACAAAGAAAGCAGGGACGAGAAATAACTTGAAACAATGAGGTAAAGAGACAAGAAGTATAGAGTGGTAGAAGAAAGAGACATGAGGTGGATTCAAGACTTGGCAGCCTTGGTAGTTGCTAAACCCAGCATTCATCAGCATCAGTGGGGGGCTTCTAGAAAAGCTTTAGGCCCTGCTCTTACATTTTTTTAATTTACAAATGTTGTACTATCCAGTGGTGCCACATGTGAAGATATGGTTGAGGCTGCAGTGTGCTTTATTACGTCATTTACTATTTTCAGGGGCCTTCACAGTTTGTGTGTAACACAGTCTAAACCTTACACACAAAAACAACTTTCTTCTTCCCACAAACTTTACTACAACGTTTTATACCGATGCAATACCCCTTCTGAGAAGATATGTCGTCTTAAACTTCCCTTGAGCACAAAGCCAGGATAGGTTTTGTTGAAGTGGCAGGAGAGGAGGTGACTATCTCAGACACACAACCACAGCACTCGTTTCCTTTCTTCTGAGGTTTGCGACACTACACCTTGACTTCCGTCACATTTGTGTTATCACCAACACTGTGGTTGCATCGCTATCTACTAGAAGTTTTAATGGCCTCCGGCCCATGGTTTCATGTTTAAATCCCAGAGGAGTCGGTCCTAAATGAGACGCCATACGTCATGTGCGCGAGGTGACCTCGGGGCCTCCTCCCCCAGCTCCCTCTTTCTCACTGAGTGAAAGTACTTATTACCAGTGAGTAATATTACTTATGAGGGTCAGGGCACAGCTATTCCAGCAGCATTAAAATGCATTTCATTTCTCCGTCACCGCCTCTAAAACCTTTTAATTTGGCCTCGGTGTGAGCAGCTGTGGAGTTTGTGAAATCACTGCGCCCATGTATCAATGCGCGCCGACTGTATTAAAATAACCTTCCTCGGTAATGGATACATTATTTAAGCGGCGGGAGCCATCCAAGAGAAATAATAAGATAATTGTCTGTCAAGCACCGAGCGGTATTATGGTTAATTATCGCTGAGGTCAGTTATTAGATAATGGGCCTACGTTTTTGTTAATGTTCACTCATGTAATGGGAATGTTTATTTAGCGCTGAGGGGGAAACGGAGGGAGAAATCAATGTAAGTGTTTCTATAAGGCAGACCAGTTGTTCAGAACTCATTGTCTGGCTAAGAAGAGTCTTAGCAACATGGAGCCTCTGGACCTTGGAACTCTCTCACGTGGTGGCCGGACATCTTAGATTATGTCCCAGTATCCCGACAAGTTTTCCTCAAGTCTAATAACAATCCTGGTTTTGAGAGAAAGGGTAATTGTGGCATAAGTACTACACGTATCCTCACAGTTTCATCTGCCTCTTTTGTGTGACGTCAGCATACAGTGCCTCATTTGAAAGAATATAGGCGCAGAGGCACGTCGTTTTTCTTAGGGCCATAGAAGCGAATGCTGAGGCCTCTGAACTGTAAAGATGCCCAGTCTCGACTCCACCTCATGCCTGTTTATTCCACCACCCTACAGTTCCTGTATCTTTATCTTTCATTGCTGGTTCTTTTTCATCCCTACTTTCATCCCCTGTCACGGTTTTTTGTTTTTCTCTGCCATTTTCTCTTTTGCTCTACGTCGAAATCTGATTTTGAAAAATACGTCCAGGACTCCAGGTCCACAAAAATCAGTGCTGCCAAAGTCCACCATCTGCACAAATTAAGCACTAGCTCTCTTTACCAGAGATGGCGTAATAGCCAAGTTTTGCATGTGACATATCACACAGAATGTCATATAGCAGGCCCAACATTTGAATCATATGCCAATGTACGCAAGCTTCACAAAAATGTTTTTGCTTTGTGCAATGCAGACCAGGTGTGACATTGCTGGAAAAAAAAGACTAGAAGTATTCAGCACGTCAGGTCAAAGGTCATTACGAGTTCAGCATATCCCAACATCAAGTGTTCACATCCCTAACTCTCTCTTTACTAAGTCAGTTAGTAATTGCTGTGTGTGTAGATGTGATTGTGTGTTTGTGTGTCTCTGCGCACCCACACACGTCGAAAATGCAAAGTAAAATAAATCACAGAATTTGTATTTATTTTCCTTGTGGATAATAGTGTTTCGATAGCTCTGTGTTAATCTTATCTTTCTGTGTTGTAGAATGTCATCATTATAGGCACACTATAGTCCTATTTTTATGTCCCGGTATTTGGTTTTAAAACTGTGCCTACCCTTCTTCAAAGTCCTCTTGCACATCGATTCCTGAAGGATTTACAAACCACAGCTACTTCACTGGTCCCTGGGGTGGGTTGCGGAAGCAGTGCAAGCAATGGATCTTTAGCATCATACTAACATACATTCTTCAACTCAAGTGTAACTTCAAATGTATCCCTGAAATTTGAAGACCAATAAGGCTTTGACATACCCAAATCACTTCACTATTGAGGCAGCTAGTGTTTTTAGGTCTGGTATTTGCCAAGGCCTTTTGATTTTACTAAAATGATATGTATAATATGCTTACTTTAAGGGACTCTCATCCCGCTTTCTTTACCCATTGTTCTGTTGTTGTGTCATTCACACATTGCTTCCGCTATGGGGCAGTGGACCAGCCTACTTCAGACACTAGCTAACTTCATTTTGAGTGACTGCATTTTGCTCTTTCACACAGAGCACATCCACATAAAAGGTAGTTCTCTTCAGTGTCATTATTTTTGCTTTTATTTTATTCTTACTTCAGTGTTGCTTTATGTTTAGAGCCTGATGTGAAAGCAGGACATTTCTACCAGCCCTACATGTTTTTCATATGAGCATAGGGCACATTCAAGAGTTATCAGTTCCTGCCTTCTGCTGTTATAAATTCCGTTTGGCGTGCCCTTTGTTTATCTGACTGCTGTTATTTCACAGCACACTGGATCGTGTCCATTTGAAACTGTTCTTTATAAAGTTATCTTTCTTAAGTAGGCACACATTGAAGTTCATTTATGCCTGCACTCCTGTGTGTCATGATAGTATGCAATTGAGAAGTACAGTTATACTTGTCAACCAATTTGGGGCCTCATTTATGGGTTTTTTGCTTAGGGCAGCGCAGCAGGCCTTGCTGCTGCGTTGCCCTACGGCAAAAGAAAAGGGCAGGAATGCGCCATATCTAATAGATACGCACATTCCTGTTCTTTTCCCCTGCGCGGCGCACAATGGGCTGCCATGCGCCAATGCAGGTACCTTTGCACCATGGTGCAAGGATGCCTGCATTGCGGGGATGATTATTTTTGTGCAGGAAGGAAAACCTTCCTGCATAAAATCAATCACAAGAGGGCTTTTTCCTCTTTCTATGTTTGCTGCAGAATGCAGCACACAAACAAAGAGGAAAAACAAGGAGAAATAAAGATATTTCTCCTCGTTGTGCCTCCCTTACGCCTCCCCTGTAGGTGGGGGACATTCCGGCGGAGCCATAGTGCCGGTAGTGCCTCTTAGTCTTTCTGCAATCCTGGTTGTATGACTTTCTATTTTGCTCTCAGTGCTCTTGTACGACATCCATGCTTATATAGACATTTAACAATTACATTATTAATTGAAGTTTTGCCAGTTATTCCAATTTCCTTTGCTATGTATCTTTGACACTCTGTCTGTCTGTCTGTCTGTCCGTCCGTCCGTCCGTCCGTCTATCTATCTATCTATCTATCTATCTATCTATCTATCTATCTATCTATCTATCTATCTATCTATCTATCTATCTATCTATCTATCTATCTATCTATCTATCTATCTAAGTGTCTGTCTGTCTGTCCGTCCGTCCGTCCGTCTTTCTATCTATCTATCTATCTATCTATCTATCTATCTATCTATCTATCTATCTATCTATCTATCTATCTATCCAACCATCTTTATCTATTCAATCTTCTCTTTTCTATGCAAGTGTCTATCCACCTATCTACCTATATATAGCAGTCTATCTAGCGATCTATCTGTCTATGTAATACTATCCATCTATACAACCCTCTCTGTAAGAAATTGGATTATTATTTGAGAAGGGTGGAAGCCCCACTCAGGCAACAACCACATTCTTTGTCAGGTTGAACCACAAAAGTCACTAAATAAACCTGTGCACCTGGCACAAAAGCAGTCAGGCTTAACTTAGAGGCAATGTGTAAAATATTTATGCAGCACACAAACAGCAATAAAGTTAAAACACAACACAATAATAATTCAAAATCAAATTAGAGTAAATTGTATTTAATAAAATGATATCAAGATGATCAAAATCTTTCCTTTAGAACCAGAGATGTGATGTTTTGAAATTCTAGTAAAAAATAGTGACAAAAGGTGCAAGGCGCCAACTGTGGGTATCTGGTCACACTGGACCAGAACAAAGTCAAAAGTTCAGGACGGCTGCAATGGAGCATGGGCCAGGTACAGGACCAAGTTCGGCCCACTGGGTACCTTATGTCTTTGATGCGAGGTCTGCCCAGAGTTGCTTTGCAAGGCTTTCTGATGACACTTTCAGCTGTGCGGCAAGGTTTTGTGTGGCTTAACCTCTCTCACGTCGGTTCTGAAGAAAGAAGCTTTCAGCTGGTTGGCGAGGCTTTGTTGGGCTTCATGTTGCTCAGTGTTGGATCTGGTGAATTCTTCAGTTCGGAGGTGTGAGGCTTTGCGGGGCCCTGCATTGCTCCTTCATTTAGACAGGGAAGAGTGCTCTCTGATGCCAGCCAAGGATCCAGGACCTGGGGGCCACCAATTGAGAAGATCAGGATGCACTCCAGCAGAGGCCAGCAGCAGGGCTCAGACAGGTCCAGGCAGGTCCAATTAGTACTAGTCAGCTGGGAAGTTGCAGGGCAGGCCTCTATAGCTTGTCTTGTCCCTGTAGCTCAAATTGGAGGTCGGCCAACCGGTCCTTGGGGTCACTCTGTAGCTCACACAGGAGGTCAGCCATCCATCCTTGGAGTCACTCTGGGTAGCCTGGGATCAAGGCAAATAGGTCCAATCTTTCTTCTTCAGACAGAAAGACAGCCCTTCAAGCTGTAGGGCAGTCCTTCTGGCAGCAGGGCAGTCCTTTTTCTGAATCTTCCGCAGGTCCAGGAGTATTCTGATGAGTGGTTCTGAAGAACCTCTTTAGGTCGAGCCTAGGAAGTGCTTGCGCTTAATCCATCCTCTTTGTCCCTCCTTTTTGTGTTTTCGCTTTACAAAAGTGCCAGTAACATTACACAAGGTCAGGTTGATTTTTTTATTTATAATGTGTGCAGAGTTTAAGTGATGCAGACACTGCCCCTGTTTATTCATTATTTCCCTTCTACCTGACAAATGGGAGTAGCATTCATCCCTCCAACCTCCTCCCATGTCGCTGCATGCCCCCGCCGCTGCCTCTTCCTGTCGTCCTCCTTCTCCCAGAGCTCTAATTTCAGAGCACATTCATGGCAGCTCCACAGTTACTGTGAGGCATTTTTTATGATGTAATGTGAACTTGAGCTACCCAAAGGTGTTGGAGTGCTTTACATGAGCACTAGTTACAATACACAAGGCCAGGTTAATTTTTGTGGTTTTAGGCGTGCGGAGATTAAGTGATGCCGACACTGTCCCTGCTTATTAATTATTTCCCCTCCACCTGACAAATGGGAGCATTTTGTTGCTGTTGCTATGTCCAGTACTCCTATATCCAGGGGGCTGGGACAGAGGGTGGGGCCCAGGGCTTGCTCGTAAACGGATGGTGCAAGCAGTGATTTGAATGGACAACTCTGGAGAAAGAGGCCTGGGGGAGAAGGGATGTGACGTCTCCGCCATTGGAAAGGACTTCACTGCTTTTTTTCATAGGTTATTCAGTACTTTAGTATTGCAGTCTCACACAAAATGTTATAGTGCTGTTGACTTGAATCAAGGCACTTGTCTTTCTGTCTGTGCATTAAAAAGCCTTGGAATGCATCCATAAATGTTTCCTTAGGTAAGCATGTATTATTGAATCACACTGCATGATCCAGTGTGTAGTAACTGTATAGCTCTTCAATTCCTGGCGGCACAGTACCCATGATAATGTGCTGCATGACTAAACACTTATAAGGCACCAAAGGCGATGTCAATGCTTGTTTTATACCTGAGGACAGCCTTTGTGTGGGGGAATTTCTTGATCTACTCCCAAGACTGGTTTTGGTCAGTTCTTCTCCTTCCAATTTTCCTGGTTCCAAACTGTCTAGGGTGACAAAAGGCAAGACAGGCCTGGTGTCATGTTCCTTTGTGTGTGCTGTGGGCAACATCCTTTAAAATGTAATCAGTGAAGGGTATAGCTCCTCCCCTGCCATCCTGCCAGGAAGACCCACTTCGAGCTACACTCAAATCTCATTGCTCACTGTCGGGTCCAATACACATTCAGCTGGAAACTCCTTGAAACGCCTCAGAATGGCAACTTTCTAAAAATTGTGTTTTCAAAATTAGAATCTAAAATCCGACTTTACCATTAAAGAGGATTTTAACTAACAGTTCAGTTGAGAGTAAACAACATATGTCTACTTGCTCCCAATGTGAAGTTAGCACTTATTAAATGAAATAAGGTAACCCAAGCTTGCCATGGGAGACATAGGCCTTACAACTGTCAAAAACAACTTTAGAATATTTTCACTGTCTGGACATGTAAAACGTAAACACACATGTTCTACTTATTAAATATTATTGAACCTCCCCTATTAGCCATTAAGGCCTACATTATGGTGGTTTATAAGTACTAAAAGGGAAAGTTTAAGCCTGGAAATAGGATTATTTAGCCAGGTCGAAATGGCAGTTTAAAACTGCACTACAGGCTGCAATCGCAGGGCTGAGACCTGTGTTAAAAGAATACTTTATTGGATGGCACAATGAATGCTGGTGCCAACTAGTAACATTTAATTTACAGGCTCTGAGTACAGCTAGTACCATTTACTAGAGACATACCTGTAAATGAAATGTGCCTATTAGGTGTAGTCCAATTTTATAAAGTGTTAAGGACAGAGCACAAAACAATACCACTGGTTATCACGGAAAAAGAGCACAGAGTTGTAAAAACTAACAAAATAGGTTCAGTAAAGGAAGGCAGAGGAAGGCCAACATATTGGGTGACCCTGCAGAAAAGGGCCAGGTCCAACACTCTCTAACTATCTTTTCAACCCTATCTTTTTGCAATTAAAATTAACAAAAGCATTACAAAAAAAGCATTACCAAAGGCGAGAGGTTGACAGGCAATGCCAGACCAATTGGCTTTTTTAGGTCTGGTGTTAGCCAAGACCTTTTGATTTTTCTACCATTACACATATAACATAGTTAATTATAGGGCTGTTTAGCCAGACTCCATCCATTAGTCTTTTGTTGCGAAATTCAGTTTTTAATTCCACCCACTCCAGCATGCATCATGGGGCAATTGATTAGCCCCCTTCAACTATTGGCTGATTTCACTGTGACATACGGCATGCTGCCCTTTCACAAGAAGCACATCCACACTCAAAGTAGAATCCTTCAATACAATAATAGTGTGTGCTTTTTTGAGACGAAAAAATATTTTCGCATTTAGTCAATGTTTTTTTTAGATTGATGAGTGCCCAGCATTTTCCCCAACAACGTTTTGCAAAAACCATGACAGAACAATGCAAGAATTGCTAAAAGGCTTGTGTGGAATCTAAAATCTATTGGCTTTGCTAATGCTTGTTTTCATTTGACAATACTATTTGTTTCAATTCAAAATGCATGGGTGATGGTAAACAGTACTCACATCATAATGACATACCTATGGGTTGAGATAGCGGTTCTGGTTTATTTCAGGAAATCATCTGGAAGATACTATTAATAACATTTGTTACATATCCCTTCGAAATAGTTACTTTGTGGAAAATCAAAAATTAATAAAAACATATATAAAAAATATGTTACTGGCTGACTTCACAGGTGTCTCTTAGTTTGGGAAGATTGCCAAAAGTTTCAATAATCATAGACCGTAAGGTGGAGCGATGCCAAATAGTCATTTAAATTGACTACTTAACCTGGAGTACCGAACCCGTCTATCAGGCTTAAGGAGAAGCACTCCATATGTGAAGAACACATATGAAACTCTGTGGAGACATTTTCACATTTCTTTGAGAAAAGGAGATGAACTTTGCTGGATGGCACTGGAAAATCCTATTAATGTCTCTTAGACCAGTGCTAAAAATAATACAGAAAGTACATTAAACTTCACTCACTGGATACACTTAAAATTCCTAAATGTCTAAAAAGGAAGCCAATATAATTTATAGGTTATTTGTCACTTTCGTAATCATGTCTTTTTGGCTATCATTTGGGAGTGCTGTTACCAAGGGCTCCATCTCCCTCACCCTTACCTTTCACACACATCTCTCAGTAGCCTTTCTCTTTCCTTGTACCAGGATACATGTATCCTCCCACATCTTTCTTTAGGCTCTCCTTTGCATTGTTATATACTCAACAGCTCAATTCTGTGTGCTGCATTCAGTTACAAAGGGTATGAGAGACGTCTGTGAAACAAGACACTATGTAATTGGCCACTGCTCTTCTCAGCCTGAAACTGATTTGAGCTGCTATTAATATTATTGAGTACCTCAGTCGGTGTTTGCTGTGTTTCTTTTCTATGTTAATAGCTCCCATTGAGTGTCTGCCTCTTGGTTGCATTTATTCTCCTCCCATTTATGATCTTTTTACTTATTTTCTCTATCCCTGGAGATTCAGGCCAAGATAGAAAATGAGCAGGTAGCTTGCAAAATGTCACAAATTTGCAGGAAAAATACAAACCTCAAAAATTGGGATAATCTGCATTACCCCACCAAAATATACACCACAAATCTGAACTGTTCCTATTTATATGCAAGGAAGAGAACAGCAAGATTAAAATCTGCTGAAGTCTGGGGAAATTACCACCACCTGGAAAACAAGCCTTCATCCCAATCTCCTCTCCAACCACAGATCAGTCTCCAGGTCTTTGGCTTGGTGAAGCCAGTGGGAGGTCTACGTCACAATAGCTCAGTTCCTATATTAACAAGCAGAAGCTCATTGTGGATCACCAATCCATTTTTCCATCCAGCTATAGCATTGAGACAGCCACCCTAAAAAGTTTAGATAATGTGCATCGATTTTTGGATGTAAGATTTCTATCTTGTTTTACCTGATCTCTAAGCAGCTTTTGAGTTGTTCGAAAAAGATCAATTTCAACCTCACATGGACCTTCACGGCCAAGTCTTGAATAGGTTCTTCTCTTTTCTAATTAATCAATTTCTTCTGGTGAATATCAGAAACCATTCCTTAAGTTATTCTACTAAGGAATTTTGTGTTTCCCCAGGGTTTCACTTAAGCAGTAAAGCTGTTAAATTTATAGCATGAGTCACTAAGCTCAATGTTTGAGGTGGTTGTGGGTTTCCATACCCCGATAAAAAGTTGATACCCAGCTCTACTTAAGAGTCTTCCATAAGTGATATATTCATCTTACATATTGGCTTTTCCAAAAGCTAAGCATACATGGCCTACAAATTTCTTTCTTATGGTGAAACCCAGCAAAACCAAATTCCTCCTTTTTAAAATTTAGAATAAGAAAAACTTTCACCCAGTATTCCATAATGAACTCAACTGAAAAGATTTATCTCCTTCTGTCATATGGCTGTTAGGGTCATTGTCGACATTGCTAAGTTAGCATGAGCTCTGCTGCCATGATGCTGCTTTTGCGCACGTAACCACATGGCTTTATTTTGCAAGACTCTGTTTGTGCCTTTCACATGAGAACCGTCTGCTTTCCGCGTTCTCTGCCTGTTCCTGGAGTTTTGTCTGAACGTGATGTGCAAGGTCGATAAACAATGCCCCTTGTTATTCTGTTCTGGTCAGTCCCTAGCATCTAGACAAAACATGCTAACACAGCTGCTACTGTTGGAAACTTGTGCTTTCATTATTATGGGAATGCATGTTCTTCCAACACACACCTGGAGAGGGACCTTTCCAGGAAAAAGAGCTATGCTGTCCCTATGATGTAGAAATACCATCTAGGCACTAAGGTATAGGGTCTGCTGACAAAGCCCAGAGATCTTCTTTTATATAATAAATCTTCTTCTTGCCAAGGGGAGGGTGGTTAGGCCTTATAGTCCTTTATCCACTGTCTGAATACGATGACATCCATCTTTATAATTTATGGAATTGCAACAATGCTAACTGTTTTAGGTTTATGCGTTTTGCTGCTGGTAGTGGCTCGTATACTGCATTATAGAGCACTATAGTTAAAATAAACATTTTGAACTATAACAGGGACTCTGTCAATTCTTATTGTGGACAAGTACGAGTGAGTGAGCGAAAGGGTATGTCTTGCTAGCGCGATTCCTGAGAGAGTCAGGAGTGTTGTGTTCTGGGTTGTCTAATCATTTGTAGCTTCATGATTATGTAGGAGAACGAATGAGACACTATAGCTAGTCGGTTTTGGGATTTTGGGTACTGAGGCGGTAGGAAGGCTCAGCCCCTACACACCGAGGTCCTATTTTCCTGCGCATAGTTCTGTGTATGTGCAGAATCCCTGCAACATGGCTCCGCCAACGTTTGGTCTGGTACTTATCTGTGAGACTCCTGAGTAGTGCTTGTGCTTGTCCACAAAACCCTCACATCTGTTTCCGGGAACAATTGTGACGGTGTAGCCTCCTACATTGTGAAGCTATAGGTTTTTCAAGCTTGAATTCTAAAAGGTCTTTCTCTTTTTCTAACCCAGTGTTGCGCTGCCGTGAGTAAGTTGTTTCAGATTTTTCTTCCATTATGGCAGTGGCCATTGCGCCTCCGAACCGCGCTCTAGTCACCGGTTATTTGACTCAAAATGGAGACCCTAATGGTGGTGCTGATCTTATTTTTGTTGTTGAGGCGGATGCAGCGCACCGCTTCGAGGTGTTTTATTCTTGGGTAACCTTCCCGGCTGCGGATGGCACAGATAATTTCTTTCACGAGTATGCTGCCACCGCACTACCGCGGGATTATCGACCTTATCGATCTCTTGAAGTTCCGCTAACGGCTTGGCAACACACTATATAGTTTAATGGCGCCCTTCCTCACCCTTTGACAGCGGTCCGTTTAGGCCCCTTATCGATTGATGGGGCCACGTGGCCCATTTTGGCTGGGTATACCCCGCATCCAAATTATCTTACTGTTACGGTCACAGAGCTACGCGTATTGCATACTTCATTAATACGTGTACATAGAGCTGTTATACAGCTTATGTGGTGCAACATGCAGGTGGGACCACCTGGACTTGCTGCACAACCACCGGGGCCCGGTGGTGTAGTTATCAGTCCAGTCATGATTAATTCAATGATGGGCAAGCGTCCGCAAAATAAGGATGAGCTTCCTTATTGGCTTGCTGAAAAATTTGGGCAACTCGAAGCTGTTTTTCCTAATACCACACCTGTGGAGAAGCACAGGATTCTGACCATGAGCTTACCTAAAGGCCTTGTTCCCGAGTTAGCTGACTGTAACACTTGGGGTAGAGTGTTTGCAGCGGTGTATTTGATGTGTTTTGGCACTCCCTCAATGACCGTTCTCCCTTCCGTGATAAAACGTGTTCAGGAAGGAACCTGGGCCGAGGCGGCCCTGGAGTTGAGAATGAGACTGGTGGGAGTGTTCGACATTGTTTGCGATATGATCCTTGCTAATGTGAAGGGTGAAGCTGTAAGCTTACAAGTGGCACAACACTTGGAGGCTGTTGCTGACGCAGACAAACATCGCGAATTGCCAAAGATTATTGCTGAAGCTTATGAAACCTTAGGGCGCAATAGTCTGGGGATTAACCCTTTCACTCAAAGTCAAAGTCAAACTCAAACTCAACAGAAAGCCCAATCTGATAAGGACTTGTAGTTAATATGGATAAAACAAAGATTTTAAACATGGGAAGAAGGAAAATAAGGTTTAACTGGTTTTTGGGCTCCACAAGGTTGGAAATAGTGGATGAATATAGGTACCTGGGCATGTGGTTTCAGAAAAATCTGAACTGGGTTACCCATCTCGAAGCACTAAACTTACGTACATCAGCTTCGGTTAGTGGTCTAAAGAAATTCAATAGAGTATATGGGGAAAAGTCGGATAGACCGGTTTTAAAAGCCTATATAGCCATGGTCCCACCTCATTCCTTTATGGAGCCGAACTATTATACTTAAGTGGAAAATATGTCTGGGATGTTGAGGAAGGAACAGCCCTGAAAAGTCTATTATCACTACCTAAGTCCTCAATGGTGCAGGCAGTGAGGCTCGAAACAGGTATCACTTCATGGAGTATAACAGCCTGTATGGCCTTAGTAAGATTTTGGCAGCGCCAGGGATCAGGTGATGATAACAAAGTTTCACAATGGTGCCGAAATGAGATATTGAAGAGTGATCTAACATGGGCAAAAGGGGTGAGAGGAAGTCTTATTAGAGCTGGTAGAATGATGAAACTCAAGATTAGCCCCTCGACATTACAAATTGAGGTTGAGAGGAGGGAACTTAGGTGCCTGGGAAAAGAATTATCACGAGCCTAGGACCAGGAGTACCTCTTGGGGAAAAAATCGGTATGCTTTATGGCTTCTTCATGGCAAAATGATGATCATTTCCCCTACATTGATAGATTGCCCTGCCGACGCCTGAGAAGAGAAGTACTAAGGCTGAGAATTGGTGTCAACCCCTGCTATGCGAATAATAGGGTAAAAAGAGCAATGATTGATAGCAATGAGAAATGTAATTGTACCCTGGGGACAACGTGTGATATTTTACATATTTTATTGGACTGTCAAATGATTTTAGATATACGGAAGGAGATCTTACGGCCAATTTTTAAAAAGTACAGCATAATTAATAGGATACAGGCAGCTGAATTTTTAACTGAAATGAGTAATTTGGATATAGCTTGTGCTCTGGGGAGGTTTATTCTAAAAGTAAAAGAAAATCTGGAATGTGTTTAAGTACCAAAATGTCTGCCTATTTGCAGGATATGAGTTATAATATATAGTTCGAAGGAAGGTTTAACGGTTTTAATCTGGAATTGTATGATGATGTATTCTTGACTTGTGCTTGGGGGAAGTTCATTTTAAAAGCTAACGAAAACCCGAAAAGGGCTAGTAATGAAACGCTTGCCTTATCGTACGACATGAGATATGCTAAATGGGTTGAAGCAAGTATCAAGGATTTCAAACATGAATTTTATGATGATGTTTTAAAGTAAAATTTGTGATTTTAGGAGTTGTATTTATGATGATTTTATATGTTTAAGGTCTGTTTAGTCCAAATAAACTTTGCTTTGAACTTGAACTTGAACTGATAAGGATGGGCGCCCATTCTTTCCTAAAAAGAACTGGAGAAATAAAAAACAGGGGCAGCAACAACAGAAGCAAGGTTCGCGTGCTGGTTCAACGACACCTGAATCTTCTGAGCGAACTTATGATTTGCGCGACCGCGCGAAAATTAAGACTCCTGGTAGATTTCAAGTCTCTAAACAACGCTCTCCTCGTTCTTTACAGGACACATCGGACTCTCAAGTCGGTGGTGGGGAGCACCAGGATCGCAGCGAGGGTGCGACCACGCAGCAGGGACGGGATCAACCTCTGCAGTTTGACGTAAAAGCCAAGCAAGAGGGACTGCCTTGTTTTAGAACCCCGTATCAAAAGAAAAAAGTTGCAGCTTTAACAGCGAAGTATGCCTCAGACGGTGAGAACGCTACTCCTAGACTGAACATGGGCAGTGACTCTGCTCGACAGCGCGGCGGAGGTTACCATAGTGCAGGAGGCACTGCGTCCCTGTCTGGAGGCAAGAGCAACTGATACATTTATTACAGTAGAAACAGCAGATACTCGAGTTGCGCCCCCGGATAGACTCTATGCAATTGTTTTCAAATTGAAGGTGATATACAGCGTACAATTACAGCGTTTTTTGGGGAAAAACTCACCTCCTCGTAAGACATTTTGTTGGCGGAGGCAGATTGGCCTCCACCATTTGTTCTGGCCGCTTCTAGAGGGGAGGACGTGATACTTCCGAGTTTTTTACGTTACGTCCCTGAGGAAGCTAAACAGGCTTACGCATCTGAGTGGGCTTTGGCCCTGGCCCCAGCGGTGTACCGTAATCAAGTGGGCTGGGATAGAGAATCACCGGCGCATGAGATACATTACGGTCTATGCCACAGCCACAACCGCAATATCCAATCAGACGAGAGGCTAAGGCTCCCGTTTGTGACATTCTGGCTCAATTGGAATATCAAGGAGTAATTGAATCCTGTGTATCACCGATGAATAATCCTCTTTTTCCGGTATCGAAGCCGGACGGTTCATATCGCATTGTATTAGATTATCGAAATTCAAATAGTCATTGTCGTACATTTGCGGTACAAAACACACACAGCTCTGCACTAGTGAACAGCCTTATTCGTAACAAATACAAAACCACACTGGATATATCCAATGGTTTCTACACTCATAACTTGGCTCCTGAGAGCCGTGACTTGACAGCATTTACCGCCGTCGGAAATCAGAAAAAATTTACGCGCTTGCCTATGGGGTATAAGAACAGCCCTGGGGCTTTTGCTGCACGTGCTGTGTCTTTGTTACACAGCATAGACCCAGATGCGTTCTCGTACGTGGATGATATTTATCTGACGGATGGCGAACTGATACCGCATCTTGTCTGAGTCAACCGAATTATTCTGTCGTTTGCCGACTATGGATACAAAGTTAATTTTGCTAAATCACACATCGCTTGTTACGCGGTGCTCTTTTTGGGCTACAAGCTCAATAATGAAGGTAGGGGGTTATCCCTCCACTTTCTGGAGAAATGTGCACAATTGCAACCTCCGTCTACAGTGAAGAAGCTTCAGTCTTTGCTGGGATTTTTAATTTTCGGAAGGACATACATCCCCGATTATGCCCAGCGTATCAAGCCGCTCTATGCGTTGATACAACCTACATATTCATCTGCCTGCTGGCTTCCGGAACATACCTCTATTCTACAATCTTTGCAGTAAGATCTGCTAGCGACTAACTACTTGTTGACGCGTGATAATTCCACGAACCTGGTCATACGTATTGTACCAGGGACGGTGGGTTTCACTTACTTGACGTTCAACGAAGGCGACACAGTGCCTATTGCATACAAATCACATTTGTACACAGCAGCGGAAATGCGATTTTCGAATGTTGAAAAGATTTTGACTGCGGTCCAAATAGCGATTCTGAAAGAACACTCGCTGGCGCAGGGGAAACACATTCTTATGGTATTGCCTGTCCCTGCTTTGGAAGCAGTGACTAAGGCGAGTGTACCGAACTCTAAAGCTTTACATCCCCATTGGATACAATGGGCGACTTCTTTGACATCGGCTGATGTCACGTTTATCTTTGATCCTGCTCTTCAGACACAGGAGTTTTTACAGTATGAACATGTTCATCCTCCTCCATTGTCGTTGCTTCCTTTGGATGAGTACAAATGTATCGTTTATACCGACGGCTCAGCTCAACCGGCCATCGGGTCCAAACATGCTTATTCAGCAGCTTGCGCTATTCTGGCTGGTTCAATTGTGAATGGTGAATTTAAGTCTTCCATTGTGCATACACAGGCACTTGGGGACTGTACGGCGCAATTGGCGGAGCTGCGTGCTCTTGCACTGCCTCTCAAGTTTGCTGATCTTAATGTGAATACTCTTATTGTGTGCGATTCTTACTACTGTGTCCAGTCTTTTAATGACAACTTATTCTATTGGTCTCAGAATGATTATCGGGACTCTAAAGGCAGTGCAATAAAGCATAAAATGCTTTGGGTACGAGAGGCAGAGCTTAAAGAACGTCTGCCACTCACACAAGTTATACATACTCTTGGCCATCAGCGTGTGGGAACACATGCTGTTGGTAATTCTTTGGCTGACGAGGCAGCCAAATCTGCAGTAGCCATGTGTTCCGTTGCAGCAGTTACAAGCTCCATGACTAAGATAGATAATGACATTTTGGCAGCTATAGCTGCTACGAAGGATGGAACTGCTTATCTGCAGGGCTTCCCTTCAAAGTATTCTTATCATTTATCTCCCGAACAGGTTCCTTATGCTACAATTCCGTCAGTTGGGGATCAGCTGATTCCCAACATGGACCGCAGGCTTGCTTTGATCACAGCCGCACATGAGGGCATGGCTTCTGCACATGCCCGGGTGTCTGCGACTGTCTCTATTCTACAGCAACGTTACTGGTGGCGTGGTTTATATATATAACCAAGTAGGGGGGACTCAGGGCTTTTATATAGGTCCAGCATACATGCCCAATTGTAAACAAGCAGAAAAGGGTATGCAGTTCCTAGCAGGTAAAGGAATGAGGTTGGCTAAGTGAGAGGCAGTGCTCACTAAAAGGTGGGAGGAAAACAAGGGGGGGGGAATTCCTCCTTTGCGGAATTAGGGCCCTCACACACCCAGCCAGCTAGGTGTCATGCTTCATCATAGGGCTGGCTCCTCGTCAGGTCGGCGCTGCAATACCTGACGGGCACCCTATGTGGGGCTCCTTGGCTGAGATCTTTTATTCCTTGCCGTTTGGTGCAGTGGGTGTGAGGGACCTAAGGGGTATAGATGTGTGGAATGTGGGTCACTAGACCGTGTGCAGGTTAAAACAGGAATAGAAGTCCAATCAGGACAATTTTATTAAAAATGGCATCTATCCAGATTAAAAAGATGTGGCACACTCCTGTTGTGATGCTACAGGATATTGTCAACATGTTTCTTGCCATCGCGTCTATTGGACGGCAATTCTTCAGGACCTAAAATTATTGATCTATCTACACTACTTGTGGTAGTCTCCTAAAGTCACAGTGATAGACCACAAGAAGCACCCTAAATGTGGTACCTGAAAGTCTGGTTAGCCAACCCTTGTAGGGTCAATGGCTCATACCATCAGTTCCCAGCATGTACAGACACCTTGTGATGTAGTGTCGTGCTCTCACCGCGAGATCGTCGGTGGACCTACCTCAAATGCTGCTGGGACCGGGAGGTGCATGGTTTATATAAACAGACCCGTAATTATGTGCTTTTATGTGACATTTGTCAACAAATCAAACCGTCTACAGTTTCACGACCACCACAAACACAGCTATATATATCAAATCAGCTGTTTGGCTGTGTATATCTTGATCACTGCAGTCCATTGACTTCTAATACTGCATATAAATACATATTTGTTGCAGTTGATTCGTGCACTAGATTCCTATGGGTTTGGCCACAGCGCAGCGCTGACGCTCAAAATGTCATTAGAGATTTGCGTGTCTTTGTCGGGACGTTTGCCTGTGGCACCTTCCATTCTAACCAAGGTCCAGCATTTGCCTCTAAGGCGTACAAGGACGCGATGAAGTCTTTGGGGGTGCTAGTACAGTTTTCGTCTCCATATAGGCCTGAGGCAATTCCATAGTGGAGCGAATGAACCGTGACTTAAAGCGATCTTTGACAGCTAGAGTCTTAGGTACTGGCAGGAACTGGCTGGCCCATTTGTATGGAGTTCAACGTGCACTTCATAATCTCCCGAGAAGATCTCTGGGTGGGCGGACCCCATACAAAATGCTCTTTGACACTAAAATGTTTGTGCCAGACCTTGATGGTCTAGACGTTGTGGCGGCTGCCGCAACCTTTGATGTAGATAACCATTCTACTATGTTACAGGACCTACAAAAGACCCGTGACAGCTTTGCAACAGAACATATACCCTCGTCCAATGACACGGCAATGCTGATTCCGGTCGCTTGCTGCCATCCTAAGATTGGAGATCTGGTACGAGAAAGGCTGGAGAACAAAAAAGAATTTGGTCCCTCTTGTCGTGCACCAGTCCCAGTACTTGGATTGAAGAGTACTCGTACAGCGATTCTACCACCTTTGCCTGGTCGCAAAGAAAACAGATACATTTCAGTCGACAATGTCAAACTACACCATCTGGCCGATCCTGAATAGTGTGACTATTTCTTTGAATCCGATGACTTCAGCCTCTTCAACTAGTGCCCGTGTCGTTGAGCGTGAGATGGAGACTACTATTGACCTTTTGCCTGTTGTGCCGTCATCCTCTTCCCACACAGACGTCGAGTATGCTTATCCTGCGGATGAGTCCCAGATTGCAGTACCGGACACTCCTTTACATCATCAAGCTGATCCTGCGCTACCACCGTTAATGAGCATGGGAGCAAGCGGTTATTTTGGAGACCGTACGAGCTTCTCTTACGACTCTTCCTTCTCGTCTTCCTCTGTGGCACCTCCACCGACAAAAACGAGTATTTTCTTCTCTTGGTTCAAAAAGACTTACTTGGTCCCACCCTGGATCTACATCTGGTTGGTGCTTATCCTTATTTTCCTCTTCATGTCGATTGGGTTTGTGACAGTATTCTTTTTGCTCATCAATGGTCATTATTTGCCAGAACGCTCTGCTGTAAAGTTAGTCGATGGGATTCTGGCTCCCCGTACATCGTCCCATATCATGAAACGTGATCAAGCCCTTGGGAACATTTCGGCTTTCCCTGTCGCAGATGGCATCGTTTGGGATGAAGTTGCTTTCGAAATCCATGGTCCAACGGAGGTCCTCAAGATACCATACGTGTTTCGCGTTTCATTAGGAGATGTGGTAACACATGACATACATTCCGATGATTGGGATGTACAAGCAGTACATTCATTGTTTTCTGATTGGAAGTATTATGCTGCTTTTGATGATGAAGATTTATATTTAAATTCTGCCAATTATGCTGATTTATTCTGTTATCAACATTATGGCCATCATTGCTTGCACAAAACAAACACGTTGAGACCTGCTTTTAATTACACGCAGTGGGAGCATTGTCCAACTCCCTTACAGGGAAGTTCAAAAACGCTTAGAAATAAGTTTACCTATTTCACTAGTTACAACACGTCCGATCCACAATCATATTTCTTTAAATTGACCTTGCCGTCTCAATCTAAATGTATTCTGACACACACGAAATTAATCTATTCCAATTCCTTTAGAACTGAATTGGCCTTACAGGGTTATGATCATTGGAAAGATACCACTGATTTGAAATCGATTTAGGGCACTAAGGCTTGGCAGGTCCAGGGAACCGAAGCTTTGCATCGTGCATGCCTAATTCTGACTAAAATATTATTTTTTAATAACACAATCCACAGACCACTTGTTTTGGCTTGGCTACTGCCAAGAATTTGAATATTCCATCCATTCCGTCATTGGCGGAGTATGTTAATTAGCGTAAACACACAAATTATACCATCGATGTACTACAAGACCTATTTCAAAATGACAGTTTCAATATCTCTGATGTTAGCCCCTCAGGATGGTTGTTGTGGCAAACCAATTCAAATGCTTGTCAACTGCGTTTTTATAATGCAATGGCCGGTTTCACACAAACTAGACCTGATCCCCGTTACCCACATTCATACTCGTCACCACATATTCAGTGGGAAAATTGTGCCAACAGTGGTTGGAACACTCTACTCTGTCGTCAGTGAACAACACCTGTCTCTCTTGTTGAGCGACATCAATTTGGATGATTTTATCTTAGGTCCTAGGATTCCCAGAACAAAGAGATTTATCTATGCAGCATACAATGAAGTATGGAAACTTTCGCAGATGGAAGCAGCATTCCGTCTGCGCCAAATTGACAAATCAAATTTAGAAAAAGTCCTTGCAGTAGTCGACAATAGCATAAATACACTGTCTTCCCACATCTATATCTTAGATAATATTGTTTCATCTGTTATTGATATTGTTCAAAGTGATGTATCTGTGTTATATTATGGTCAAAATCAATTACGATCTGTGATGAAATTTGCATGGACGTTACAAACTCTCAAAATGGGAAAAGTACCATGGGATTATTTGAACGCTTCTGCTTTGTTTTTACCATTAAATCTAACTGATAAACAGAGATTTATGTCCATGAAAGACGCTACATACACGCTATTACACATTGAACAGTTAGAACACTTGCCATTTTCTGTGGCGGAGACAGATTCAGCTGTATGGTTAATTCATGGCGTTATCTCTCTCCCATTTTCGCTGTTTCAATTTAAATCTTGCATGAAACATCTCCCAATTGGCCGCTTTGAACCCCTGGATAGTACACTTCTCCATGAATTATGGTCGATGCCTTTTACCTACAGATGTCAACGGGAGGATAAGGAAGTTTTCCTAACAGGGGAGGACTGCGATTCTTCAGTAGGAGATTCCCTAGTTTGTAAACACGTTAAGTTGCACGGCGCTTGTAATGTGTCCGCAACTAATCTTGCTTGTTTTTTAAAAGGAACTCCCGTCCCAGCAATAATTTCCGCGCTAACATTGCTTTCTAACGGCAGTTATCTTATTTTAAATATCCATGACTGCTGTGGTTTACGGGCAGGCATCCCGTATAAAGTAACAGTTTCACAACGTGTTACTTGTTGTAGCAATGTGCTATTTCCACCCCCGAATGGGAATGTAGGTAGTTCCATTTGGCCTTCAATTCCGACTTTGAAAGCAGATTTCAATAAATTAAGCAGACTCAAAGCGCTTTTGTTTCAACAAGAAGTAGCTCTCACTTCGTCTCGAGAGACCTTCGAATTGCAGGTGGCTAGAACATCTAGTGAGATTCAGTCACTGCTAAACACGAATCTCCCACTTCATTTTGGGGAACGGATACATCAAATATTTAATGCGTCTGACACAGAAGGCCTTGCTAATTTTTTTAGACTTGTGGGATCCGGCCTTGTGACTTCTTTTCAGACGATTTTTGGAGTAATACCGGCCTTTATTCATTCTATTTTTTCCAGCGCATTTGGAGGGTTCCCCTTAATCCTAGCGCTGGCGGGGGCGGGTGATGTCCTGGTTCTCCTGCTCCTGTTGCGCAATGGCTGCCCAGCCTGTGGTAATGCACAGACCCGGCCAGTTGCAACTATACCGTGACCGAATGCAACAACTTTCTGGATGCTTGCCATTAGCAACGCTTAGCGTAGGTTATGGACTAACTTTTCGCTTTGCCTACTTCACTTGCGAGCAACCTGTGTTTTACTGCCGGCGTTGCCCTTTCTATTGGTCTTTGGATTTATGCCTCTCCAATACATCATGCGCGGACCCGGATTATGATCTGTTAGTGGGACCATTACTGGCCCACGACCAGGCCTGTTGTCGGGATGGCCGTATGGCGTGTGCGGCTGCACTTGAAGTATTGGCTGAGTGGGATATCTGTGCGGCTGCGCAGAACCTCTTGCAACCGAGTTTCATAGAATATCACGCAAGTTGCCCGGATATACTCTTGGAAGCATCGGATTATGAGGAGCACGTGTGTTCTTTCGAACTACTTGATTGGATGTCATCCCTTTTTGCTGCTAACGATAGGGATGACCTTTTGGAACAAATTGCATTCTTAAGTTCACGTACTTTGATGGATTGTCCACCTCCAAATTAATCACGTTCAATTTTAAATAACAATTTTTTTTTTTTTTGCAAATTTCCATTTTTTTTTTTTTAACGCTTCTAGACTCTGCTTACCTTTGAACTCGGTTTGGGTCTTTTGTCTATATACTATGGGGCTGATTTACAAGAAAGTGCCGCAGCGTGGCGCTGCAAGCCCTTTGGCTGCGCCACGCTGCGGCACTTTCAGAGCACAGGAATGCGACATATTTACAAGAATATGTCGCATTCCTGTGCTCTCCCTGCGCTGGCGCACAAACAGCTGCCAGCGCCGGCGCAGGCACCCTTGCACCATGGTGCAAGGATGCCTGCGCCATGGGGAGATTGTGTTTGTGCAGGAAGGGGCACCTTTCTGCACAAAAACAATCAGTACAGGCTTTTCCTCTTTCAATGCATGCTGTAGAATGCAGCACGCATTGAAAGAGGAAAAACGAGGACGGTGCGCTCGCTACGCCACCTCTAGGGTGGCGTAGCTTTCAGACGCATCTCCAGATTTACGATTTCTCGTAAATCTGGAGATGTGTCTTGTTCCATGGGTGTTGCGTGGGAACACCCACAGCAACACCCATGGAACGCCCCTTCAACGCAAAGTGCTGCGTGTGAAGGGACGGTATTTACAAGGAGAGGAAAAGTCACGCATGGTGGCTTTTCCTCTCCTTGTAAATATCGAGGAGCCCCCTGCGCCACCAGTACGTCACGAAAAGTGACGTACTGGTGGCGCAGGGGGCTTGTAAATCTGCCCCCATGACTTTACCAAGGGGAGGGTGCAATATGGCCGTTAGGGTCATTGTCGACATTGCTAAGTTAGCATGAGCTCTGCTGCCATGATGCTGCTTTTGCGCACGTTACTGCATGACTTTATTTTGCAAGACTCTGTGCCTTTCACATGAGAACCGTCTGCTTTCCGCGTTCTCTGCCTGTTCCTGGAGTTTAGTTTGAACATGATGTGCAAGGTCGATAAACAATGCCCCTTGTTATTCTGTTCTGGTCAGTCCCTAGCATCTAGACAAAACATGCTAACACAGCTGCAACTGTTGGAAACTCGTGCTTTCAATATTATGGGAATGCATGTTCTTCCAACACACACTTGGAGAGGGACCTTTCCAGGGAGAAGAGCTATGCTGTCCCTATGATGTAGAAATACCATCTAGGCACTAAGGTATGGGGTCTGCTGACAAAGCCCAGAGATCTTCTTTTATATAATAAAACTTCTTCTTACCAAGGGGAGGGTGGTTAGGCCTTATAGGAATTGCAACAATGCTAACTGTTTTAGGGTTATGCGTTTTGCTGCTGGTAGTGGCTCGTATACTGCATTATAGAGCACTTTAGTTAAAATAAACATTTTTAACTATAACAGTGACTCTGTCAATTCTTATTGTGGACAAGTACGAGTGAGTGAGCAAAAGGGTATGTCTTGCTACCGCGATTCCTGAGAGAGTTGCGAGTGTTGTGTCCTGGGTTGTCTAATCATTTGTAGCTTCGTGATTATGTAGGAGAACGAATGACACACTATAGCTAGTCGGTTTTGGGATTTTGGGTACTGAGGCGGTAGGAAGGCTCAGCCCCTACACACCGAGGTCCTGTTTTCCTGCGCATAGTTCTGTGTATGTGCAGAATTCCTCCAACACTTCCACCTCTCCTTACGCTTTACCTTTGACCCTTATCTTTTACTGTCAGGATGTACTAACCTTATGCACAAGATCCAGCCTCCCTGAACTGGCCCCCGTCTGTCGGGGGGGAACAATAGGGTAGTGTGAAGTTCTTTCTGTGTGGGCTAAGGCAACTCCATTGAAATGGAAGTGTGGTAGATGACAGCCTCGTACCCTAATCCTGCCAGAGATGGCCCATCCTACCAACCCCTGGTGCCCCTTTGTGTTACGGTCTGTGAAGATTGCACAAAGGCCTACTACACCTAGTCAAATGACCCAGGAAGAGGCTGCAGGCACCAAATGGTGAGGATAAGAAAATGGCAACTTTCTAAAAGTGGCAGAATTATGATTTAAAATCAAACTTCATCATTAAAGAGGATTTTAAATTACAATTCATCAGACACCAAACATGACATTCCTATTTGCTTCCAAACAAAGTTTAACACTATTAAATGTAATAAAGTAACCCAATGTACTCCTTTGGAGAAGTGAGCTTTTCAGTAGTGAAAAACAAATGTAGACGTTTTTCACTACCAGGACAAGTAAAACTTAAAAGTACATGTCCAACTTTTTAAATACAATGCACCCTGCCCTGTGGGTTGTTTAGAGGCTACCCTAGGGGTGACATATTTATTAAAAAGGAAGGTTTAGGGCTGGCAAAAGGTTTACTTTTCCAGGTCGAAATGGCAGTTTAAAACTGCCCACACAGGCTGCAATGGCAGGCCTGGCAGATGTTTTAAAAGGCTACTTATGTGTATGGTACAATCAGTGCTGCAGGCCCACTAGTAGCATTTAGTTTAAAGGCGCTGGGTATCTGAAGGACCACTTTTCTAGGGACTTACAAGTAAATTAAATGTGCTATTTTTGGTGTAAGCCGATTTCACAATGTTTAATAGAGAGAGCACAAACACTTTAGCACTAGTTAGCAGTGATAAAGTCTGCAGAGTTCTTAGTCCAACAAAAGCAACTTCAGCAAGTGGAGGCAAAAAGTTTGGGGGAAGACCACCCTAAGGCTGACAGGTCTTACACAGGCGATGATAAACCGTTGTAGAAACCCTTTTTTGGCACGTCCCTGCACGTCCTCTGGAGCACCAAAATATCAATGTGCAGTTAGTTCCACAGTAGACTCATGAGAAAACGAAACCCCTCATAGCATTAATTAACATTCACAAGAAATATGCTGGTAAGAAGAGGAAAAAAACTATAAATGGCCCATAACTGAAGGGAAAGTGGGAAACTATACAGAATACACAAAGGTCAATAGCCAGAAAATTGCTTTAATGATAAAAACATTGCGCCCCCCCCTAGCAACAATTAAGCCCTAAAGTAACAAGCATTGGCAAATCTAATAGGTTTGACTTCAATGTACTTGTGCATTTAATACTAGCTTATACACACCCATAAAATGCTGGTACAGCAGCTTCTATGCTTCTTATTCCTGTGTACTATTTTTCATTCCTCAAACTTGTGGTGCTACATGGTGCCAGCACCACTACATAAGGGAAAAAAAAACAGCAGCACAAGCGTTTGGACTCAAAAACAAGAGATCACGAGATTAGTAGTGTGTGTTTTACAAATGTAATTAGTCAGTCAGTCATGGTAAAAGGTGTTCTTCTATATGACGTTAAATCTTTGACAACATACTGAGGTGCTAAATCATTTTGCATGCAACATCATTATTATTGTGGAAAATCTTTAGTAACACAAATCAAATTTTGGTGAAAAAATTATGATTTCATGTGGAATCACTTTTATGTGCAAAATCACCACTGTTGCTGCATCAATAGGAGTGTGATGGAAACACGCATATTCATCTAGAGTAAAGCTACTACTAACTTGTAGATCTGAATGTTGCTGCAGGAACAACATGGCAAACATGTCTGAAACTGTGCTCAATAATGATAGTGAAAGGGGAGAAGAGAAATCGGTTTGTGAGAGAAGGCAGACAAGAGTGTCCGTAGGGTTGTAGCCACAGATTTCATCTCTTCAAATGGAAACTCTCTTGGGTGTCCTTCAGCCTCTGATGAGTGTTAGCTCTTTAGTATTAAATTGAACACAAGACTACTGTTACTCTTGACTCTTAAATCTAATTCAAATGCATGCAGTTTTTTCTTTCACATGGATTTCACATGAATGTTAACATTCTACAGAAGCTGAAAAAATGCCCAAGAATTATTTTGACTGGAGACTTTACCAAAAAGAATTTCCATATCTTTTGATTCTGTTTGAAACTGTCTACCTGAATCTATTATTTCAACATTATAGTAACCACCCAATGTATCAATGGCACTGTACCTTTATTTTGCCTGTGTTTGTTCCAATTTCCTATACCCAGTTTATAAAGCTCCACAACTTGAGGCACGGGAGAGAAACAAAGGTTAACGCAGAATTTGTAAATAACTCTGTGAAGGCCCAAGAGATAGTAGTTGTAGCACACCTCAGAAAACGAGGCAGAGTTCCAATACATAGGTGCAAGAACAGTACAATAATCCAACAGTATTTCGACCATCCATACAAATCTATTTAACTTTCTCTAGCTAATCACTAACCATAGTCCTCTGAATACAGTGCTGGAAGAGGTTCAACAGTTCCAAGGATGCAAATAAATTCTTTGAAGCAATACTGGAGAACCAGGAATAGCAGAGCCCAAGGAAAGGTTTCCTCTTATCAACAGGGAGGAAAGCCAAGCACTTGGCCATGCCCTGGTGTTGCTTTCATAGACTGTGGGAATCATAGAATCCTGCAGTAGATCCTCAAAATCAAGGATCCTTGAATCCTGCATTAAATCCTTGAATCCTGCAGTTGATTCTCGAATCCCACTGTGGCCTGCCACTCAGCGGGGCATCACAAGGGGACATCATTGACTGGGCTGGTGTTGGGGGGTGGGGTCACAACACAGCAGCACACTTGAAAGAGCTACAATCAGGGACATCTTGACTCCTATAATGCCAGTGCAAACGACATTCTGAGTGACTGAGCAAGGGGTGGAAGGAGCAGCCAACAATGCCCAGGATCAGAGGTATTTGGGGGTGGTGGAGAGCCCCTGTGGCAAGCCATGAAAAAAAGAGCACACAATCAATTCATGCCAGGAACTAAACAATTACTGCCTATTGGTGAGGAATTATGGGGTTGGTGAAGCTCAGGATGTATTGCTACGAATGATGATCTCTAGAAATAGGCAACTGGTGAACTGGTAAAGAGATGTCCAACAAATGTTAGTGTGGATTTCTGGAAGGTACAAAGGGAGATGATGTAGGCTCATACTTAACACTTATGCATCAATAAGATCTTGAGGTGAAAGTTGTGTTAGAAATTACTCTTTGTCTGTTCCATCACTGTTTGATATAATATGTAGGAAACCCTCCTTTTATAGGATGAAAGCCCTCACCTATGCTTAACCACACTCCTACCTCATGCATTGTGCCTGAAATAAAGCAATGTACCCATCATGCAAGCTAACAAGACGGGCACCACTGATGTTAAATAGACAATAGGTGGTGATAGTTGGTACCAAGCTTACCTGGAGATAGACTGGGAGAAAGAGCATTGAGTGGACTGACCATCAGTTGGGAGCAGGAGAAGTGATAGATCACATAGTGTTCAGATGAAAAATGTGGGAGGGGTAAAATACGGCAGATTTTATTGAAATAGACACACACAAAAAGTGTGGCCTGTCTTATGCATGGACCCAGTAACAATTTGGGTTAATCTGAGAGCAGCACAGGAGCCGAGAGTAAGGCCGTATTGTGCCATGGGTTTTGCATTGGTCTCTTTTTGAGCCTGTCATAGCATTCATTTATTCATTTCATCATTTGCACATTATCATTTAAAAAATGCATGTTTTTTTCTCATTATTTCGTACCTTGTTTTCATTATAGTGCCTCAGTACCTCATAGGTTATTTGTTCAATGGCACGCTTTATTAAGTACAGCACATTTAGGCACATGTGCGGGAGAAATTCACACATTTCTTTTCACACCTTCCATTACAAATTACGAGGCCTGTTTTTCTCATGATGTTGATAGATTAAACATAAATTGGATGTGCAGCATTTTACTGGAGAGAGAAGAGTGGGCATTTCTGGAGAGTATTAAAGTCATAAACAGTCTGCTTGAAGGTGAAACACAGGTTCAGGTTGATGCTACCTGTCTCCTTTGCAGGAGCAGTATGACCCAACATCAACAGACCCTAGCCTCCTTCTGGAGGCAAGGCTGACAACATTGTTTAAGCTATGAGGGAAAGATATGTCTAAGAGGCCATTGTGAAACTCGTTTATGGTGCTTTTGGTGTTTATGTTGATATTAGCTAGGGGCTACGGAAGAAGGTCATGACACCATCAGAGATTAATTCCATCAGTTATTTCATCTACTGATCATCATTTGATATGTTGCTACTTTTCTTGTCTTTACATGTATTACATTTTATTTTTACTTTTCACATTATTTTTATTTCTGAAATAACACATATTCATATAACCTGCACTTGAACTGACTTTAATAAAAACAAATGTAAAATAATATGTAGTAATATAGTGTGGGTTTTATGTGTATGTCCATCTAGTGGGGTAAGGGGTTCCAGAACTAACTAATAAATTCTATCCTGGCAGTCTCTGACAGAAGAGATTGTTACCCAATAATGATTATCTCCAGGTAAGTCATGGGAGGCGGGTGAGTCGCAGCATGTCCATCTATCCTGCTGGTATTGGTAAGTGGTTCATACCTGTGCTTGCCAGGGGGCTGTGAAAGTCTATCTATGCTGTACTTACAGAGGGACCTGTAAAAACATATCAATTGGGGTGATGAGGTTAATCACCCCAAAGATGAAAGACTCCTAAAATAATGTGAGAGAAGGAATTTAACAGAACAAAAGGGATATATAATCAGCAAATAAATTGCTGAAAAGATTGTTCCGTCCAGGTCGGCAGCGTGTAATAACACAGGTGAGTGTTCAGGTTGCCGAGATAATGATTTAAGGCCAAGGAGTTTGGTCTGTTTGAACAGAGTGATAATGAGCTGCCTGGCCACTAAGGCTTTTTAAAAAAACATAGCTGGATCGCCACCTCTCTTGTCAGAGTGGGTAGCGTGGAGCATTTTATAGCCTGGTGGGGTAGCAAGAGCGACGACCAGGGCTGAAGCACCATGAGTCCAAGGCTGTTGAAAAGAACATGTCTGGTTTGAAGTCTCAAATAAATTTATAAATTACTAGGCTAAATTTATGAAAATTGGCCAAGTTGAAATAGCTCGGGGAAGGACAGAAAGAGGGAGTTTACCGGTGGATGTGTGGGGCCGAGGTGGGTTGAAATAGGCATACAAGTGGCAGACTGTTATGCCTAAGAGAGTGGGGTGGGATTAGGAGTGAGAAGGGTGTTGAGATTTTGTCCAACTCTGAACAAGGATTGGCAAAGCTACTAGGTCTGGATTTAATTTCGTACCACATACAATCACAGACATGCACAAATGCACATAGAGTATTTGTGGCACACCTCAGTGCAACCTGTTGCTTTCTTTTTGTGCCTCCTATGTCTGTGCTCTGCTTTCCTTCCTCAGGATTTCAGTGCTGTTTTTGTATTTCACAAAAAGGAAGGGAGCACACTGCCTCACATCCCAGCACTCAGTTCCCTCAAATGCATCACAGTAAAGTCAGTGACTAGTAACACTTAATTTAGTAAGAGTCCACTGAGCAAACTGAGTGCTGGGATGTGAGCTGATGATCTTACACAGTTTTGGTTGATGCACCTGCACTCAGTGAGTAGTACAGAGACCTTAGAAGACTATTTCCAGCCCCTCTAAAATAACGTGTTAGTCTCTACTGAAGTAGGACAACAATCCTGACTGTTTGTCTAGAGATGCACAGCACTGACTGAACCAACAATGGTGAAAACTAAAGACTTTTACTGAAGTAAGTGTTACCATGCACTGCATTTACCACAATACATCTGAGCAAAGTGAGTGCTGGGATGTGAGGCAGTGTGCCCCCTTCCTCCTTGGTAAGGCTCCCTTGAGCTGACGGCCTCTGGTTGATGCAACTGCGCTCAGCGAGTGGTACAGAGACCTGAGAATACTGTGAGCAGCATTTCCAAAACAATGGGGCCGATTCCGATCTCGGCCGGTAGGGCTCCGAATCGGATTCGGCTTTACCGGATCCGATTCGGAGCCCTGTTTCCCGACCGAACCATACGCGGGTCCGGCCGAGCGAGTACGATGCGAATTCGCCGACCGACTCGTCCGGGCATCCCGACCGCTCCGACCGACTCGTTCCCGGCTCGAACCGCACCGACCGAGTCGCTCGGACTCGACTCGCAGCGCGCAATGGAGACGTTCCCCGGCCGGGTAAGTACGATGCGCGCCGCGAGCAGTCCGACCGAGCCGCGCACTCCGGCTCGAAAGAGCTGTCGGAGCCGTACTTTGGGGGTCCGTGTCGGACCCCCTGTACGCGTAGCCGCGCGAGTCGCACACAGGAGGGACCCATGGGTCCCCCTACCTGTGCGTGTACGGCGCGAATCGCTTCGCCGCGTACCCGCTGTAGGGGGCGCACTTGTCCGACTCGCACCCATTGAGTCAATGGGAGCCCGCGTACGCGTTGTACGACCGGCTCCCATTGACTTCAATGGGAGTCCGACCGACTCGGGTCCGATGGCATACGTGCGCATCGTACTCGTTCGGTCGGACTGCACGGGTCCGATTCGGTCGGAAATCTCTCCGGGTCCGGCTCGGTCGGAGAAATTTCCGGCCCGAATCGGAATCGACCCCAATGTGTTACTCTCTACTGAAGAAGGACAGCAATCCTGAAACACATGTCCAGAGAGACACAGCACTGGCTGCACCAACAACTTGGGGAATAGCTGGATGAACAGAGATGTGGAATAGTCTGTCTGCATCTGTTCCTGCATGTATTTGCAAGCGTTAGCACATTAAAAACATACCTAAGGACGTTGGTTATGCTTGTGGTTTTGAAAATGCAACATAGATCAAATGGCAGAAGTGGCGTACAGTGTTGTGCTGTGTAAGTATTTGAATGTGTTCTGAAAAGACATTGTTGGCTGTATTTCCAGAAGAATTACTTTGCTAGTAAATTACAGCTCCCAGAGCTTTTCCTGCCTCCTTGTTAAACCGGCAGTATTCAATAAACTCTTCACTAATATGCCCTCCTCTCTTCATCTTCTCAATATCAAACACAAGAAACACAACTATTGAACAAGGCCGGACTGGCTGTAGTAGGCAACGGGCATTTCCCCTGGAGGCTGAAAGGGTGGGGGTCGGTTTTATAGTGGTGGGGGCCAGTTTTGCAGCAGTGCTACATTTTTGGACCCCAGTTACAAGAGCAGCAGTGCTTCAAACTTGTCCCCCGCTCCCCACTCTCTGGGGCTGGCCTGCAAAATTTGCCAGGGCTGCTTTGGGTTCCCAGTCCGGCCCTGCTATTGAATAGATCATTAAATCGTAACTTCTGCTTACTAAAATCCTTCAGTTAAAAACATCCATCGCAACTATACTGCACTTCAGGACATTGTCACAGTCGACCTCGAACTAGGCAATTGTGACCCATTCTCAGAAATTCAAGATGAAGCCATATTTACTCATAGAAATTGCTTGTGAAATGGACCTACATACATACTATCACAGCAGATGCTTTCGAAGGCCTATTATTTGAACGCTTTCCTTGAACATTCAATGAATCCTAGCACAAATAATAATAGAAATACGCCTCTCAGCTAAGAGGACAGCGAAGTAAAGGTGTCAGAAGCACTTCACACTACCTAGACATTTTGCTGACCCATTTCAATAGCTTTTTTCACTTAATGTTTTTCCATCTATGTGCCTGCGTTTGTGGTAAGGGAATAAAGAAGGAATTTTTGTGTTGGCCACTGACGGAATCAATGATGTTGCTAGGAATGTGCACAGGGTGCTTTATGGGTGAACTCATCATGGCTGACACTTAAAGTACTTAAAAGTAACTCCTCCCCATGCTGGTCTGCATGGCATTGTCTACTTTAGGTATGTTATCAGTCTGTTAGTATTACTTGAAACACCATCATTAGTGTTTCTTGTGCAGGAAGAAATAATGCAAAATTTCCATGTGTTAGTGATGGAAAGTCCTAATTTTATTGGGAGAGTAGTATGCATTACTTTAAAATTCTCTCCTTTCTCTATGGTTGTTGTTACTGTTGTACAGGAACCTCACAGTGCCCCTAATGTTAAAAAACGCTGTAAGTACCAAAGCTAGGAAATGTCAGCAAAGCTGTGAAAAGCATATATCCTAACCTATAGGATTCTACCCAGTGCCTGAAATGGAAAGGTGCAGGTACTCACTATCCCACAGAAGAGCAGAAAGAGCATCGTCACTGTGGCGTGAAAAGTAGGCCAGGTGTCAGGGATGGTGATCAATGTAGCATGAAGATTCTGTTGGGCATCGCGGACGGTCATTGCTGGAGCTGCACATTGGCAGTCACCGCAGGCTGTCGATGTTGTAGCACAAAGTGCAAATCTCTGATTGCAAATCGTCGCTGGTGGTTGCTGTAGCATGAAAAGTCAGTTTCACCAGAGCTTCGTGTTGGCAGTTGGTGTAGGCAGCGTTATTTTGGCCCAAATGGGCCCGTTCGCAGTCGTGAAGAGCCCAAAACCTCATAGTTGTCATTATTTCCAGACTACGAGAAGTAAACATGTCTTTATTCCACTCTCCAAGCTCCTCACAGAGCCAGCATTCGCGTCTCAACATTCTAAACTGTAGTAACGTACCACTACTGGGTGAGAAAGAGGAAAATGGAAGAAGGGGAAAGAGAGATTATAACACATCTTCCTCCATAACGTGATAGGACATTAACAATAAAATTACTAGAAACTTCAGGTTGAAAAAAAGTCCTTCATCCATTTAGGTTTGATACTTTACCTGCTTGAAGGAGGACATCAGTCCTTCCCAGAGGAGTCTGTTTTTTCTTGTTTATTCCTGTTGATTCATCTGTACTTAATTGAGAACACCTGACTAATCTGTACATGCTCCACATTTCACTATTATTCATTTTGACTACATTGTGTTTGACCTCTACAATAAGAAATGGATTGTAGAATTTGCTGTTGTCATTCCTCTTTCAACATGGTTGTTTGACCCCTTCTCGATCTTCTACTCTCCAGTTGTGAGGATTTACACCTGGTATTCATATCTTTCCTCGTACATGTTCTAGTGAGCCTAACTCTTTGCTTTATGGGACTCCTTATCAACAATGATTTGTTTCCCTCCTCATATCCATCTTGGAAAACACTTAGTGCTGGGTTTTCCACCCTTTAGTGATGGAAAAGGGTAAATACCAGTAACCATGTTTGAAGAAGTGTGATATGACCACATCTCCTTTATAGGTCTTTTAACTTGATGCCCCTTAACATTAGCAAGTTGTATGTATTCCTTTCTCATACAATTGGCTTGTTCTACTAACCCATTGGCTCTGAGGGAATATAGGACCACCTTCAAGTGTGTTATAGACAAATTGGAAAGGACGTTCTTCATGGATTCCGGTGTAAACTCTACACCATTGTCTGTTATAAAAGTTGAAATAAAGCCTTCAATAAAGAATGTATCTCTTAAAAATTCAATGAGTACATTAGTGGTAATTTGTTGAACTTTTTTGTTACTTTCCATTGGGAATGGTAATCAATTAGTACAAAAAATTATCTTTTAGAACTCCCTTTGATATTTATAGGATCAATTATATCAAATGCTAGTTTGTCCCAAGGTTTGTCAGGCACTGATACTGGGGATAAGGGAGCATTGTGAGTTATTTTATTCTTATAATTGACGCACAATTAGTACAATCTTTGGACCTGATTTACAAAGGTAAACATACTCTTTTCTGTAAGTTTAATTTGTTTTTGTACTCACAAACTATGAGTTAACTCCTTAACTACTGGGCATTTCCCCCCATGTGCCACCTCCTCTCCCCAGTGCTGAGCCCTTTTTTGGCTATTTAGCGTAGTTCGTATTATGGTCTTCATAAATGTTTTTCCACATATGGTATCCACGCCAAAATTGCATCATTTTTTCCAACCTGGGGATTCTAAAGGTACCCAGGGTTTGTGGATTTCCCTGGAGGGGACCGAGAAAATAGGCAAAAAATAGATACATTTGGAGTTTTTGGGGAAAAATAGGAAAAAAGTTCTACCGATAAAAATGTCTTGGTTTTTTCCTAAAAATGGCATCAGCAAACCGTTTGCTATGCTAAAGTCACCATCTTGACAGTCTTGAGGAACATGCAGAGCTGAATGAAAAAAACAAATGTTTTACCACAGTTTTAGCATTTTTCAAAGAGGTAGTCCATTTTTCTTATTTTTTGTGCTGTCAACCTACTTCCAGTTTGTAGTGGAATCCAGTGTGAAACCCACGGGTGATCCTGAAAAAAATATACATTTCTGAAAAGTAGACCAAATTCAGGAAGGGGTCATAAGTGTAGATCCCTCAAGGTTTTTCCAAAGAAACTTAGGACCTCATTAGGATGTTGGTCTGACCGTCACGGACAGACTGTCGGTGGCAGTCCGACCGACATTCAGCAGAACGGTCCGACCGCCACATTATGATGCAGTCGGTCAGACCGCATTGGTCGGAGGGACCGACCAATGCTTCCGACGGGCTCGAGGAGTCAGTCGGATCGTATTCCATACAATAGAGGCAGAGCCGGCTCAGGCACCGCCGTACGGATGATGACAGCCTTTCCATGGCAGACTGTCCACCATGGAAAGGCTGTCAGAAAGGGTCGTATGAGAGAGGCCCGCATGGCTAAACCATGCGTGCCTCTGCAACGCAGCCCAAACCATGAATGTGTCTTAACCACGCATTCCTTCACCACGCATGCCTTTACCACACAATTTCGTTGTAAAGGCATGATTGGTAAGGGGATATGTGTGGTTAAGTTCGCCACTACCCCAACCCTCCCCTCCCACCCTAAGCCCTAAAATTCTATCTCCCCTACCTTGGTGCCCCGCCCCCACCCTTAGGCCTAAAACCTACCCCGCCCTGTCCTTAAAACTTCCCCTTCCCCTCCCCACGCCCTGAGGCCTAAAACCCTGCCCTTCTAAAAAAAAATACCCTGACCCCTCCTCCATCCTGAGGCCTACACCTTACCCCATGGTGCCTGTAATCTTCCCTATTCCTTCCTACACCCTGAGGCCTACAACCCTTCCCCTTTAAAAAAAAACCACTCCAACCCCCTCACCCTGAGCCCTAAAACCTACCCTCACCCCTAACCCCAAACCAGTTCCAGCCCTTAAACGTACCGCGACCCCCCTCACCCTGAGCCCTAAAACCTACCCTCACCCCTAAACTCCTCCAAACCCAGTCTCAGCCCTTAAAACTACCCCAACCCCCTCCCCCGCTCTGAGCACTAAAACCAAAATCTCTGCCCCCCTTCCAAAAATTACCTGACACCCCCACCCCCGCCCTGAACCCTAACACCGACCCCAATTCTTTAAAACTGACCCGGCCTCAGCCCCACTTACCTGTCTGCGTCCGGGGCTTCGTGTTCCGACACTTCCTCTCCCAACGCATCCTCTCAGTCTCCCCGCCCATACGGACAGCTAGACCGCTCACTGCCTTAAACAAGCATATGCATGGTTAAGGCATATGTTTGGTTAAGGCAAGCGTGGTTTAGCTTGTGGGGAAATGGCCAAGTTGGATCAGCCTGTGTAGTAGGGGCCGTTTCCCATCGGAAAGGGACTTTGGGGGCCCCTAGCAAGGCTCCCGTGGGCCTCTGCTATGAGTTTGCGAACATACCCATTTCTATTGTGGCTTGTGCTGCGGCCCCTTTCCAGGCTGCAGCACAAGCCGCAATAGAAAAGGGCATGGTCGCATCGTAATATGTTGGATGGAACAGCCAACTACTAGTTGGGCAGTTACCATCCTGAAACGATTGAAGTCGGACGCTCGTCTCACCGCCATTGTAATCAGATGCTAACTGTTAAAATAAAGAAATAATGAAAATGATTAGGAAAAAACTGCCATTTGTGACAACGTTTTCATCTGTAATTTTTTGTCACTGTGGCCGATTTACAAAATAAACATACCATTATGTCTGCTAGACCCTTGTAGTTACGGGGATATATAGGGTTTGTAAGTTCTCCAAGAACCCAAGGTACCCAGAGCAAACAACTGAACAGCACTGTACAATAGTTTTTCATGGTGTACTGAGTATAGACCAATTCATATGGTGAAATATGTAGAGTGAAAAATGGGAAACCTATGTTTAAGCTTAAAATATGGAGTTTAGGAGCAGTGGTTATTAGTACATCTCTGAATTTGTGGGCACCCGTACTAGCATATGATTTAAAGGGTATTTTTCCTACATACTGGCTTACATTTGGGAAGTACAAATGTAGCAAAATCCAATTTTAATAAAAAATGTTTTACTATTTTATGCTCCCACAAATCTTCCGATAAAAATGGTACTTCACTTGTGTAGATAGGCCTAGTGCCCGCAACAGGAAACACTTCAAAATGCAACATGGATACATCACATTTATCCTGACTCTTTAGTCCAATGTGGGTAGCTGTGGATTTTGTGTCCTAGCTCAGCCGGCACCTAGGGAAACCTAGCAAACTTGCACATTTTTGAAAACTAGAAACCTTGGGGAATCCAGTGTGGGTGAGTTGCGCGGATCTCAGCAGATTTTTTTTACCCAGCTCAAACCTCAAACTTTGACAAAAAAATCAATTTTCCTCACATTTCTGTGATGGAAAGTTCTGAAAATCTGCAGAGAGCTGCAAACTTCCTTGCACCCACCATTCCCCCAAGTCTACTGATAAAAATGGTACCTCACTTGTGTGGCTAGGCCTAGTTCCCGTGACAGGAAACAATCCAAAACACAACATTGATACATCACATTTTTCCACTCAAAACCCAACCTTTTTTTGCAAAGTGAATAGATGTGGATTTTGGGCCCTAGCATTTACAGAAACCTAGAAAACGTGCACATTTTTGAAAATTTGGATACCTGGGAGGTTCGTGGTGGGGTGACTTGTGTGGCGCTCATCAGGTTTTTTTACTCTGAATTCCTTGCAAACCTCAAACCTAGACCAAAAAAATACATTTTCCTCACATTTCTGTGATGGAAAATTCTGGCATCTGTGGGGAGCTACAAACTTCCTTCCACCCAGCATTTCCCCTAAGTCTCCAGATAAAAAATGGTACCTCAATTGTGGGGGTAGGCCAAGTGCCCACAACAGGAAATGGCCCAAAACGCAACATAGATACATCACATTTTTCCACTCAAAACTGAACCTTTTTTAGCAAGTGGGTAGCTGTGAATTTTTGGTCCCTAGCTCAGCCAGCAATTAGGGAAACCTCACGAACTTGCACAATGTTGACAACTAGGCCCCTGGGGGAATTCAGGGTTGGGTGACTTGTGTGGCTCTCACCAGGTCTTTTTACTCAGAATCTCCTGCAAACCTTGACTAAGAAAGCACATTTTCCTCACATTTCTGTAATGGGAAGCTCTGGAATCTGCGGGGATCTACAAACTTCCTTTCAACCAGCCTTTCCCTAAGTTTCCCGATAAAAATGGTACTTGACTTGTGTTGGTAGGCTTAGTGCTCACAACAGGAAATGGTCCAAAGTGCAACATGGATACATCACATTTTTCCACTCAAAAGTGACACTTTTTTTGCAAAGTCGGTAGCTGGGGATTTTGGGTCCCAGCTCCGCCTCAGAGGAGTCCAGGGGTGTGTGACTTGCGAGCCTTTCATTGGGTAATTTTACCCAGAATCCCTTGCAAACGTCAAACTTTGTTAAAAGAAAAACATTTTCTCTGGCGGAAAGTTCTGGGATTTGCAGGGAGCCACAAATTTCGTACCACCCTGACTTCCCACATTTCCCCAATAAGAATGGTACTCCACTTGTGTGGGTGGCCCAAGAGGCCACAACATGAAATGACCTACAGCTCTACGTTGATAAATAAGCGATAGGGGTAGCTGCGGTATTTGGGCTGTACTGTGGTGCCACCCTTGCAAACCTATGAACCACAGACATTTTTAAAACTAGACAGCCAGTCGATTCCAGGGAGGTGTGCCTTGCGTGGATCCCATCAGATTTACCAAGACATGTAAAACTTACAAGTATATTTCCAAATTTGTAAATACAATGTACCCTGCCCTATGGGCAGTTTAGGGCCTACCATAGGGGTGGCTTATTAAAAAGGAAGTGAAGTTTTAAGCTTGGTAAAGGGGTTATTTTGGAAATTCGAGATGGCATTTTAAAACTGCATATAGGTTGCAATGTCAGACCTGGGACATGTTTGTAAAGGCTACTTGACTGGGTGGCACAATAAGTGCTGCAGACCCACTAGTAGCATTTAAATTACAGACTCTGGGTACATGTAGTACAACTTTAATAGGGACTTACAAGTAAATTAAATGTTCCAATTGGGTGTAAGTCGATTTTACCATGTTCAAGGGAGCGAGCACAAGCACTTTAGCACTGGTTGGCAGTGGTAAAGTGCGCAGACTCCTAAAGCCAACAAAAACGGGTTTGGAAAACATGAGGGGTGAAGGCAAACATTTTTGGGGCTGGCCCTACAGAGAAGGCCAGGTCCAACACATGGACAACAGTCTTGATTGTGGCAATGATTACTGAAAGCAGTGCATGATGTGAGCAGACACATGGTGGCTCATAGTAGCGGAGAGAGCCTCAGACACTGCCCACATGTCTTCAATTTGCTGTTGTTGAACTTTGTGTACAGTCAGGCTGTTGGCAGTAGAACAGGCCCTGTAGCAGTGTCGGGGAAGCTGCCAGACCATCCTACAAATAATTTAAAGAAAATGACAAAAAAAGAGTGTAAACAAATTAATATAAAAAGCACATATTGGGTAAGTAGTTCCTGGCATTGAAGACGACTAGTTTGTGGATGTGAATATTGTGCAGGAGCAAAATGCTCTTACTAAAGCAAGATCCGTGAATTGTTAAAGCGGGTTGAACATGTGCCCTATGCTGTATGCTGTGGTGTGCAGAAGCAAAATGGTAATGACACTACAGCAGACAAAGAGATGAAGACAGTTGACTGAAAACCCCTGTATGGGGGTATTTGTATATCATTTTTTAGTAACATCAAAAGGTCTTGGCTAATGCCAGATCTAAAAATGACTAACAACAATTAGTCTTTTGTAAAATTTGTCATCAATTATTTCAGTGAACTAAATTTATTATGCAAATTGATTGCCTTAATTTAATATGCAATATAGTATGAATTAAAATTCAACTTTCTATTTTTTAATATTATATCAGATTCATGTAATTATTTGAATTTATAATTGGCAGTTATAGTTTGCTCTCATGCAGAAAAAACAGCTGAACGGAATTACACCGGATTTGGCATAGGGTTAGAAAAATGTGTGTTTTCGCAAGATTTGTGTTTAAAGAGGTGCACAGGTTGAGTTAGGAAGTGCTTAACTTTCTAAAAACGTTAGTGATATCAGGAACTTTGGTATCCACCCATGCTTTGATTGACCAATTTAAAGGGGATTTGTCAATCTTGATTGGCTGGCGACAACATGTGAGGATGTGGCCCAACGGCTAGAGCGGTCGACCTCGAAGCTGGGGAACCGGGTTTGAGTCTCAGTAGGGATGCTCCACATCCTGTGATTCTGGGCAAGTCACTTAATCTCCCCGTGCCTAACAAAAAAAAATAGGAATCTGTCTGTCTGTAACGCAACTGGTGCTCATGTAAAGCGTTTTGATACCTGATACCTTCGGGTTCGCGCTATATAAAACCCCCCCCCAAAAAAAACCAAAAAAACCCAACATGACCAATATGTTGTGACAGCCATTACAGGACTCAGAGACACGGTCCCTGCATCCTGACATTTAAGTAAATAGAATATTAGGGGGAGGACCATCACATCCTGGCTCACAGAGGCATGTAGGAGAGTGCTAAAATGACCTCCCCTTGATGGCTGGCCACAACATGGACAATCTGCTATGACCACCATTATAGGGCTCTGGAACATTGTCGCCATTGAAATGCCTAGTTGTGAAACCCAGTTTCTGAGTCAGAAAAAGGAATACATATGAATGATGATGATAGAATATAAATCTTGTTGGTCGTACCATGCTAATTTTATGAAGTCTGGTTTGTTTAAAGTGATTTTACCCAGTGAAAAAGTCGATCCTTTACAGTGATTTGATGAACTGTGTTTGAGAGAAAATGGTTTTCTCTCAGGAGTTTCTCATTGAGATTGTGGAAGGCATCCCGGAAGCTAAAAGGACACCATATGTTCTATAAGCTTACACTATCTTCCTCAGCCATATGAGAAAAAAGTCTGATATTTTGAGTAAAATATACTGCCTACAGGAGCAGCAGTCTGTAAGTTGATTCCCCAGGGTTCTACTGCAGCTTCATCACAGTGTTCTAACGAACAACTAGGGAGCTAACATTATGTATTTATGATAAGAGTGTGGCACACCTAAAGCCATCTTGATGGAATCTAAGCTGTAAAACTGAAAGCATTTCCTTTGGGCAAAAGGAGGGGGGTCCATTTTGTCATGGTGAGTGCTCTAGAAAGTTAAAATAAGGACACATTTTTTTAAAATTCTCAAATAGCTCCTCATCAATTTCAGAAACAAAATGGTATACCAAGCAAAGCATGTACTCACAACACCAGTGGCAGCCTGTCAGTTGATTCCCCAGTGTTCTACCGCAGCTTTATAATAAACAACTTGCATGCTAACATTTTGTATTAATGATAAAAGTGTAGCACACCTGAATATAATCTTGGTGGATACAAAGGTGTATGTACTGTCTGCCCTTGAACATATGCACATATATATGTATTACATTTCACGGAAATCATCCAGAAGCTTTCAGCTGGAGTCACGTTTGATACCAGATGAAAATTTAAATATATACTTTATTTGTAATCGTTGTAAGTGACTTGCCACAACCATATTCTCTCTAGATGTTACACCCTTACACTGTTACTGTAATAATAAACAAAACTAGGTCCTAAAAATTAAAGTAAGAAGAGTCTTTCATTTAAAAAAGGATGCTTTACCACTTTTCTGAAACTCACAAAGATGGCATATCATGATTTTATGTTATTATGCTAAGGCAAAGAAATTGCTGGGAATTCATATTTTGGGGTTGATATAAGTGCACACCGATATTAAATCTTTAGTGTTGTTGTATAATGCATTTAGTTTTGTATCTTGAGTAAGACACTTCATAGGCATTGTCTGGTGACAGATGTCAGAACATTTAATAACACAAGTAGGGTGTTACGTGGATAGGTGTGGTGTAGCGGCCAGGGCAGCTGATTTCGGAGCGCAGGGCTCATGGTTCAATCCCCGGCTTCGGCGGCAGCTCAGCTCAGCACCATGTGACTCTGGGCAATAGCTCACTTAGGGGCATATTAACAAGGGCCTTATCTCCGTTTTTTTGGCTTTAAAAGCCAGAAAAGCGGAGATAATATTATCGCCCTATCTACAAGGGGACGCTAACATGCATTAGCGCATGTTAGCACCTGTTTTCCGACGTCTCGCTTTGCATCTCTAATGAGATGCAAAGTGGGCGTCACTGGGCAGTACTCCCTGTAAATTATCGCTGATGTGCACATCGCGATATTTACAAGGAGGCCCACGTATTTTAGCAGATGTAAGTTTTGGCGAAAACCGCGGTTTTTGCCAAAACTAACGTCTGCTAAAATGCTGACTTAGCCATACTTACCATTGGGGGTGGATTATGCTGATACGACCACAGGGTCGTATCAGCAAGGTTATCGCCGTTTTCAATGGAACATCGCTGAAAAACCAGCGATGTTCCATGGAAAACATCGCTATCGCTGGGATAATTATCGCCATTGCGCTATGCGTTGTTAATACAGCGCTAGCATGGCGATAATTATCTGCGATAGCCGGCGATAAACATTTTCACGCTGAGGGCGGCCAGTGATAATTATCGCTGCCGCTTGATAATATGCCCCTTAATTTCCATGACGGCCCCCAGCGCCTTGAGACCCGTAAGGGTGAGTAGTTCGCGCTTTACAAATGCGAATTTTTTTAAATTATTTTTACGTTAGAAGATTTTCTGGAAGACCCAGTTGCTTTGGAACATTTACAAAGAGTAAAAATAACATGTTTACTAGTTTGAAAGTAATACTCTTGGCAACAGTCATTTGTGCCCTGAGGATATGCTCTCAATTAACTATCAGGCTGACTCAGCCCAGATCTGGAAATACCCAATCTGGAACTGAGGAAGAGCCCCATCAGATAGAGGTGGGGAGCAAACAAAGTACCAGGGAAAGCCGAGCCAGAGCCGAGCCAAGGGCCTGGCTTGACTCTTAAAGCTTGTGCATGAGCTGAACTTCACGTAAAATATTATAAAGTCTCTTGAAAATTCTAATAAGTGTATTTCTTTAACATGTAGAAACATTGACATTGATACGTCACAATATAGCACTGCAGTAAAAATGATAGTTTTCAGGTATGAACCCTTAATGAACTAAGAAGCAAGACAGTTGTCATGTAAACCCTGTACCTGGCCCAGATCATTATAGAGCAATATTATAGTCTATTAAACCAAACACAATAGGTGCCTGTACAGTTGTTATTCTGAACTTGCATATTTGAAAGACCTTTCATATATGTTAATGAAGAAAAAGGAGTATTGGTGAAATAAAATATTTGCCTAAGATCACACAATTTAAGCGAGGAAGCCATGATTGAACCATGTTTTCTGGGTTCAGGTTGTACAAATGAGCCAGTAAATGAGTATTTATTTATCTTTCCTTACATTAACACTTTATTTTGACCTCTTTGTGCATTTTTCTGCAGTTTTATATTGCACAAATTCAACTGAAATGTATAAGAGCTTTACATGAGCACCAGTTAAATTACACATTGTTGAATTTATTTATTATATGCACATGGAGATGAGGTAATTTGCCCAGAATCATATGATAGTGAGCCAACACCAAGACTAAAATCTGGTTCCTGAGCTCCAAAGTCGGCAGCTCTGACCGTAACACCACATCCTGGGTAGAGGCAGGGTGGCAGCCAAAAGCCACATGAAAGCTCGACTTGTCGTGGGCTCGAGGTTATAACAGGATCTCGAGCTGAGCTAGAGCCAGGCGTCAGGCTCGCGCTTGGCTCGAGCTTTCAGCGGCTTGCCCACCTTTGCCATCAGAGCTTTGTCATAATTTCATGCAAAATAATGAAGGCTATTATCATGGTATGGTGGGAATTCTCTATGTGCGGAAGACTTTGTTTTAACTTTCTAAGCACAAAAATGCCCCTCTTACCACTGAGGTGTAGGGCTTGCTTTTTTAGCAAAAGGCCATGTTCCTCAAATCAGTAAAAAGAAATAAACAAACAGCTAAGTTTGTTGATATTTTCCTACTGCTCTAAGGAATTCGGGTCAATATTCCCCAACAGAAAAGCCATCTCCATGAGACTTCCGAGTGATATGTGCGCTGTACAAATGTCCCTGATTTGATTTGATTTGATCTCTGTGGCAGGTGTATCATTGAAGACAGAGCCGAGATGCACCAATCTGGCTGAGGAGACATTTTTTCTCACTGCGCCTCCACCCATGAGCCGCTCCTGGAGATCACCTGCTCCTACTGAAAGTGGGGCTAGACTACAGACTTTGTATCTCCTGAATCTTTGAATTTTCTTAATGAAAACATTATTAAATGATTCTGCTTACTCAACAGAAGTAATAGAATGAATACGGTTATATTTCAGAATATTAGGCGCAGAAATATTGTCTGGCATAAGCATCATGTCTTAACTGTTTACAAAATATTGTCGCATTGATATATATTTCTCCAGTGGACAATATGGGGAACCATATTTTGGATACATAACTGCTCTCAGGTGATATTCTGACAATGATATTCGGGTACCACACCTATAGTATACGTGCCGGATTAATGAATGACTTTATGATGCAAGAAAGTCCTTTTGGCTGAGTATAGGAGCTTTCAATTATTCTATTGAGTTAGCTTTTTTTTGGTTTTAGAGCTTTGTAAAGTTCCAATGTGATGTGTCTACCTTTGTAAAATCCTCCTTGAGTTTATTTTTCCTCCCATTTCATTTGACTCTCCAACACTGTCATCTGAGCTCTGCTAATGCAGAATAGAGCAGTGGAATAGATTATGTCAGTAAGTGTAGTGGATTTCTCAGTTGCTATGGGTATCAGGTATGTAATAGGGTTTAAAAACGCATGGGAATTTTGTGACATGGTGACGATTGCTTCCAGATGCATGGTGCAAACACTGCCTGATGCTGTTCCTCTCATGAAGCACATACATCTATCCTATGTCTTGGCTATGAAAAGAAAGAATACCATGTTCTGAGGCTACACCTACATTTGGGTGATGTGAGGAGAAAAGGCAAAAGGCTAGCCTCACTGATGGGTTATCCTAAGGTTCTTGCTGATGGAAACAGTGAACCTAAGCCTAAGATCCGCCAACATTTTACTCCATGGTCTCTCCAACATCTTATTGCAGACAGCATGGCCGATAGGAGAAGGGTCTGAGCAGAGGGGAGGACTTCAACAAACAGTAGCAGCTATAGCGGCTGATAGCCAGTCTGATCCCTTGCTTAAAGCAGCTGTTTCAATGTCAGTTGCACTGGGAGACAAACCTTTTAACTAACCTGGACCTTTTCGGAGTAAGTTGGCGAATGGAGAAGAATGAAAGCTTAGAAAGTATGAGAACTATGTGAAGGGTGAAGATAGACAGAGATGAGCTAGAGGAAGAGAGCAACAAGGGAGTTGGGCTGGATGGACAGGACCAAGATCTGTGGTAGCCTAGGTGAGGTGAGATGCAGATGGGAGCAACATCAGCTGATCCACATTACTTGAATCCAGACATAAAGCTGTAAGACCAATAGAGAAGGGGGAGTGAGTCAGACAATTTACGCCTGAGACTAGTGAGTCAGATGATGGATGAACTCGGTGAAGAAGAGCTGGTTTATCGTACAGGTGTTCCAGATCAGATGGAGGTCGTAGGGAGTTGAATAGGCAATGTGGGCTAGAAGTAGAGGGATAGGGAAAAGAAGCACAGAGAGAGACGGTCCAGAAGAAAGTTTGGACACAGGCCAAGGGATGTGAGACATAGAAGTATTGATTACTTAGATGGGCTAGGAAGGTGGGTTTAACAAATCCTTGATCACAAGACTTGTACCACAGAGACATTTGCTGAGGTAAAGCAGGTTACAGATGTGAATTAGTGAAGAGGTGGGTTAGAATGTAGAGCCCTGGTAGGTGGAGCAAGCATGAGATGGAAGAGAAAGTGAGAATGATTGGCATGAGCTTAGGCACAGTGATTCACTGAAGCTGGAGACAAAGTTTAGTTGGCTAGCTACAGTGAGGCAATGGATGCATCCTCAAATGCATCCATCCATCCATCCATCAGACGCAACTGATCAAAGGTTTGGACCAGAAGAGATGAGTCAGAGAGGAAATGGCTTTAGGTGATTGGACCATGAGATGCAGGTCAGGAATAGAGGACCCTGGCTTGTGGACTAGAGGAGAGGATGTCTAGGGAAAATAGCCCTGGGAGAAATAGGAGGTGGGCTAGATGAATTCTTTTGGCATGTGGAGGGAGATGATGAGAGGATTATTAGAAGAATTGTGCTGGGGAGATGAACAAGGCAGGAGGTGAACACAGGGAGGTGATCTTGAGACTGCTGGTAGGAGATTATGGGGAAAATAGCTCCTGCACGTCAATACCAGTTGGTGACGTTTGCTCACCAACAGGAGAGTCTGTGGTGAACAAGTGGATAAGGCTGAGGAAGATAATGGCAAGTGAAGTGTAGATGACCATTTTGGCCTGGGAGGAACAGATTGGACTAATGTCATATGGTTTGCCTCTTAAAAGCACAGCAAAGAAAAAGCAGACACTGTGAAAGCAGCCACAATTGGATTAGCTACTGGAAGACGTAATCTGCCAGGACTCAAGAAGGAACATGCAAATACAGCAAAAAGAAAGTTTCATCACTTCTATGAAGTCTGTGCCTTGAAGGGATCCCTTCCCTGAAAGGTTGTTCCCGGAATATTTCCCTATCTAATAGTGACATTAAGGCCATGCTATAGAGATTAGAAAGAAACGGAGAGTTGAACTAGTTTCAAGTAAGGTTAGATACACTTTCAGGGTATAAAACACTCTAACTAGATTCTTTCAGAAGTGGAGGGCTACAACCTTATCCCCTGATCTGGACATGGCAACAACAAAAAATTTTAATTGAGGGATCAAAAAGGATGGTCCATAGGTAAGAAATGGAGAAGTGTACAACATTTTTGGGGTCGAGGAGTTAGCTGGGTATTTACTATACTAACTCCAAACTAACAAATATTGTTTGACTAGAGGAATGATACACTTTCAGCATGCAGAGATGGCAGAGAATGTAATTGTGGCTGCCAGGTCTAAAGGTCCACTTGTTTCTGGATGTCAGCTGGCAGATGGATCTGAGGCAGATGAATATGGAACTACTGAGATTTAAATTTTACCAATGAGGACTATTGCACATCTGACGTTTCCAGGAAAGCTAATGGTCATTAGAGGTTTACACCACCTTTTTGGAGTGAGATGAAGTGAAAGCTTTGTTAAAGCTTGGGCACAACCTAGAGAGCACTGGAATGGTAGGCAACTGAGACAGACAAAATGGGAAATATGTTCAATCTAGTGTTTCGAATTAAATGGAGACTTTGATGGTGAGCAGGGATTGGTAATATAAAGCAGGTGTTCATGGATCTGTCTCTGTACAGGGCACTGGGGGTGTTCTATTGACTGAAACCATAGAAACAGGCTCCTGCGAAGGTAAACCTGTTTATTCAATGGGATACAAATGTTAAAGATTTTTTAAACATTCCAGAGCACTCTGAAACTTGCATTATTGTGCCCTTTAGATTGAAACTATGAGTTACTTTTTGGGATCTGATTGAACGTCTTCAGTGCTGTGAAGTGGTTGTCACTGTGTAGGTTTAAGATGTGCTACAGGGAGCCTAGAAATTGAATGGTATAGTGCCAGAATATCGTTGGCAGAATGTCTGTGTAGGAAAGTAGGATCTGCTTCTTATGGTTACCCCCACTTTTTGCTGGATGTGACACTGTTTTTGACTAGTCTGACTGGGATCCTGCTAATCATGACCCCAGTCTATCAGCTTTCTCCCTAAACTGTTGTGTTAGTACCTAGGTACAATCCCAGATTGGATACTGGGGTACCCTTATCAGTCCCTAGTTTATGGTACCCATGTAACCAGGGCAGAGGTACCTCAGAGGTCTCCAATGGGCGGAAGCATGCATTATGCCACCCATGAGAGACCATGCAAAATGTAACTACAGGCCTGCCATTGTAGCCTGTGTAAGTTGGTGCATGCACCACTTACTAAAGATATAGGTTTACTATATCTAAGGGTCACTGCACTTAAAACCTATAAGTCACCCCTCTAGGAGGCCTTTATAATCCTGAGCGCAGGGTGCTTGGTTCTAAGTGAGAGGGTGCCCCTGCACGAGCAGGACACCCCTGCAGCCTACTGAGTCCATTCTCCCGGGTTGTCAGTGAAGCAGCCATATACTATATAGAGGGGCACCGCATAATTACGCGATGACCATCTCGAAAACGGTTGGTATCAAACATGTTGGAATCATACCTCCCGCACCGTTTACGGTGTGGGAGGAATGATTCCAAGCACTGGAAGAGCCCTCTGTTAGGCTCTCAGTGTTCCCGGTACCAGCCTTCTTGACCCAGACAGCACAAAATGGTTGCTGCCGACCAGAGACACATTTCTGCCCATCGTCTGCTGAGCCAAGGTTGAGCAGAGGAAGGTCTAACAATAGGAATCCTGTCACAGCGAGGTGTGACCACCTCCCAGGCAGGATTTAGTGTATTGGGGCTGGGTGGGTGCGCTTGCCAGCGCCTGAAAGCCTGCATGAGGGGCACATTTGGTGTCCCTGTGCATAGTCCAGTTCAAACCAGTCCTGGGAGCCGTTGGCTCCCGCTCTGGCGCGAAACTGGACAAAGGACATGGGAGTAAACTCCCCCCTGTCCAGACCCTCCCCTGGGAGGGTCCCCTGAATCGTCCCAACCCTTTCCTTAGGGTACTTAAGGGTTTTCCTGAGTGTAGGTCCCTAGATTCATCGTGGGATAAGATTCAGAACTGATACCACTGCACTTTTACCGTCTGGGCACTCTGGACTTCGCTGGACTTTGTTTGGGCCTAACTTCGTCTCCCTTCCAGTCTGCTGCATTCTTTGTGCCTGTGCATCATACAGGAACCTTCCAAGGCCTATGAAGCATCAAGGACTACCGAAGTAATCTCCCTTGGAGTGAAGGAGTCACTCCTCTGCATTCACAGGCACCGCAACACTGCTGACTGGTCTGCTGATCCCGAGCTCCTACGGACTCCGAAGGGGTCAACAACACAGTAGGTGGGGTTCTACGTCCCTCGAAGCCTGAGCTGTCCTCTCACCAAGTTTGAGGCCAGAATCCCTAGTGGGGGCTGCAATACCCGAACCCCTGTGCACTGCGTACTTTTGCAAGTGCAAGTGCTTGTTGGCAATTCTGCAACAACTGCATTGGGCTCCAAGTAGCCCCAACCTCTGGCAACTTCTCCTGCAAAGATCTTCAACCACATCGCACCGTGTGCTCCATGGCCTGTTGTTTTGTAAAGCTGCACGAGGTCCTCCTGCGACTCCAGTGTCTTTGACCTGTGGGTCTTGTGGAGGGTCAACTACATCTTCTTTGGGCTCCCCTGATTGCTCTGGGCTTGCCCTGACTCCCCTGCTTGTGGTGAGTCTCCTGGACCTTGCTGGTCCTCTTCCTGCAACTTCTTGACTTCCTTCGCGGGTTGCTTTTGCCAAGGCTGGTTGGTGCTCCCGCCGGACACCTACTCCTCAGCACTCGACATCCTTTGTGGGACAGCTCGTATCCGGCTCCTGGTCATTCTCAGCATCGCCTGGTCCCCACAGCTGCAGAGTCAAGGTCATCGACACCTATCCTGCAGCACCCGACATCGGTGGGCATTCATCTACCGAGCCTCTGGTCACTCCCAAGTGACCCAGACTCTGTCCCCTCTGCTTTCAGGTACTCTTCATCAAGAATCCACATTTGGATTCCCACAGACACTTTCTCCTCTTCCATCAGCGGCACTTTCCTGAAGTCCTCCATTGGGTTTGACGGTGGTTTCCGACGCCACTTCACACCTATGCACCCAGCTTCCCTGGGATAGGTAACTTAGGTACCACAGTATCCACGGGTGGGGTGGCTCTCCAACCTTCTGTCTTCCACTGGGTTTCCTTAGGGTCCACTGGGAAGGGTCCCTAATCTTTAAAACTCCAACTGCGACTTACACGTAGAGGTGTACGAAGCCCGCGGTCGTGTTCTCACACTGCATGCGTCCTCCGTGGGGTCCCTGTCTACTTACCTTGGGTGGTTCCTTGGGTCCCCAGCGATTCTACAGCCTCTTGACATTGTCCGGACTTGAGTCGTGGTTCTTATACCACTTTCTTAGTACATGCTTTGGTCTCCCCCGGGACCCACTGTGTATTAGTGCTATTTACTGTGATTTCTTTGCTTTAGTATTGTGTGCTTTGTGTATATTTCCGTGTGGGAGGTACTGTAACGTACTGGAGAGTATCCTAGAATAAATACATATTTTTATAAATACTTTGTGTGGTTCTTTTTCATTTAATCTATACTATAAGATTGCATTCTGGTAAAACAAGCTGCTTTACACTCCTTCAAGACTGAGCCTGAATGCTGCTCTCCACAACTACCACTTAGAGAGCTTTCTGTGGTTGTCTAAGATCTCTTAAATCATCATAAGGGTTGTCTGGACTGGTGCAAGGTTCCCACTTACATTAGTGGACATCATATACCAGGCCAGCTTCTCACATTGGTGTGCAGTGGTTGGGATTCAAGCCTGCATTGTTTTACCAGATAAATCTTTGTGTTTATTAACTGAAAAACCACTAGTACTAGGCACATATAAATACAAGCTTAGAATAGTAAGTTCTACCAAACTTAGGTTTGGGTAATTCAAGGGTCTAGCACACCCTTTCTCTAACCTCAGAGAGTTTAGTTCCCTCTAGGTTAGGTAGGTGCAACACCACACCACACTTAGTATGTCTACTAAAGGAGATGCCAGTGGCTCTCTGTCTTCTAGATGCAGTGAACTATCGTTCCAAGAACTGAAAGCACTGTGTGCCTCTAGAAAGCTGAAGACAGGGAGAAGTGCCAACAATCCAAGCCTTGTAGAGGTGTTACTGTTGGATGACCTGAGGAAAGCCTCTGGGTCAGATGAACAGGACAGAGTGGGTGGACAGGGGACTGAAGATAGGACAGGAAGGGTGCCCCTCTTTGACCTTGAATCTAACCCTGACCAGGTGGAGTATGATAGCTTCTACCTGGACAACTCAGACCTCCCAGAGGAGGCAGTAGAGGGCCCAGAAGGTGCCCCATTTGTCCCTCCTGGGAGAGTGCAGAGTAGACAGAGGAGGTCTAGATCCTCCTCTAGAGAATCCAATGCCTCAGGACAGTCAGTAGGGACCTCCATTTCTAGTAAGGGAGGGAACTCGTTAGATAGGGAATACCAACTGCTTGAACCTGAGAAAGCTAGGCTTAGGCTCAGGAAAGAACAGTTGGCCCTTGACAGAGAGTCCCTAGAAGTTCAGAAGGCTAGGAAGAAATTGGGACTAGAGTCCCATGGTGGCAGGAACAGTGTCCCTAGAAGTAAGGAACATTCCTTTGACCATAGGAACCTGAGCAAGATTGTCCCTCCCTACCATGTTGGGTATGACATCCACAAATGGAGAACTGCTTTAGAGAGGGCCTGTAAAGTGCAGAAGGTCCCTCAGGAGCAGTGGGCAGCTATCTTGTGGCTCTCCTTTGCTGACAAAGGTAGAGATAAGCTCTCCATTGTTAGAGAAGAGGATGCTGACAATTACTCGGTTTTGAAGAGTGCTCTCATTGATGGGTTTGGCTTAAGCACTGAAAAATACAGGATTAAGTTCAGAGATACCCAGAAGGCACAGAATCAGGATTGGGTAGACTTTGTGCATAGTGCTATTAAGGCTCTGGAAGGCTGGTTACTTAGCAGCAAAGTGCAGGACTTTGATGGATTGTACAATTTGATTATGAGGTAGCAGATCCTTAATATTTACCAGAATCAGTTGTTGCATCAATACCTGGTGGACTCAGATCTGACTTCTCCCAAAGAATTGGGAAAGAAGGCAGATAAGTGGGTGAGGACCAGGGTGAAGCAGAAAAACCAGAACAATAGTGGTGACCAGAAGAAGCAAGATTCTTCAAAAGCTCAAGAAAAGGATGGGGACAAGGGTAAAGACAAAAAGGAGTCTTCATCAGGGCCCCAAAAACCTGCATCTGGGGGGGAGTCACAATCTAACAAAGGAAAAGGCAAAAATAAACCTTGGTGTTACTTTTGTAAGGCAAAAACCCATTGGACAAAAGATGCTGATTGTCCAAAAGCCAAGGAAACTACTCCTACCACCACTGCCCGTAAGGCAACTGCTCCCCTAGCACAAGTACAAGTGGTGGTACAGGGAACAAGGGATTAGTGGGGTTAACCTTGGGCTCTGAGGTGGGTTCTGGCTTAGTCAAAACTCATGCTCAGGCTATTCTAGTTTTTGATGGTGGCATAGATCTTGCCACCTTACTCATCAGTCCCAGTAACTTGGGCAAGCACAGACAACAGCCTTTGATTAATGGAATAGAGGCAATGTCCTACAGGGACACAGGGGCCAGTGTCACCATTGTGACAGAGAAACTTGTGTCTCCTGGACAGAACATACTTGGTGAGATGTACCAAGTGACCAATGCAAACAATGTCAGGACTGACCATTCCTTGGCAGTTGTTAATTTCAGCTGGGGAGGGGTAACTGGCCCTAAAAAGGTTGTGGTAAGTTCAGACCTACCAGTAGATTGTTTGTTGGGCAATTATTTGGAGACTTCCGCTTGGGCTGATGTTGAATTTAGGACTCATGCAGCAATGTTGGGAATCTCTGCAGATGTGTTTGCTGTGACTAGGTCACAAGCCAAACTGACATCCACTGAACAGGCCCTGAATCCTGGAACAATGGACCAGGTGCCTTCCAAGAGAAGGAGCAGGAGGGGTAAGACTGTGTCTTCCCCCCAGACTCAGAGTGAGGATCAGCCTCTTGGGGGAGATGTTCTCAGTCCCTGTGAAGGAACTGTCCCAGATGAACTTGAGCCTGATCAGGTTGAGTTCTTGGGGACAGGGGGCCCTTTCAGGACAGACTTGAGTTTGGAACAACAAACCTGCCCCTCTCTTGAACCCCTCAGACAGCAAGCTGCTGCTGAGGCTGCTGAGAGTGTCAGTGGGTCTCACAGGATCTACTGGGATGAAGGACTCCTTTACTCAGAGGGTAGAGACCCCAAGCCTGGTGCCACCAGGAGGTTGGTTATACCTCTGATGTTTAGGAGCTTCCTACTCACCCTAGCACATGACATTCCCTTGGCAGGACACTTAAGCCAAAGTAAGACTTGGAACAGGCTTGTCCCTCACTTTTACTGGCCTCACATGTCTGAGGACACAAAGGAGTTTTGTCGCTCCTGTGCCACTTGCCAGGCCAGTGGTAAGGCAGGTGGCACTACAAAGGCCCCCCTGATACCACTTCCAGTAGTGGGGGTCCCCTTTGAGAGGGTTGGGATTGATATCATTAGTCCCATGAACCCTCCTACAGCATCTGGACACAGTTACATTCTAGTGGTGGTGGACCATGCCACTAGGTACCCAGAAGCAATTCCCCTTAGAACCATCACAGCTCCTGTGGTGGCCAGGGCCCTCCTGGGAATTTTTTCCAGAGTGGGTTTCCCTGAGGAGGTTTTAACTGACAGAGGTACAAACTTCATGTCAAGTTATATTACTGCAATGTGGAAGGAATGTGGTGTGAATTACAAATTCACCACACCGTATTATCCTCAATGCAATGGGTTAGTTGAAAGGTTCAACAAAACCCTCAAGGGCCTAATCATGGGCTTCCCAGAAAAGCTTCGGCGAAGATGGGATGTTCTTTTGCCCTGCCTTCTCTTTGCCTACAGAGAGGTCCCTCAGAAGGGGGTTGGTTACAGCCCTTTGGAACTTCTGTTCATGTTATGTAGATTTGTAGAGTGCACTAATCACCTGAGAGGGTATCCAGGCTCTTGGCAAGCTATGTGGTCACAGGGTGCTTATATGAAGAGCCAGGTACACTTAGGGTTTCTTGTTTTTAGTTAAAACTGATTATAATCAATAAAACACCACCAAAGGGAATATTTGTTTTTTAATAGAAACTGTAAAACACTGGATTTTGCTTCATTGTTACTGCTTTGATACCCTCTGGTGTCACACAGTACACTTGCAACCCCCTACCTCTAGCCATTTTCAGTGATGGATGCTCCTGCTCTGACCCACTTGGGCCATGATAAGCTACTTAATATTCCTCTATAGACATCTGCAAGGTCACAGGACCCCTAAGACCACATTCCACTACGGTTTTGATAGCTTGACTCACAACAAATGGCTTCAGCTGTCAAGAGTAAGAATAGAGACACCACGGCTCTTGATACCCTAGCCTCTAAATTTATCTGTGACACTCCATCTCCACATATGGGCCTTTGTTCCCAGAAAAAAAGAAGTTCTACCACTCACATACTTGGGTATACTGGTTTACTGCATACAGATAGACTGTCATACACCAGCCCAGAGCGCTAATTCAAATTGGGAGGAAGATGTTGGGGACACTCTTGATGACAACACATGAAAATATTGTTAACAGATGAAAACAGTTTCCACTAATTATAGACACAAACTTCTTGATTTCAATTTTTTAAATTGCTTATATTGTACTCAGTTTTCACTGCACAAAATTGATCCCACCAAAGACCCAAAGTGAATGTGGTACGGATACTGCAACATTTTATCAACTAGCTTGCCCCTCTATCAAAGCTCACTTGTAAGATATAGCATGAATGCAAGGGAGAATCACCAATGTGCAATTTACTTGCACTGCCAAGCTACTACTGCTGGACTACACTATACTTCTTCCTAAACTTGTTAGACAACTAAGTGCCGTCTTGATCCTATTAGCCAAGCGTACCTTTATGTATGCATGGATGAAAGGCTCCATGCCTAAAACCAGGACTTGGTTGAAAGATGTTGCATACAGTGTTGAGACAACGGCAATTTATGCTGAACAAACTACATCACTGTCACGTGATATATGGGGACCTTCCAGAGACTATTTGGCTCTACCTCTGTTAGGATCTACACTTAGAACTGTACTATACCAAAGGAGATGGTCGTGGACTCCGTCCAAACCTCATACTGTATTGAGCTGAGTCTATCATCCAGGCATGCATCAGGTATGCTAGGCTAATAGGATCAAGTAGGACCTTAGTCGTCTAACAGGTTTAGTACTCACTCCTGTAAACATGGTAAAATTGTGTTAGACCCAATTGGCGTATTTAATTTACTTGGAAGTCCCAGGTTAAGTGGTATACCATATACCCAGGTCTGGTAAATTAAATGCTACTAGTGGGAAAGCAGCGCTTATTGTGCCACCCATTTAAGTAGCCCTTTAAAACCTGTCAATGGAATGCAATTGCAGCCTGTGTGTGCAATTTTAAACTGCCACTTCAATGTGGTAAAATAAACTTTTCCCAGGTCTAAACCTTCCTTTTTAATACATAAAAGATACCTCCTAGGGTAGGCCCTAAGCAGCCCATAGGGCAGGGTGTGTTGTGTTTAAAAAGTTGGACATGTACTTTTAAATGCTACATGTCCTAGTAGTGAAAAACTCTCACATTCATTTTTCACTATTACAAGGCCTACCTCTCCCATAGGATAACATTGGTTTACCTTATTACATTTAATAAGTGATACCTTTGTTTGGGATTGGGTAGGAAAGTCATGTTTGGTGCCTGAGGAATTGTAATTTAAAACCCTCATTAATGGTAAAGCTGGATTTTAAGTCAAATTTCTGAAAATGCCACTTGTAGAAAGTTGGCATTTCTTGTCTTAACCATTTGGTGCCTGCAGCCTGTTTCCTGGGTCACACGACAAGGTGTAGTTGGCAGTTGGCACACAATAGAGGGTCAGGGTGTTGGCAGGATGCACCTTCCTGACTTGATGAGAGGGGCGGAGCTGTCACTTTCTTACTTGCACTTCAAAGACACTGCCTCAGCTCACACACAAAGGACTTCACACTAGCGTATTGTGCCTGCAGACAGACTGGGACCAGGGCAGGGAGGCAGGAATTCCATACAGGTCTGTAGGGGGAAGACTCCAGAAGATTTTCTATTTAAAGTGGGCACCATGTATGAAAATGGGACACTAAGAACCACTCCTCAGTACACTCCTGGGCCTGTAGATACTACAGAAGAAGGACTACCCTCCTTCCCTGCTGCTTGAGGCCTGCCCTGCTGTCTGAGCAAGAAGACTGGACCTGCATCCTTCATACCAGGCTGAAGTGGCTCCAATGGTCATCTGACTTATCTGCTGTCCTGAGGTACAAGGACACAGCATGCTCCAATGGCCTCTCTGCAACTGCCCAGCTGACCTGCTGCACTGGACCTTCCTGTACTGGCAACTGGACCTGCCTGAGCCATGCTGGCCTCTGCTAGAGTGAGTTCTTGATCCCCAAGTGGTGCCTCTCAGGCCCTAGACCCTTGGTGTTCCATAATTTGAGCTCCTCCTAGAAGAAAAATAGAAATCCTGATGTTTTAGACTCTGCAATCGCAAAAGGGACTGCTCCTGCCAAGATCCTGTAGCCCGCAACCACTGCTAACTCTAAGCCTCGATGAACCCGATTCTTCGCACTACGCTTGCGATGAATGGCAACGTGAGACCTGCACTTCATGTTACAGATTTGACAGCTCGCACTGACTGTCAACACAATGCTCATGACCATCCGCAATGCCCAACAGGATCTTCGCTCTACAGTCAAGACCATCCATGATGGCCGGCCGGCTGTTCGTGCTACAGGGACGACTATCTACAATGCTCTCTCTGCTCCTCGCGGCCTCCTCAATCATGAACGGATTTCTTCACGCTGAGCTTTAGAAGGTAACTTTTCATTGGGACTAACCTGGTCTCTATACCCAGCCTGCACCCCATCGCAGGTTGACCTGAACTTGCGACTTTCCCCTGGTCTCGCCTGACCGAATAACCGCAAGTAGCGTTTTGTGCATTTAGGCGCTATACTTACCTTAAATCTTTGATAATGCATTTCTCCCTTTCTACTTATTGGATTTTGGTTGTATTGGTATCAGATAATTTATTAAAATGTACTCTATTTTTCCAAATTAGTGTGGCATTAATCCTGTGCTACGTTGTCACTTTATTCCTGTTCAAGTGCTGCCTAAATACTTTACACATTGCCTCTAAGTGAAGCCTGACTGCTTTTGTGCTTTGCTATCAGAGAGTTACGCACAGGTTAATTTAATTACTTTTGTGATTGACCCTGACAAGGATTGTGTTTGTTGCTTGAGAAGGGCTTACACCCCCCTTAACCAAAAAACACATTTCTCACAATTTGGCTTTAAGATCCCTTAAGCCAGTCCCGACCTTCTGCTGAAAGTTTACCAGCTGCGTTATGGCTCTATCTATAAGCTCAGAGACGACAGAAAAGGACATTAGAACGTTGGAATGTTGGTAACACCATTGAAGACAATCAAGCAGCAGCAGCCTATAAAACCTGCTATAGTTCCACTGCTTTCAACATTGCAATGTTTCCTAATACACAGCCTCTGCCTCTCTCACCTGCCACTTCAAAATATATGGATTGGGGGGGTGGAGAGAGAGGCATCCCCTGGGAGGCAGGGCACACACAATCCTCCCCTCTACCACCTCCCATTGTTCACTGTGTCATTGGAGTCTCAGAAGGAGGGAGGGGGGAAAGCTGCACAACTCCTGGGTCTCGCTGGCTCGGCTGAATGAGAAAAGTAGTTTAGCCTAGCTCAGGGAGAACCAGGGGATGACTTCATCCTCCTTTCCCAGCGACCCACTGTTATCTGTTGAACATTCAAGGAAACAGCTGTCAAATGAAGCCTTCAGTGCTGCAGGGGGGTTTCAAGCCCCTCAAGCTCCGAGATACCTTTGTTTTTTTAATTAATACATTCTGCCCTCATGGGGCGGAATGTTCTAATATAGCCTTATAGCCCACTGTAGCAGGCTATTCCGGCCATTAAAGGTCTACTCTCTTGTTAAAGGCTCTCGCCTTCTGCTTGGGCCTTTAACGCTGGAGCAGGCCTTTAATGGCGGGTATAGCCCACTACGATAGGCTATAAGGCTATATTGGAACACTGGAATGTTGGAAGCTCATTGAAGACAAGGAAGTGGCACAAGGCTAATATTGGCTGGTAGAAGCCTTCTTGTCCAAAATTTCAATATTTGTCTTTCTTTTTCTACCTTTTTAGTTTAAAAGATTCTGAGGCATATTAGCAAGACCGGCGATAAAATTATCGCCGTTTTAGCGGCAGGAAACTGCCGCCAAAACGGCGATAATGGGCTTGCTAATATGCGTTATAGAATTCCAATAGAAGCCCAGGTTAGATGTCCTGCACATCTAACCTGGGCTTCTATTGGAATTCTATAACGCATATTAGCAAGCCCATTAGCGCCGTTTTAGCGGCAGTTTCCTGCCGCTAAAACGGCGATAATTTTATCGCCGGTCTTGCTAATATGCCCCTCTATCCTTAGTGGGTAGAATGTTCTAATAGCCTGATAGCCCTTCTGCCTCAGGATATGCCGGTTGTTCTAGGCCTGAGCCGCAGGGCCTTTAACAACCGTTATAGCCCTTGGCAGTGAGCTATAAATCTATATAGGCAGTTTCCTGAAGCATACTATGAAAAATGACAAAGAATACTGATATTACCACCTCCCATTGTTCACTGTGTCATTGGAGTCTCAGAAGGAGGGAGGGGGGAAAGCTGCAACCGGAATAACTTGAAGAGAATGTATGTAATATAATGATTGAAACAAGTCTTTTCAACCACTTTTTAACATTAACTCTGTAGCATTTTTCACTTTTCAGGGCCATGCACTGCTGCTTCAAACTGCACTTATATACTACAAAAGCAGGCCTCGTCAGCTTCTGCAAGTACTGGCGCCCACCTCTAGGTGGCGCCATATGCCGGAGCTGCCTCCAAATGTTTCATAGGACGGTGTATTTTTAATGTTGTGCTCCTGCTGCTGGAACGTGAGAAAGGGCCCAGTATAAATGTGTGACCTGACCATACAAAAGCTTTTAATGGACCTGCTAGTGGTTAATCCCACACATTTATTCTAGCTGTTTTAGATTTAGACAGTGGCCGAAGTGGGGGAAAAAAGTAGGGGAAATGTGGGTGGAGAATCAGAGGGCGGGAATAACCCGAGGATTGGGTCAGTGTGCGCAGTCAGAGGTGTGGCCAGAAATAGCAAAATGTCCCAATTTTTTATATTTGTTTGGCATTTCACTGACCACTTACAGCTTATTACATTATTTAATTCAAACAATGGATACATGTTTATTTAAGATTTAATATGAATAATTGACATTAAAATACATTCACAAAGTCAGACATGTTTCCAATCACAGAATGTCCCAAATACGCTTGAAAGTGGAATCACAAGCCATTTGTCTCCGAGCCAGGCAGTTTCTGTCATCAGCATTTCTCCCTTTTTCCACAAGAGCAGTTCAAACATAAATGGCAAAATATCCTAGTTCGCAAATGTTTTTCACATAATTATGGCCCTGTCACATAATACATCATCTGCTGCATAATCTGACGAGTTTAACAAAAAAATCTTTTGCATCTCAAATAGATCAAAAGTGACTACAAAATGTGACTTGTGTTGCTGCGAAGCGGAGGGCCCTTTGTAAAGGTTGATTGGTCACCTTCCTCACTGCTGCATTTGTATGGTACACTGATATTAATGAGGCAAACTCTTTGCAGAGACTGTTAGTATGTGCAAACATTTCAAAATAATAAAGTATCAGAAAATGTACCGCTTTATGCTGCAGCCTTGTTTTTGCTACATAATTTAAAACACTACGGCATAATTTTGTCTTCCATTGCTGCATAATTCCAGTGGCCCCAAAGCAGGCAGCACATATTAAAAGTGCTTGTGCATGAAGCAGAGAGACTGTGAAGTTTGCGAACTTAGCTTGGAGTGCCTGCAAATCCTGCATTGCTGTTCCCTGGTGAGTTGCACTACTACTGCTGAAACAAGGCCAATGGAGGTACCAATGGGTGAGGCAGACTGGCCTCAAGGGTCCTGTGACCTCAGTGACAGAATCACTGTCGCTGATTCGTAGGCCTGCCTGCAAGACTGGAGGTGAACTTCAGTATAGATTGTGGTGGATAGGCCTTCAAGGTTAACCAACAAACACTTGCCACCGCTAGGATCCACCTGGTGGTGCTAAGACACCAGGGCTTCTAGGGTCTAGGGGGCCTTCTAAGGTCTAGCATGGGAATGTGCTCCATCAGGAGAGTGGTCGTGTGGACTAATCATGAAGGCTGAACCTTGTTCCAGTTCCAAATTCGGCATCTCTGGCCATAGTGCTACATCCTCTCCCCCACTGAACACCATACTGCCCCACTGAAAGAAACTCGCATTGCCTTCAGCTACAACCCAATTGAGGGAGAGGTGTGGCACAGAGACCCGAGCGTCTGACTCCGGAGATTGAGGCTCGATTTTCGATCCCCGGCGCCAGCAGCAGCTCAGCATCATGTGACTCTTGGGCAATAGCTCACTTAATCACCCTGAGGGCCCCCAGCTCCTTGAAACCTTAAGGGGTGATATGTTTGCGCTTTACAAATAGGAATTATTTATTTATTTATTGTGCCCCGCTATAAACACCTGGATGCGACTCAATTTAAATTATACAGTAGACAAGAGTAATATGCTGCCTGAAAAAAAGAAGTAACAACATCTTGCAAAAAGCAAACAGTCATAGGGGAAGCAAGATTAAGTAAAGCATGTGAAATGTAAGCAGGAACAACATGGTTACCTTAACACTCATTCTGAAATCAATGAGTGTTTTTGCCTGAAAATTTAAGGACATGACTACAGGGCCTTGAAGGGACCCGTTTCAATGTCCATTGCTTATAACTTCAAAACACACAAGATGATGGACGGAATGTTGCACATTGGCAAAACATTCACCCCCAGTCACAGATCTGGGTTTAATCCATCGTTATTTTGCTCACCACGCCACCCCAGTTCAGACATGGCCATATGCAAATCAGTCTTGACCCTGTGCTCATGGGAACAGTCCAGCCCAACTGCCAAGCCATGTCTTCTGACCGGAATCAAGCAGCCTAGGACCGGTTTCTGGCTATCAGCCGTCATCAGCCAAGATAGCTTGACTCCAGTGGCGTAGTGAGCACGGGACCCACGTCTGGGCATACCCTTCCCACATAGGGCGAACAGCAAAACACACAAGATGATGGAGCCGTCATCTTGTGTGTTTTGCAATTCGCCCCAAGTGGGAAGGGTATGCCCAGACGTGGGTCCCGTGCTCACTGCGCCACTGGAGTCAGGCTATCCTGGCTGATGAGGGCTGAATGCCCGAAACCGGTCCTAGGATGCTTGATTCCGGTCCAGGGAAGACATGGCTTGGCAGTTCGGTCTGGACTGTTCCCATGAGGCACAGGGTCAAGACTGATTTGCATATGGCCATGTCTGAACTGGGGTGGCGTGGTGAAGCAAAATAATGATGGATTAAACCCAGATCTGTGACTGGGGGTGAATGTTTGCCATTGTGCAACATTCCGTCCATCATCTTGTGTGTTTTGGCAATTCGCCCCAAGTGGGAAGGGTATGCCCAGACGTGGGTCCCGTGCTCACTGCGCCACTGGAGTCAGGCTATCCTGGCTGATGAGGGCTGAATGCCCGAAACCGGTCCTAGGATGCTTGATTCCCGGTCCAGGGAAGACATGGCTTGGCAGTTCGGTCTGGACTGTTCCCATGAGGCACAGGGTCAAGACTGATTTGCATATGGCCATGTCTGAACTGGGGAGGCGTGGTGAAGCAAAATAACGATGGATTAAACCCAGATCTGTGACTGGAGGTGAATGTTTGCCATTGTGCAACATTCCGTCCATCATCTTGGAAACGGGTCCCTTCAAGGCCCTGTAGCCATGTCCTTAAACATTCCGTCCATCATCTTGTGTGTTTTGCAATTCGCCCCAAGTGGAAGGGTATGCCCAGACGTGGGTCCCGTGCTCACTGCGCCACTGGAGTCAGGCTATCCTGGCTGATGAGGGCTAAATGCCCGAAACCGGTCCTAGGATGCTTGATTCCGGTCCAGGGAAGACATGGCTTGGCAGTTCGGTCTGGACTGTTCCCATGAGGCACAGGGGCAAGACTGATTTGCATATGGCCATGTCTGAACTGGGGTGGCGTGGTGAAGCAAAATAACGATGGATTAAACCCAGATCTGTGACTGGGGGTGAATGTTTGCCATTGTGCAACATTCCGTCCATCATCTTGTGTGTTTTGCATTGCTTATAACTTTACAGGGCCGGCTTTAGCGCTGGTGGCGCCCTGTGCGACAATGTCTGTTGGCGCCCCCCCAATGACCACCTCTGCCACGGATTCCCTCACTAGCACCCTTTAACTGTGCCTCTCAAGTCTCCATAACCACTGTCTCTCAAATTCATTTAGGGGCATATTAACAACGAGGCGATAAACAATTATCTCTGCTTTAGCGTCCGTTTTCGGACGAAAAGCGGCGATAATCTTATCGCCTAATCAGCAAGGTCACGCTATCGCGTGAATCCTTGCACTATCGCCCTTTCCCCCAACGCCCATCTTTGCATCTCTAATGAGATGCAAAGTGGGCGTTACTGGCGTACCCCGGATGGGCTACGTTGCAAATATCGCCGATGTGCACATCGCGATATTTACAAGGCAGCCCACAGGATTATAGCAGACGTTATATTTTGGCAAAAACAGCCGTTTTCGCCAAAATCTAACGTCTGTTATAATCCTGACTTACCTATGTTAGACATAGGAGATGGATTCTGCTGATACGACCACAGGGTCGTATCAGCAAGGTTATCGCCGCTTGAGGGGAACATCGCTGGAAAACCAGCGATGTTCCCTGCAAAAGGGCGAGTAATCCTCGCTATCTCTGGAATCTTTATTGCCCTGGAGTAAGGCGTTGCTAATAACGCGCTACCAGGGCGATAAATACCAGAGATAGCCTGCGATAATATAATTATCGCTAAGCACGGCCAGCGATAATTATCGCTGGCCGTTGTTAATATGCCCCTTAGTTTTAGCACTTTGGAGCACTTTACACCACACACACATTGCACAGAGACAATCATATGTGTGTAAATCAGTGTATAGGAAATGTTACATCAGACAGTACTACAAGGTGTAGTGTAGGAGTGACATGTCATCGATACTGATAGGCAATATAGTTAAAGTTCTTATTCAGGAAAGGCACAAATTGAGAATTTAAAACGTAACATCATTGTTAGGGGTTCTCTTTCATAATAAGAATTGTTTTCTACCCAAATGAACCCTTTTCACAAGATTAGGATAATGAAAGACTGGGCAAAAAATATATAGCTCTAACATATACCTTGCAGTTTGCAGCAGCTCTAGGGTGATAGTTAATAGCGCAATGTTCTATATTAGGATTTTGGCTTATAAACGACAAGTAACAAAAGGAGCTCTCTTACAGAAGCAGTAACCCACTGACCTATTTACATTATATGCACTTCGTTATCTGCATGGTACACGTTCTTAGCAGCAGGCATTTTAACCCTCTGCGCTACCTTAGGATGAGTCAAAACTTCCACTAGACAAACCTCCGGTCTCTTTCCAGAAAGACGATTAATCACTGGACTTCTCTTGACATTTTAATTGATGTCTGAAAGTTGCTGGAGGCCAGGAAGGAGGCAGCAGGTGCTTTTAAAATAATACACATTTTCAAAAATGACACCCCCACCCCAAGTCAATGCCCGGTGCGGTCGCACCGATCGCACCGCCCTAGAGCCGGCCCTGTAACCTTACAAAACGTAGGCAGTATGGTTAAAAAAGACCACATCCCTGAACACAGAGCTGCAGTACACATTTTATAAACTAAAATAAGGAAAACAACTGATGAGGATCACACTAAACGTTTTCCACCCTACGCATCAACCAGGTATTGCAGTATTGCAGTACTTCCAGGAATGGTGCATTTCCCCACCTGAGGAAAACAATGCTGTTAAAGAAAATGAGAAAACAAAAGTAGCGCTTCACTGGCAAACTCTGTAAAGTGGCGCTAATGTGTTTGGGTGTGAATAAAACCAATCTGACCACTTTGCGTCCACTCTGTCTTGCTTTATTTCGTTATTTTTTTCATATTTTTAACCTTTTTGTTCTCTCCGTCCCGAGGCCGCACTTTGAAATACAAAAATGGCAGAAAAAGACATTTTCAGCAAAAGTGTTTCTTTCTTTTTTGGATCCATTTCACAGGGGAGCAAATAAAGTAGAAGAAAGAGAGGATAAGAGCCTTTTGTTGTAGTCACGGTTTACAGCAAGGGAGGAGGAGCGAGACAGAGACTGAAAGAGAGGGAATAAAAGGAAGAAAGAGAGAAAGAGGTGGCAGCTGCCAGCGGCAGAGCAGGAGAAGTGGACACTGTCCTTGTCTTCTCTGGGCAAGAAGGAAAAGTTTACAACTAAAATCTTTTCAAGGGAATGGCGGAACGTGGCAAGAAGCACAAAATGCTAACGCCATGCTCCGCCATTCTGAAAATGCAGGGATGAGCTATATTTAAAAAGATAAGGCACATCGCTCCGGTTTTCCTAGCGCTGGTGCTAAATTAAGTTGTCTGAACTGGGGTGGCGGAGTGAGCTAAAGAATGATGATGGATTAAACCCAGATCAGTTGACTGGGGGTGAGTGCTTGCAATGTTCAACACTCCGTCCATCATCCCCTTTGGTTTTGCTATGTTCGCCCTAAGTTGGCAGGGTATGCCCAGACGTGGGTCCCTTGCTCACTTTGCCACTGGATTCAAGATAGCCTGGCTGATGACGGCTGTAAGCCAGAAACCGGTCCCAGGATGCTTGTTTCCGGTCCAGGGAAGACATGGCTTGGCAGTTCGGGCTGGACTGTTCCCATGAGGCACAGGGTCAGACTGATTTGCATATGGCCATGTCTGAACTGGGGTGGCGGAGTGAGCTAAAGAATGATGATGGATTAAACCCAGATCAGTTGACTGGGGGTGAGTGCTTGCAATGTTCAACACCAGCCAGCCCATCATGGCCGCGCGGAGCTGATGCTCCGTGCTGAACCTTCTCCTTGACTTCTAGAGCGGGCATCCCGCTGCGCTGTTTTTTTCTCACCTAAACGGCATTAGCGCAACCGGAATGCGGGCTGAATCCAAGTAGATCCTTAGCGCCCTTCTCCGATCTGACATCTTGGAGAAACGAGCCTTGATGTCCCCGCCGATGAAGAGGCCAAGATGGCGCCTGCCAAGCGGTGAGGTATTGCCCAGTGCCATGGGAGCTGCTCCGTGTGGCTGCCGGCTTCCGTGTTCGCCCATCTTTTAGTTCCCTCTCCCTGGGTCCACCCCTGGATTGGGGGACTACTCACTGCGGTCAACTGCCCGCATGATGAGCGGGACACCTGGAGGTTACACCGAGTCCTAACGGAGGTGAGATCTCCCCCGGTGCCGGGGGGGAGGGGCGCGCTATCACCGTACTGTCGCTGAAGTCTTGGTGATTTTGGTCAGTTGCGCTGATGTTGGCTGTGAGGAGCGCTTCATTGTGAGGCCATTTTTAGTCTCCTCGACGATCTCCTCGTGGATGGTGCCTGACCCTAAAATGGCGGCGAAACGAGGACTTTTCAGAGCGTCTCATCCTCTCCTGGGGTGCTGCGCGAGGAGACCTGGGCATGCTGGACGATCGTTGCTGTACCTGTGCCCACTGATTGGAAGATGCCTATCATTGTGGGGCCGCTTTTGTCTCCAAGACGGTCTTTATATGGCAAATGGCTCTAATTGTCTCTGCCCCAGCGTTTTCGACCGGATCTTAAGATGGACACCCTAACACTTCCCTTCTGGGACATAGAGATTCATGGGGACTGACTGTATCCAAACTTGCAATGACTCGTACCCCCTGCCTGAGTTCTAGATGGCCGACTCAGTGAGACCCTCTGCGATGCTCTTTCCTCCCCTGCTCTTTAATCATTGATCACTGTCAGGACCTCAACCAGCCCTCTCCCGTCCCTGTCCCCACCCACCCACCAGGACCTTTACCCTGCTAACTTCCCTAGACAGCTGAGACCTAGCTATTTTTGTCTGATGCCCGGTGGAGCTACCTCGCGAGCTAAAGGGGAGATGGACTTTGGACTCCCTCCTTGACCATCACCTACCCAGCCGGACTTTGGACAAACTCTCCCGCGTCTCTCCTGACCTTTTCTCCCCCCTCTCCCTTCCCCCACCCCTCACCCCTCTCCGCTCTTACTCTTTCCAGCTTCTGACCTTTGCCCTCACCTGCCCTTGCCCTTTGTCCCCACCCTGTTTTTCTGTGAACTTCTTCCCACGCCACTTGAGACCGAACTATTTTGTCTGATGCCCGATGGAGCTACCTGGTTTAGCTATAGGGGAGACGGGCCGTTGATTCCCTCCTTGGACGTCACCTACCCAGTCGGTCTTTAGACAGACTTCCTTTCGTCTCTACTGTTGTCTCTTCCCTCATCCTCCCTTTCTCACCTCCCCTTCCCCCCTCTACTACTTTTCTCTCTCCTTTCTCTCCTCTCTTAATGTATTGCTTATTTTTTGACGTAATGTGTAATTGCTGATCTTTTTCTGTTACATTGTTGAACCTTATGTAAAGCGCTCTGATACCTTCGGGTCTAGCCAGCGCTATATAAAACTCTTTAAATAAATAAATAAATAAATAAAATAAATCCCCTTTGGTTTTGCTAGCACCAACGCAGGCACCCTTGGACCATAGTGCAAGGGTGTCTGCGTTGAGGGAATGATTGTTTATCTGCAGGAAGGTGTCCCTTCCTGCACATAAACAATCACAAATAGCGATTTGAAACTTCTATGTCTGCTGCAATCACAAATAGCGATTTGAAACTTCTATGTCTGCTGCATTGTGCAGCACACATAGAAGTTGCAAATCGTCATTATTTTAATGATTGTTTATGTGCAGGAAGGGACACCTCCCTGCACATAAACAATCATTCATTGTGTTTTGCTGTTTCTATGTGTGCTGCACAATGCAGCACACAAGCAAAAGCAAGGAGAAATAAAGCATTTCTCTTCATTTTGCTAGGGTAAGACCAGGTTTTCCCTGGTCTTAATTTTGGCACTGCTCCTATTTAAATAAAAAATTCTTTGTAAATAGGGGGCAGCGTCAAAATCAACGGTTGTTGCGGCGGACGGCCCACTGCAACACCCATTGCCTACTCCTTTCATGCTAAGTATAGTTTGAAAGAGTGCCTTATTTACAAGGCGGTGTTAAGCCACGTTAAGTGGCTTAACGCCACCTTGTAAATAAGGCGAAGCCCCTATCGCCACATGAACATCGATAAAAGTGTCATTCCTGTGGTGATAGGAGCTTGTAAATATACCCCAGAGTCTTTCCTTCTCTGCTTCCCGCCCGTCCCCGAACGGCCACGAACGGCCGAGCATTATCTGGAGGCCTTGACTATTTCTGCTGCACTGGGACGCAATTTTAAAATAAAAAAGTAGAGGAACAGATTCTATTAAATTTAAAACGTAGGGGCACACCATGACCTACCGATCCCTCTCACTTACACCACTGGATTTAGGTTCATTCCACGAGACATCTTTGCATTGATGAAGATTTGGAAAAACAGCATGTTGTGGAAATAGCATTTGTATAAAAACCATAAAAAAAAATTTTGATCACATGTTATCTGTCTGTGAGGGTCTCTGCCCGGTCTGAATTATATAATTTTTCACGCAGTATATGCTTGTGCTAACTTGTCTACAGAGACAAACAATATAATCTTAGGATGCCATTCTCCTGGGAGATGAATGTATCCTCTTCTGACTTGCATCAATCTGCAACACAAAAATCTGGTAATATTTCATATGTTCTAATTGCGCCTTTTCTTTGCTTGACTCACGGCTCCTATTCAGGTTATTACTGTTTAATTAAAATGTGTTTATTTCTGGAAGCAAGATTTAAAAAAAAAAAAAACATGTAAAATTAAAATACATTATATAACAATACGCAGACAAACAAACATGGACATTTCAGTCTGTTTAACTGATTTCAGGTGCTCCTTTCATCCTAATATATATTATTCATGCCTAAATTAAGCAGGAAGTTTAAGAGTGCCACTTTTCAGAAAAATCACTCACAAGTAAATGTCAGAGTTGTTTTCTCATCTCCTGGCACACATTGTTCTACAATTACTAATGAATAAACAATTCCGTTCTATTACTTGGTTAGTAGGAGGGCCATTGGAATTATGCAGCAGGGGAGGACCAAAGTATGTGGAAAGGCTGACCAATAAATTACCTGGAAAGCAAAGGCAAATTAGGCAGCGTGCTACTTCACTGTTCTATCATTTTCATAAAAGTTAATGTGTGGGTAAAGGTTTCACATCATTAGTGCCAGTTTAACACCTAAATACCGCAATCAGCAACTGACAGATAACCATGCGCACGTGTGGCATTATTTTTGGTAACGTTCAATCCATTAGAAATATTTTTGTTAATAAATCTGCAAATTGTGCAGCAGACATTCGATAATGTGGCACATGCAGCAAATATAGAATTATGCATTCAATGCCACATAATTGCACCATTCCATTGGCCCTGGCTAAATAGGCAGTGCATTCTGTGCCTTGGTATTCTGAGTATACTAGTATAGGGTGAGTTAAGATTTTGCACACAGAAGAAATGGAAGGAAGCTCTTCAATTAAAAAAAAACATTACTCGTGACACCAGCAGTCCTTCAAGGCCTCTTATGTACAAACACAAATATCCTTCACTCTGGAATAATGATTTATTGTTAGTAACTAAGCATTGTAGCAATTCACCTTCTATGCTGCCACCTGCTAACACACACAAACACAATAATAGTGTTCTTCATTTCTTTGTTGATAAAATTCAAAAGATCTGTGCTGATTTTTCAACTAAGCACCTGAATTTTCCTGACTCTAGGATATGCAGATGTCCTGAGCCTTCCTCAATGGAGCAAGTATCCTGACTTACAAAAGTGATTTTCAGTCAGTATTAGACCCTGAGAAATCCTTCTTATGTATAAAACCTTTGACTTTTCTCAGTTCCATTTTCCCTGTGCATCTCAGGTGATGGAGGATGCCTCATGCTCAATGGATGAGATGGGTGTCTCTTTGCTTGTTATCTGTCAAGGTCACAAGAAGAACCGGGGTTCCTTTCAATTGTATCTACTTGCTTGGGAATTGTATAGTGTATTCTGAAGTATGTCTTCTCCATTCTATCTAGCGGTACATTATCAACTTACCAGTACTTTCAGGTCACATCACCTGTCTTCGTGGGGTGCCCTGGAATTGCATTCTGCCTCCTACTTTATTTATAGCCTATATGGAAATGCTGCAACATGTTATAGGTACCTACTTCCACCAGTACATTGACAAAACCAAGCTCTCTTGCTGAGAGCCTCTTGTATGGATAATAGATTCTAAAGCTAGGTATTCACGGCAATAAAATAGTGACGATGTAAAATAAAAGCTCGCTCTCACTGTTGCTACCTTGTAAAGTAATTTCCAGGCTGGCCTGACAGGGCTCTCTGGGAGCGCACTTTCGGGGGACCGAGCAGGACACTCTGACCTATCTGGCAGCTCAGCACCTGGCATCTGGTTGATGTTCAATGCACTGAATACCTACAATCTGAACTCCAAGCTTATTTTACCCACAACAGGGGCACAGCCACTTCCCCGGGGACATTGTGGATGGTGGAAAAGCCACCATCCGAGGTCTGGCACAGAGCTTTCTCCGGTGTCAAGAGAGAGCTAAATTAGGTCAAATAACCACATTGGAAACCCAGATACTACATGCAGAGAAACACCTCCTGTGAGCTCCATCAGCGGCTCTAGACCAGGAATTACACATCCTCCGAGCCTGCCTGGGACAAATCTCGCTTGAGGAGGCTCAACAGTGTTAGAGGGCATTCACCCAGCGAACATATGAATGGGGGGACAAGACTGATAAACTCCTCTACTGGTTAGCGACCAAATTATCCCCATAATCATAGAGCCACCAGACGTTTCCCACAGCACCTCCATGGAGGTTGCCTCAGCATTCGATTATTTTAGTCGACTCTATGCTGACCTCCCCCATCCATTGGTTAAGCAAGAACACTCAGTTTCCAAAGATATCACTTTCCCACGGTTCTCCAGGGTGACCTAGATAAGCCACTGACACTAGAGAAAATTTTGGAGGCGGTGACAGATCTGAAGTCAGGGAAGACAATAGGACACGATGGGTTCCCCCTAGAATTCTACCAAAGATTCTGTGATCCCCTCGGTCCTTAGTCCCTGAACATGTTCCAAGAGGCCCTAGACACCGTGTGCTTCCCTGTGGAGCTGGACGTGGCCACAATAGTGGACCTTCAGAAAGCTGGGCAACCACCAGAGCGATGCTATTCCTACAGGTCAATCTCTTTAATTAATGTGGCACTTAAGATTTATGCAAAAATTATTGCACCCACCTACAGCAGGCCCTTCCCCTCTTGATCCAGCCAGATCGATGTAGCTTCATGCCTGGCCGTAGTGCTAGGCATTGTACACAGAGAGTGCAGACGGCCCTGGCCCATACTGGGGCCCTCCCAGATCCGAGCGCCCTCTTTTTAATTGACTTTGAGAAGGCGTTTGACTCGGTGGATTCGTCCTATTTGTTTGAGGTCCTGCTTGGGCTTGAGCAAGGGCTTTTGCCCCAAATATCGAGCCTACGTGTGACTGCTGTACACCCCTCCTATGGACCAAGTCCAGGTGAATGGGACACTTTCAGAGCTGTTCCCGATTCATAGGGGGGCCAGGCAGGGTTGCCCTCTCTCCTCACTCCTTTTCGCTCTTACCATCGAGTCCCTGGTGCATCTCGTCCACTGTGACGCTCAGGTTCGGTGGTGGCGGGAATCATGTCGGGAGGAGGACAGGATAGCTCTCCATGCTGACGACGTCCATCTGTTTATTACCGACCTGCATCTTTCAGGCCACTGCATCCTGGAAATACTGTCCGTATATGAGTCAGCGTCCGGCCTTAAATTAAACTGGAACAAGTCACTCTTAGTTCCTACTTTTGGGGACCAAAGTACCACCAATTGGCAATCTTCCATTCCAATTCAGCATTCACTACCTGGGTTTTTATATTACTAGAGACCCGGATCTCATGTGGGGCCTCAATCTCACACCACTAACCGTCAAGATGAGGGACCACCTCCCTCTCAAAGTGCTAGGGAGAATCGCTCTGTTCAAAATGATGGTCCGCCACAGGTTTTTATATACTCTCCAACACTTCCCTCTCAATATCCCAAATCAATGGTTTCGGAAGTTAAACGCTTTAATCTGTAATTTCATATGGGCTGGTCGATCGCCTCGCATTACCATGTCAAGATGTAGACAGTCAGTCTACGATGGATGCTTGGGCAAGGCAGATGTCAAATTATACTACTGGGCATCACAGTTGACGGTGATAAACGACTGGTTGACAAGGGAGTGGGATGATCCAACATAATGATTGGAACTCTTACTTCTGGGGCTGGATGCCATCACGTGTCTGCTCTACAGGAACCCTATTCCCCTTCACCTCTCAGAACTGATGACGATGGTTGTCAGGGTGTTGAGGGTCACTTCACGATTTGCGGGATGAGACGAAACACTTACTCATCTCACTCCACTGTGGGAGGGGACATGGCTTAAGCACACAGCCTGCCTTCCTGGTTTTCAGACCGAGGATAGAATAGGTTTCACGACTCCCGGCAATGTCTGGCAAAATGGGCACCTCTGTTCCTTTCAATACCTGCAGCAGTAGCTCTCTTTAGCTCACACTCAATTTTCTCAATACTTACATCTCCGTCATGCACTCTCCTACCACCTAGGTAACTCCGCTGACATACCCGAGTTCAGCCCGCTGGATACCATACTTCTTATGGACCATCTGGGCAAAGGAGCAATATCCTGTATATATTGTACATTGGTGTCTCATTGATACTAAATGGCATTATAAGTTAGCACTATCCCATTTTCTAAGTAAGCAGGAAGCTCCTCAGTGATACTCTCTTCAGGAAGAGTTTTGAACATAACTTGCAACATCTAAGAAAAGCTATTCATGAATGTGCGAAAAACCACGGGCTAGTGATTACTTATAATGCCCTTTATGTGATGTACACTGATTTGTCTAAAGAAATGTTACTTGGATCATGCTATGCTGAATCTGTGCTTCCAGCTAATTTGCTATATGCGGATTGTGTATAAAAGCCCATGATTTTGGGAGTAAGCCAGAAGACTTTCCTATTGTGGTAGGGATTCTGTCAGATTTAGAGAAGATGTTGAGCTTTCCTTGATGCTAATAGGGATGTTGTTTGACTTTTCTTGATTTTGCTAGAAGATGTGTGCAGGGCCTGATGGGAGAGGTAAATGCAGGAGTGAAGACACAGAGACAGAAACAGCATCCTTTTTAAGTAATATGACGTTTCTTTAAAATGTGGCACCATCAAAACATATTAATAAACACACTGCTAAGCCTTATATTAAATGTGTTTCAACAGCAAATATACTATTTCATTGTTTACGTATAGGCTTCATCATAAAAATCATTATTACCCAATGTTATTTGTTACATGAAAAATATAAACCTAAAAAAAACTTCCACAGAGACAGCGTCTATGATGTAGGGGGCCAATCGTTTTTGCTTTTTTTTAAAACAAAATCCGACTTTGGGAATTTTTTTTCAAAAAAGCAAAAACTTGTTAAAAGTTTGACAAAGCTGTCAGTCCAACTTTTAACGCCGTAGTGGAAGTTTCTGCCTATGACTAGAAATGTCTGCAAGGCCAGCTGTAAGGGCCACATGTACTTAGGATTCATTTTGCAATTTCCCAATAGCTAATTTTTCCCTATTAGGAAATCGCAAACACCTATGAACTAATGTGTCATTGACAAATTTAGCGATTCCTAATGGAGCCGCAATTGACCTACCTCATTAATATTCATGAGGTAGATCGCAATATGCGACCCATTGGGAATCACTAAAAATAGAGGGATGGTGGCCTGGCCTGCTGGGGACAGCAGACCACCATGTCTGTGTTTACTTCTAAATAAAGCAACGTTTAAAAAAAATGCAGCTTGCTTTCCTTAAGGGAAAACGGGATGCATTTCAAAAAGAAAAATCGATTGTTTCAGTTTCATTTTATAAGAGTAGGCAGTGGTCTGTGGAACGACTGTCTGCTCTGAAAAAACATTTTCGCATGCATTCACAAAGGGGAAGGGGTCTCCTGGGGACCTCTTCCCATTTGCGAATGGGTTACTGCCTACTTGAAGTAGGCAGTAAAATGCAAATGTTTTGCAACTGCATTCGGGTTGCAAAACATTTGTAAATAGCACTGCGAGTCGCTATTAGAAAGGGACGCCCCTAACACGCCCCTTCCTAATACCGAATCACTAAGTCATTTTGCGATTCGGTAATTGGTTACCGAACAGCTCTCTTTGTTGAAAAGAAATTAAGCGTTTAGCCTCAGGTTTTCAGTAGGCGCACTTCTAGTTTAGAGACTGAACCGGTGACATTCTCACTGGTGGTCTACCTCAATTACTTCTTTCCACACTGAAGACTAGTTTTCATTCAGCAACATGACTGGCGATTTGCACCATAAATTTGATCCCATTCCAACCGCCTTGCTTAACTTTCCCTGCCTGGCCTTGCATTCAAGATCAAATTCAAAGTCTTCTGCATTCCTTCACTGAGCTTGCTGGTCCCAGGTTGTGATCTGGTGAGGAGTTTTCAGAAATCTGCTGGATCTTGTTTACTAGAAGTTGGTGTTTGTTGTGATTGACTGTCTCATTGCTTTGTCTGCCATAATTCTCAGATTGAGCTTTGTCAACTGCTACTCACTGTCTACGGTGCTCTCATTGCTTCATAATATTGACTTGGTTTAATAAAGCACTTCGCATCACACTCCTGCTTTTTATGTGTAGTGTAAATAGCAGGTCCAGATATTATCCAGGTTAATAGATTTCACTAGACTTTACTAATGGAAGGAGGAGTTGGCCCTGTCGAGATTCAAACGTATGGCTGGCATATAACAGATGTCAGCTGTGAGTGATTAAGTCACTGAACCATATTGTAATCTCATGCTTTTATTCAGATAGTTTTTTCCTGGTCTCTGAGTGTATGAGCTACGAATTATGGCATGTTTATCAATTCTTCCTAGTCATCAGAGGTCATCAGAGGTCTAAGTGTGCGGGATCTGAGGTGCACGGCCCACCCTTACTTTTATAATTCAATTTAATTCAACAAAACAGTTCCCCTACTTTATGTTAAAAGACAACCATCCCGAGACATTTGAGATGAATCAGCTGAAATGGAAGGGAGGGAGACCCTTGTGCCAGGGACAGACAGATAAACAAGAAATAAAGCCTGCTTGCCAGGGTGCCTGCTGCCTCAAAGAAATGAAAATGTGTGCAATTGGTTCATCTGCAAATGTAAAGGCTACGTGGAAGCCAGTATTGGCTTCAATTGATGGACTCACTTGGAGATTCCTGATGACAAAGATTTATTCTTGTTGAGAGGTATTGTAAGGGTGTTAGCAGCTCAGCTGTGGAATGCATGCTTTTAATGGACACATACAAATGTTTGCACAATGTACTGTCTGATTGCATATTACTGAAATCTATATTTTGAAAGCTTTTTTAATGGTAAACCTGATTTTTTGCGCATTTTGAATACCGCCTATGTTATACTTTGTCTAATGCAAGTTTAAATTAATGACATTCATGTTCATAACGCTTTCTCTCACTGGCTCGGACCTTGTAACACTAAAAACACACAAATCACTCTTCTCCACTGTACCCAGGAAGATTCAATGCTGTGGCTCTCTGGTTATGCACAGACATCTACAGTCGTCACATTAACCAAAAATGGTTCCATAACGAAAGTAGTGCATTTCCCTCTTATTAGTATAACTTGCATTTATTTTTAATTCAATGTCTGTGTTATTTTATATGCAGTTACCTGAAGGTGAAAAAACAACAAAATAGTTACATAATATATTGTTCTTACTAGCCACGCCTTTGACCACGCCCCCATGTTCATTGACACCCCCCCCCATTGCACTCAGGATCACAGATCCCATACGTTTTTTTAATGCACTTCAACAGCTGCCAGTCATTAAGCATTAAGTGTGCCTTTTAAGTGTCCTTTTAGTAGTTTACCTCTTTTGTATTTTTGTTTTCTCTCTAATTTTTGATGTGATGCTATTTTTATACTACTGATCCATATAGTGTGCTGATTACCCAGATGGGGGGGGAGAGACTGAGAGAGAGAGATGGAGAGAGAGAAAGAGAGGGAGAGAGAGAGAGAGGGAGAAAGAGAGAGAGAGGGAGCGAGAGAGATCTGTGCTTGCTAAATAAATAAATACTATCATCTGCAGGCTCTGCTAATCTTCCCTTGAAGAACGAATGCATAGTCCATTGGTCCTCAGACCAGGCCTAGAATGAAGAAGTGGTGGACCTCTCTCCTTTATTGAACTCTACTTCAGCCTCCTAAAGAAAGAATAGAAGAGTTGTCCAAACTCCAATCAGAATCCCTGCTTCCAAGTACGTGTTCACCTGAAAAGAGCTGATGGATTCTTGGGGTCTCGGTCTGGTGTGAATAGCGTACAATCTGCTGGGAATCCGCTTCCTGAAGCTTGGGGTTCTTGGTTCTGAAAGCACTTCATAGACAGGACAGCTGCTACTCAGTGAGTTACTCCAAAGTAACTGTTGGAATGCTCTGAGGAATTCTGGTACATGTAGAGGTTATGGAGCACCTTTTACAGCTTTTTCCAAAAGGAAATGTGCTTTCTGGATCCAGTCTCAAGGCCAGAACTACAACAAACCAACTTTGAAATGTCCTTTTGTTTTGGAATTGACATTAAGCAAGGATGTAGATGTTTTGCAGGAGATTTCCACTTTCCAAAGGAATAAAATATTTTCAGGGTTTTGGATGGCCAATGGGTTCCAGGAGCCTCATTTCGCCAAAGATATGATTTAGTGATATATAGGAAGAGTCTCATCCATGTATGTTTTTCCATCTCTATAAAAATGACTGATTGTGAGAGCCACCCCCATAGCCTTCCAGTGGAATTCACTACAGTATGGAATACTTTCATGTCTGCAGGCTTGATTGAGGCCAGCCTAGTCCATCTCTCCCTTCCCTTCCCTCCCATGTAGATCAGGATTCAACTGTTATGTTCATTCAGTTAGCACTGTGGCCTTCAGTCTTTTCATTAGCCATTTTTCCTACCTTATCATATGATCTGCTGTTTCTGTTGCCTTACAATAGATTCCAAAGATGTCCATCATCCCATGCTCTGTAGCTGTTCTGATGAATATTCATTCCACTGCCTCTTCAAGAAAGCGATGTGCTGTAAGAACAAGACTGTACTGTAATTTTACTTCTGTATCACTCCTTCACTCTACAGATAGCTGTTCAGTGGTTAGGTCTGTGGTCGCCTCGCTGTCTCTCTTGTTTTATTTTGCCTATGCTGCAGTTTACTTTCAACATAAGGTAGGCCCTTGTCTTCGGTCAGGCTGTGTTCAGTTTACCATTAGTAGGACATCAGCAGCAAGCTCAGGGGTACCAGTCTCTGCCCCCTGTTTGAGTGAATAATAATGTCCGTTCAAAGGGTTTTGTAACGTGAGACCAGGCAGGTTCTTTTGCTGTTACAAATTGGGTCTTCTATGCATGTGCAGTCCCTTCTGTAAAACGCACTGGGGCATATTTACAAGGGAAGTGGCGGAGTGAGGCGTTAGCCTTCCTGGATTAACGCCTCACCCCGCCACTTCAGAAATGCAGGGCTGCACCATATTTACAAGAATATGGTGCAGCACTGCGTTTACCCCTGCGCTGGCGCTACACTTAGCAACTTTAAATGCCGCTTTGTACTTCTATGTGTGCTGCATAATGCAGCACACACAGAAGTTGCAAAACGGCATTTTAAAAAAATTATTGTTTATGTGCAGGAAGGGGGACCTTCCTGTACATAAACAATCGTTGGCCTTTTGTTGTTTTCATGTGTGCTGCACAACGTAGCACACATTAAAACAGCAAAAACGAGGAGAAATGTTTCATTTCTCCTCGGTGCACCAGGGTAAGACCAGGTTTTCCCTGGTCTTAATTCTGGCGCTGCCTCCTATTTACGCCTCTCTTGTAAATAGGAGGCAGCGTCAGAATCAATGGGTGTTGAGGTGGAACGCCCACAGCAACTCCCATTGCCCTCCCCTTTCATGCTATGCATAGCATGAAAGGGGGCCTTATTTACAACTCCAACTTGTAAATAAGGCAAAGCCCCTATCACCACAGGAGCGTCGTAAAAAGTGACGTTCCCTTGCCGATATGGGCTTGTAAATATGCCCCACTGTGTGAGTACAAAGTGTCAGCAGAATGCAAAATGCATGTGTGGTCTTCTGCACAGTAAGGAAGGCCTTTGTCAATGCACCTGTACCATATAACAGATGTAGGCACGTGGTTAAGGACGCCCTCTAGTGATGAGCACTGTTAGTGCCCTACCCCTGGCACACTTTATGTGGGAATACAGAAGGTCCCACGGACTCAAAGTGGCACCTTACAGTAGATAGTCAAGGCATGTGCAGTGCTTAATTTGAGCCGGTGGTTTCCGGTGCTTAGCACTGGCACTTAATCATCAACACCGGTGCTTTTCATGCGCACCAGTAAAGGACACATTCGTTTACGGGCAAATTAAGTGATTTTCTCAGAATCACAGGATGTTGAGCCAACGCTGAAACTCGAACCTGGTTCCCCAGCTCCAAAGTGGGCAGCTCTGGCCATTACGCCACATCCTCTCCCCATTTTTATGGTTAGTAGTTGGTTCTGTTTTAGGCGGCACTAACAGGAGAAACGGGCTGGTGCAAGCTGCCTCCTGTCAAGAGCCCCGGCACTTATTTATTTACAAATTAACCACTGGCATGTGACAAGGTTGGTGCTGCCCTAGACCTTTTCTTTCCTTGTAGGCACACTAGTACCATTTTGGAGTTGCCTGGCTTCCTCCTATACAGACACCATTTTAACCGAGGGCTAGTACCTTGTTATTCCTTTTATGCTTTCACTTTCTCCAATTTTGTGTTCCCTTAGTTTCTATTTGCCAGTATTTGGTCTTCGCAGGGGAGCCTGCGACTAGTGAAAGGGGTTGCTGGACCCTAGTTTCTTTTTAATTTTCCCCACCTGTTTTCCCTTGTCATGTTCTGCAAAGTGCTGTGCTCAGGCACGCCCCCCGGACACGCCCCTCTTCATGACGGGCTAAAGAGGGAATTGCATAGCACGTCAGCGCAGCATGTGACAAGGTTGCTGCTGCCCTAGACCTTTTCTTTCCTTGTAGATACTCTAGTGCCATTTTGGAGTTGCCTGGCTTCCTCCTCTACGGACACCATCTTAAGCAAGGGCTTGTCCCTTTTTAGGTCGAGCCTAGAGTAGCGCGCATGCGCTGCTCTGCGAGACTTTATGTAAGGGGCTTCCAAAAGCTGACCACACGCTCGTGCACAATGGCCTTTTCCGTGCGGTTACCCGCACGGCCGCCATGTGTTTTCAATTATCGCGCCCGGCGGCCGTGCGGATAACCGCAAGCAAAAGGCCATGGTGCACGAGCGTGTGGTCTTGCCTGCTGCTCGCAAGCGCGCGCACCACTCGTTCTAATTCGAGTGATAAAAAGATTTAGAGACTTGTTTGCTAGAGTTTCTGTCGTGAGGCATTTGTTACCAACCTGAATTTTACCTTTAGTGTTAAAAGCCCTTCAAAATCATCCCCACTCCACTTTCATCTGCTGATCTTTTAAATTCCTAACTATGAAGGTATTTTCTTCTGTCGGGAATTACTTCAGCATGAAGGATGAGCGGGATTAGTCCTATGCAGTGGGAGCTCTTGTTTGTTTACTGAGTAAGAAGGCGTGATTTAAAGGCCTCCTCCATCTTTTGCTGGTAAGATTGCTTCTGCGGCGCATAGTGATAAGCCTTTTCCAAGGATTTAAAGCGTCCAGACATGACTGACGTCACATTTCGAAATACAGGAAAGTATGGAATGCAGTAGAAAACAAAGCAAAACACGTTGCACAAATTACAGAGTTGCAACTCGGGTCCAACATATGCTCTCGCTTGAACTGTACTAAGGTGTGTGTGGAAATAAGGAAGCTATTAACAAGAAATCAACCCCTTCGATGCTCAGGCCATACGATTTTGGTGGCATGCAGCAGCCCGAACTGTCTGCTTTGCTGCTGAGAAACGGGGCTTCCGGCTACTGTGCAGCACACTCAAGTTTCTTAGGCCCATGCGTGAGTTTCTATTCCAATCCACGTTTTAGCTTTGCATTCTGGGACGCGTAGTCCTGAATGTAAAAGTGCTCAACATAAGAGAGAGCTGCACACCTGAATTCCTGCTGCCTCCTGCTCCGGCTAGAGTGTCAGCCGCCCCCTGAGATGACGACAGCGCCCCCGGAGACCAGGTGGTGACGGTGAGGGAGCGCAGGCGACGCCTCCTTATAAACAGGTGGTAATTACAGACGCCAGCGCATGGAAAGCTGGGCCGGCGCCCAGAAGGAAAATCAGACTATTATTATCAGTCCGAAATCATGAGAGACCTCCGGTGCACATCTGTAGAGACAGTGCCCTGTCACTGTGACCTGTGGTGACTCCAAGGCCGCAGCCTAAACACGCTCTGCCCCTGACGCCACGTGTGACATGCAGCGGTTGAAGTGTATAACAAGCATTGGCATAGCCAATAGGTCTCTCCTTTGGGACCTTATAAGTGTTTAGTTATCCAGCACAATATCCTTGGTGCAACAACATCAAGTGTTGCATGGCTAAACACTTATAAGGTCCCAAAGGCGAGACCTATTGGCTATGCCAATGCTTGTTATTCTTCTTATGCTTTCACTTTCTCCTATTTTGTGTTTCCTTGGTTTTTATTTACCAGTATTTGCTCTTCGCAGGGGAGTCCGTGAATACTGAAAGGGGTTGCTGGACCAGAGTTCCTTTAGAATTTTCCCCACCTGTTTTCACTCGTCGCGCACTGCAAAGCGCTGTGCTCAGGCACGCCACCGGATACGCATCTCTTCATGATCGGCTATTTAGGGAATCACATAGCGCATTCATGCAGCATGTGACAAGGTTGGTGCTGCCCTAGACCTTTTCTTTCCTTGTGGGCACACTAATGCGTGCCTGTCTGTGCCTGTCCGTGCCTGGACCGCGCTTTGCGTCTGTCCCCCATCCCCCTGGCCGTTTATACTCACAGAACGTGCCGCACAAGAGTTATTCAAGAGACGAGCTTTTAGCCTTTAAACTCTCAGGTAACACTTTTGGTTGTCTAAAACTGAGCCCCTCTACTCCAGATTTGATTCAAACTAACTGTCAAGTATGTAGCACTAGAGGTATCAACTTGAATCCTCAAAGAGTTGTTGTATCAGCATGTTACAGAGAACCCGGAAGCGGGCAACACATCCACTTTTTTAGGTTCCTATATTAGTTGTGCTCTGATTAACGCCAGGTCTTTGGTTAAACACAACTTCGAATTTTCCGATTTTTTAGATGCCCATCAGCAAGACCTGGCATTTGTAACAGAAACCTGGGCCGACCAAACTTCAGGATCTAAGATGACTGCAGTGATACCCACTGGTTACACTATTTATAAGCTAGACAGACTCCACAAGAATGGAGGCGAAATAGCGGTTACTTACCATTTCTCACTTCCCGCGATCTTTACGCCAGTCATGTCCCCTGAGTATGAAGCACTCATGTTTAATTTTGTACTTACCAAAACACAGTCCTTCAATGCCTTCTTTTATACCGCCCTCCAGGGCCTAGAGCCTCTTTCTCTCAGGTGTTTAGTTCCTTTCTGGAATCTTTTGCTCTTAAATGTGATTTCACCTTATTAGATGACTTTAATTTCCATTTAGAGAACTAGTTGAATCTGGACACAGAACTATTAGTGGACACTTTGTCCTGTTTGGACTTACTCAGCTAGTCATCAGCCTTACACATTTGGCCGGGCATACTCTTGATGGAACATTCACCAACAATTCTTCCATCACTAGTCCAGTCACATTCCCTTTAACCTGGTCGGACCACAGGGGAGTTCTATGGGAGATTAGGCTTCCCGGTAAAACTCTTTCCGCTGAAATCTCTGGGAAGCCTCTAGTCTCTCACGCCAAGCATAGAGTTCAAGCCTCCGGCCTTAATTCCCTTCTTGCTGGATTTTAGCCAAAGGACACAAATTACATTGATTTAATGTCTGCAAACTATGCAGCTTGGATAGAATCAGCCATTAATTATTAAGCCCATGCAAATACCAAAAGACCGAAGAGAGTTAAATCCTCGGCACCCTGGTTTAATGAAAAACGTAAAACTGCAAAACAAAGATGCTGTAAGCAAGAACACAACTGGAGGAAAACCTATGATCCGACGGAGAAAGATAATTACAAACTTTGTATTTCAGAGAACAAAAATCTCGTATCGACTGAAAATCTCTCTATTACATTAAACAAATAAAATTATCTAGCAGCTCCAATAAAGCACTGTTTCAAGCGATTACCAGTCTCACCACGTTATCTACGAGGCATTTAGCTGGAAGCAGTCAGGCTTGCTGCAATTCCATAGCAAAGTTTTTTCAAGAGAAAGTTGAGGTAATCTTCAACAAATTCTCCCCTAGTGATTCCAAATGTCATAAGAATGATGTTCTGCCATTGGTAGATTCCGGAAGGATCACCTTCAGTGAATTTGATCATCTTACAGATGAACAAGTCAAACTGGCTATCCTGACCTCAAAATCAGAATCCCCTTTGGACCCATGTCCAAGTAAGATATTTCATCTAGTGTCAGATTCAGTGGTTTCATACCTGACCAAAAGTTTCAACGCTATGTTTAGCTCAGGACATTTTCCCGGACAGTGGAAACAGTTTCAGTTCTCCCACTATGAAAAAACCTAATCTAAACGCGTTGGGCCCTAATAGCTATCGGCAGATCTCCAGGCTTCCTTTTCCTGCCAAGCTAGTAGAGAAAGCTATGAATATGCAACTGGCCTCATTCATAGAGAATAATCACCTTTTGGATGACCCACAGTTTGGCTTCCGAAGTGGCCACATTACCGAATCGGCGCGAATTGTGGCCACTGATGAATTTAGGGCCCCATTAGACAAGGGTGATAACGCAGCCCTTATCTTACTAGACTTGTCCCCAGCATTTGATACGGTCAATCATGATATTTTGATTGACCCTTTACAGAGCTTAGGGATAGAAGATGCAGCCCTATCATTGCTGCGCTCCTCCCTTGCGGACCATGTCCAAGTGGTCTCTCTCAATGATTTTACATACGAGGCCTTTTCCTTGCTCACAGGGCTCCTCATTGAGTCCCACCCTACTCAATCTCTATGCCACCCCTTTGGCAACTATAGTCGTTTGGGTTGTCGTTAGTATCTTATGCTGTTGAAACCCAGATTTTGGTTTCACTCTCCAATAGCAGTCCCAATATGAGTGACACTTTTCAGAATTGTATGAGCGCAGTTAGTGAATGGATGAATGAGAACTGCCTTAAGTTAAATTTGTCCAAGACGGAAGTCATTCTATTTGATAAAAAGACCTCCTTCCGGTCCCGGTTGTGGTGGCCAAATGAGTTGGGTGCTCTTCCAAAGCCGGCTGAAAAGGTTAAAAACCTTGGTGCCCTGGTAGATGATAGACTAACTTTCAAAGAGCAAGTTATTAAGGTTGTTTCTACATCTTTCTACACTTTACGAATAATCAAGAAAATTGCTCAATTTCTGCCATTTGATCTTCTAAAGACAGTTGTCATCACTGTAGTCCTATTAAGATTGAACTATTGCAACGGTCTCTACCAAAACGTACCCAAAAGATCCCTGAATAAGATGTAAATCCTACAAAACTCTCTAGCTCGGATGCTCCTAAATGTCCCCAGATTCCGCTCGGCCTCTCAAGCTATCAGAAAACTACATTGGCTTCCTGTGAAGCAGCGTAGTCTTTAAGGCCTTATGCATTGCATTTAAGGTACTTCATGGACAAGGCCCAGCCAATCTTAAAGAATGTTTCAGATGGTATTTGCCATGCAGGGCTCTTTGTTCCAGCTCCACCAGTAATCTGGGGCGGCAGGAGCTTTGTTATCTGTACTGTCCAAAATTGGAATCTTCTTCCCCAGGATCTGAAAGTAGCTACTTCTCTATCAGCTTTCAGGAAATCTTTGAAAACTTGGCAATTTAGACAGTAGAAGTGTGGTGGGTGCCTGCTCTTGTCACATATAGCGCCATGATGCCTCTGGGCATTCGTTGCGCTCTACGAGTTATATCATTCATTCAAAGAAAGAGCCCATGGCCTTCTCCAAAGAAAGGCAATGCCAGCCCTGCAGAAACAAGGCAATGCTGCAGGAGCTGCTCTGTTACTGTTGCTTCAGAGTCACCGGACCCAAGTCCATGAAAGATGGACCTAAATGCAGTGTTGAGTATAACCAATCTCTTGCGGGAATCAAGACCCCATTCAAGGATTGGTGCGACTACCTGAATGAAGACACGAGGCAGCAGATAAGCCACAACTCTGTGTTTTCATGCTTGACCGTCTGTGGTATGTGTGCTAACACTACAGAGAGAGCATTTTTTTTGTTAATGGAATGTAATCTTTTCACAAAGCACCTTAAGGACTATAAAGTCTTGTTACTGCATGCAGTCTTCCTTCTTCTCAAATAAAAATTAGAATCTGTAAATAGATCAAAGGAAATGTTTTAAATTATGTCAGAATTATTTAACCTGACAGATTCTCCCTTTCCTTCTCTCCTTCCCAGGATTTCTGCAATGTGCTAAATTCCTTTTTTATTGAATAGATCAAAACTATAAAAAGCAGCATTCCTGTTGGGAAGGGTGAGACGTTTATTAATTCGGAGGACAGGATCTCTGCTATTTTAGCTATCTTTCCTTTTATCAGTGGAAAGCGCTTCTCTAAATTATTTTCTAAAGTCAAGTTGGGTTCTCCAAATGACCCCTGTCTGCGTAGAACCCTCAAATCTGTTTTATCCCTGATTCCGCCCTGTCCTTTTACTTATTTCTTCTTTATCTCAAGGATGTGTACCTACATCTTTTAAGGATGCAGTTGTAATCCCTCTTCATCCTTTAATGATAACAAATTATCATACCATCTCTCTCTTACCTTTTATGGCAAAATTGCTAGAAGCTCATGCAGCACAGTGCCTCTGCTCCCATCTGGAGGAGTCATTATTCTTAAACCTGTGTCAAGCTGGATTCCGACCTGCAGGTTCCACTGAGGCAGTCATCTTGTCAGTGGTAGACGATAAGTGTTCGGAATGTGATGAAGGCTCCACTTCTGCACTGCTTCTTCTAGATCTGTCGAAGGCCTTTGACAAGGTCAGCCATAATATTTTGGTGGACAGTGTCGAGGCCGCTGGACTCTGCAGTTCAGCTTTGAACTGGATAAAATCTTTCCTGGAAAATCGGATACAGTCAGTCTGGTTTGCCCCTTTAGGGTGCCAGAAGTACAACTGGATTATGTGGTACCACAAGGCTCCTCTCTATCCCCCATCTTTTTAACATCTACATCCGTCCTCTCATCCAAGAATTAATTAATATGAACTGCACAATCTACAACTATGCAGACGGTTTGCAGCTACTTTTGAAGCTGGATGGCTCTAAGGCCTCCCAGGAAAATTTCCAAAATGCAACGCATTTTGTCCGAGATTGGATGAGTAGTAATTATCTCAAACTCAATGCAGATAAAACAGATCATCATCATGAGTAGTAAAATAGACTTTTGTCCCATTGACATGGGGAATCCTCCACCCTCTAAGAAATCGGCTGAAATCCTGGGAGTCATTATTGATAATGAGTTAACCTTAAGAGCTCAGCTAGGAGCAGTAATCTCATCCTGATTCTTAAATCTCTGAAGGATTAAAAATCCAGTGGCTCTCCATGCCACTGGAGCCAAGCTATCCTGGCTGATGAGGGGTGAAACCCCGAAACCGGTCCTAGGATGCTTGTTTCCAGTCCAGGGAGAACCTGGCCTGGCAGTTCGGGCTGGACTGTTCCGATTGGGCGCAGGGTCAAGACTGATTTGCATATGGCTGGGTTCAAACAGGAAGGGCATGGAGAGCAAAAAAACGATGGATTTAGGCCCAGATCTCTGTAATGGGGTGAATGTATGACATTGTTCTGCATTCTGTCCATCAATTGTTGTTTTTGGATTAAAAAAATAGCCAGATTTACTTATGAAGCCCTGATCCAAGTGGTAATGGCTCTGATCATCTCCCATCTTGACTATTCAAATTCACTTTATACTGGCTTACTGACATTTTTACTTTCCATACTGTTCATTCAGAACCAAGTAGCACATCTCCCTTTAGAGTAAAGGATCATTTTAAAAATAGGTTGCATCATCTTTAAGACGTTTTCTGACAAAGGTCCCTCATTCATAAAATCTAGACTCAAGAAATACATCCAGCGTCGGAGACTTCGTTCTTCCTCACAGAATCTCCAGTCCACACCCAAGTATAACAAGAACAGGATGGGTGGCATTAGATTCTCTCTGCAGGCTCTGTTGATCTGGAATTCTTTTCCCCCTACAATACGGCTGTCTCTGGAATACTCAAAGTTTAGACAGGCACTAAAAGCTTTGCTATTTCAGCAAGCGTATTTGCTAGTGTAACCTCTCTCCTGAAGTCTTTGATCATGTTACCTTTTCTGAACCTAGGCACCAAGAAACCTTGTGGTGTATGTCTGCTAAACAAGTTCCTATAAAACATAACATAACATACCATCCCATCCAGTGCTGGACATGCCCAGTAGCGGTCTGCCTTGGCACCAGTGGCAGCAGAGTGCACCATCCAGTGTTTAGGATGTTACTGCAAGCTAGGCCTTTATAATGACCGACATAGAATACTAACCAAAGATCAAAAATACTTTTATCAGCTCCTCGGAATATCCCATTATTCAGATAAGACGTTAGTGATTGCAGACACTTTTTCATAGGTGTCCATTTATTTACTGATTTATGTAAAAAATTTGATTTAGTTTGAAAATGTATAATGCGCAAAATTACCCAAACAGGTTGTCCTGGAGCTAGAGAACCACATGTTTGAGATGGGAAGCCGATGAGTTTTTACAATTTGTGAAATTTCTAAAAGTTTCGCTCAGCATAGTGGCTGTAGGAATATCTTTCCAGGCATGCGCAGTGCCCACTGAAAAGGAACAACCTCCAATGTGGGGTAGTCTAAATTTAGGAATGATGACCTAGTGTTGCATGCTGGATCGAGGTGACCTTGAAGTGGTGTATGAAGAGAAGATTGAGGTCCTATGACTATAAGGAGGCAGGCACAGGGTCAGACTTGCCTATAGAGCAATCAGGCAGTGCCCGATGGGCTGGCCTGACACGTCAGTATGCGGGCCGGTTTTTTGTCTGTTTGTGGGCCTGTTTTGTGGTTTGCTGGGCCAGTTTTTACTGTTCATTTCCCTGTAATTACCACAAACATTGCTTGTAACAAGCAAAAGTGCATGCAGTCTTCTATACCTTGCAAAACACCTGCACAGCTTGTCTACACAAGTTGAAAACTGCCCCTATATACAAACTTGGGCCTCTTTTTTAGCTTTCTGATTCGTAACAGGGGCTACTTTTATTTTGAGTACCAGGACCTATTTCCTGTCCCAGTCTGACCATTATTATTATGTCTGCCAAGAACTAAGATGAGGTCACCAGTCTCTTTCTGTATGAACTGTAGTTTATATAGGGGATAAGTAGGGACGAGAGTTGCAGTAGTCCAGCCTGGAGCTGATAAGGGCTTAGACTAACAGCTTCCTAAAGTAACTAGGCAATAGAGGGGTGTTTTTTCCAATGAACTTCAGCATACGTAAGCATGTCGAGATACGCTTATTGATATGTGCTTCAAACCAGAGAATGTTGTTGTAGTAACACCTGGATTGCATGCACTGGAAGGGAGGACAGGACAGGCACCTACAGAATTGAGCCACCACTTTGAGGCTGGGTAGAAGGGTTACCAAATCTAAGACCACAGTCTTGTCTGATTTGAGCATAAGTGTTAGACTTCATCCAGCTTTTTACCTGACACAGGCACCTTTTGATCTGGCCCTGTAAAGACCCAAACTCTCAATCAAATCTTAGGATGATCCGAGTATCATCTGAACCAGAAACCATAGGATGAGAGAAGAGCAGCAAGCGGGGCAATATAAATGTTAAAAAGTAAAAACCTCCTGGAAGAAAAGAACAGTTAGGAAAGGAAAGGAAATACTGGATGCCATTAATAGTTAGAAAACTTTGCTTGACTGGAAGAAATTCAACTTTGCAAAATATGGACCACATTGACCAGAATGCCCCAGGAGGGCTACTGAGTCTTGTTTCATTTCTAACCAACAGCTGAAATCTATTGCAGAGTGCCAGTCCTGTTTTAAATGTGCTGCCAAATGGAGGTGCTTGTGTGTTTTTGCATAACATGTTAAAAAGTGTAGACCTTAAAAATGAGCTCAATGGAACCCCACAATGGATGCTATTGAAAGCTATGGAGAAATGTGTATAATGAAGCTTGCTGCCTTTTGGTACCTTCAGTGCACTGACATATATATGGGAGAGACAGCTTGCTTGCTGAAAAGGGAAGTTAGCATCCAGTTGTCAGGGTGAGTAACCATGCCCAGTGTTCTTCAACACAACCCTTGTTTCTTACTGATCTCAACTAAAGGCAAGGCTGAAGAGCTCACTTTTCAGAAGTACCACTCCATATTTCAGAAGACGCTCACACACTGAAGTAATGGCTCAGCCGATTAATCTAATTTCACTTAATAATCTAAGCTGGAGACCTGTTTAGTCCACTCAGACTTTCACCCTTCACAGGTCGATACAATTGGTATCATTGAGTAACAATAAACACTTGTTATCCAGCAACAAGATAGCCCGTGGGGTGAACATAATTTTTGCAAATGCACCTTATGTTATTCAGCAACAGGTTAAAAAACATGTCCGCGTCTTATGCGGTTGTTCTGGCCTTGTACTAGCGCCTTCTTGGAGGACTGGTAGTGCATTGTTTACAGGGACTTCTTAAGGATTTTGGGGGCCTAGGGCCAAAATCATTTCGGGGCCCCTGTTCGGAACAACTTTGAATTTATGATCCAGTTTCAGTTCTTTCATGCCGTCTTTGGCCAAGTCACTACCACTGCACAGGCACACTCGTCCAGTTTCTATGTATGATTACATCTAATATTCAAGAATAGTGACATGTGTTTTCAATATTGTAACACAGCAGCAGCTCGCTAATATTACTGCAAATAATCTCTATGGCACCCTCCCATTTCTCATATGTGAAGTCCTGTTTTGATCTAAAAGAACCTTTTTTATGGATGTTGCATGAAACATAAACTCAACATTTCTCTGCAAAATATCTGAAGTAGGCTCTGACTCATCACTTTCATTAAAAATGAATGAAAGGAAAAGGGTATTTAAAACAATCTGTTAAAGAATTGAAGGAGCCGAGTTATCACGTTCTAGATCTGCTCTAGAACCTCGAGTCGATGGTACTTTTTCTCAGCATGAAAGCATGGGGGGAAGAGAAATCATTGGCGGGTCAATCATTTCAAGTGCGATTCGCTAGAGCTCTTAAGAATCACAGACTGCCAAATGAGGTTAGTTGGTTTATTACAAAGCCATGAATAGCTGAATGTAAAGACACCTTAAGATGAGGGTGTAGAAATACATTGGAATACAAAGCCCAATCTACGAATGAAATTAAGGCAGTGCAACATGCACAAGATAACTAGTTCAAGAATCAGGATAGAGAAGATTAAGGATCAAATGTCCAAATTCCCCTGCATTGAAGGTTCGTGGAAATAAAGCATTAATCTGGCCCTACACTTGCACTAAAATGACATCCCTAAATATGCATTTTGCAGGGCCGGATCAGTTAAGGTGTCAGCGTATGAGGTCTTCCTTAGAAGCCTTCCCTACATCAGTTGGGTCAAGCAGCATGAAGCTACAGAGCTCATTCTAAGATGCTCTCTGTCTCGAGGCAGAGAAGAAGTGCTGGGGCTCTTTCCCTAGTACGATACATCAATAGCACAGGTGGCTTCCCAGGATCCTTCACGGGTCATGCCATCTGGTCAGGCCACATCCTCATAGGTACTTTTCAATTGGGCAGCGATGCACTCGAGCGGTGGTGAGATGACCATTATTCCCAGTCTCTCTCCGGTAAGAAAATACAACAGTTATCCATTATTAATATCAACGCTCAATGTATCCCCTTCGCTCCTTGCCTAGCTCCTAAAACAAAGACATTATTCTAACTAACAAGGATGATTCTTCCACCTGCAACAGAAACGTGAGAAAGAACAGAATCCAAAGTGCACATGAAATTCAATTATTAATTCGAATGCGAGAGCTTACAGGGAAAATGCATTTGAGACCTACAGAATTCAGCTAACATAAGAGAAGTTGAACATGAACTTTACGAAGTTATATAGAAATTGAATCATGTACAGTTAATAATTTCATCTACATATAAAATGACACGATTAGTAAGCACATTCAATAATGAAATAATTGTCTAAGGCACAACACGTGCGTTTAGTTAATATTCTCTGCTAGTTACATTCATTCATTTTCCACGTTATTTTCTTCATGTAGTCTACACTTTGGTCTAAACAGATCACGTTCATGTTATCACGTTACAAGATTCAAACACTTAAGCTAACACAACAAATGATTATATGTGGATGCAGTCGGCACGTGTCATTATGTTATGTTAGAAATTTTTATATAGCGCAGCGTATACCCGAGGGTGTCTTGGCGCTTATAATGCACCCCTACAAAAAAAGTGAATTTTTGCGCTACATCAGAATAATTGAAGGTCATCATGGCAAGACTCTTTGCAGAACATAGCTGACTCTATAAGTGAGCCCCCTAAAAGGCTGGGGTCCTGGGCCAGAGTCCACTTTGCCTATGCCTTAAAATGTCTCTGATTGTTTAATTACCCTATGCAGAGCCAGTGTCACTCGCTGGCTGTGTGCAGATTTGGGTAAAGAACACATGACTAGTGAATTGTTGAGAGCTACAAGAATGAGGATTTTCCCGGCTCTGATAATATGGTTGAGGAAGCATATTGTACTATGTCAAGTTTACTGTATTTCGTCGCATGTCTGACGCATGCTGCTTGGCTTGTAGACTGTCCCTTCTGGGTATTTGGTCTGTTATCTGCATCCAGAGAGGGACTTTATGATAACATGTGTGCATCAGTTGTTAAAATGACTGGGTGTTTTATTTGCTGTCATGTAATGGCCAGGTAGTGCTTACCACCTATATTTGAAATACCTTTCAAGAAGAGAGACATCAATTGGGAGTAAAGTAAAGGCTTGCAATCATCTATTGCAAAGTGTACTGCACACTAAATATTTCCTAGAAACCCCTTCTCAATCAAAGAAAAAGATAGGAAAGGCACTGGTAAATACATGGTCACCATTCTGTTCTGCAGACACACTCTTATTTTTCTTTCAAAGGTTTGTCTCTTGCCAAAGGCTTTAATGGCTAGTTGCTGCAGTATTGCACTTAGCAGGGTCGAGGGCTTCTGCACAGGCTGACTGCTCTCATGCTTGCTCTGTTAAACCGAATCCACGTCATCTTTCCTAAAAACCTATTTATGTAACAAATAGGGTGTGCAAATTTGCTGAGTTTTTTTACCAATTTCCAGAAATACTATGATTGCTGTTTATGTTTTGCAAACTTTCTTCCATGTTGGTTTTCAGGTTCAAATCAGGCCTGCTTGCTAACTCCATGCAATTTCAAAGTGGCGAGGAAAATAGTTTTAAAGTTAATTTGTGAGAAAAATACAACCTGAAGGCGTGGTGGCTGGAGAATGAGCTGGTGGGTAAAAGCCTGTCAGTGGACAAGAGAGCTGCAGAAGTGACCAACAGAACCTTCCCAAGCAGTTCCAGAAATCTGGGACTTATTTGTTTCTTTCCATTTCCACAGTACTGGAAGAAGATGCTGAGACTTCTCCAGAGTTTTTTAGACAAAAAAAAAGCCTTCAGCAGGACTTAAAGGTGAAGGCATCCCTACACTATTGAGCCTGGCCCTGCTACAACCTCCAGCCTTGCCCTGCTAAAGGATTTTGAGAACCAAAAAAGCATTTAAGTCCAAACGTATACACTTGGAGTGGGAGCGAGGCTACAAAACTACCCCAGTGGTGAAGCAACCTCAGTGGCAGCAAAATCCTGCATTGTTCCAATCAGACTTTTTTGCTCCAAAGCCTAACTAAGGGGCATATTATCAAAAACGGCGTTAAAAATTATCGCCGGTTTAGCGGCAGAAAACTGCTGCTAAAGCGGCGATAATGGGCTTGATAATATGCCCTTGAGAATTCCAATAGAAGTCCATGTTCTGGTGTGAACATGGGCTTCTATTGGAATTCTCCAGGGCATATCATCAAGCCCATTATCGCCGCTTTAGCAGCAGTTTTCTGCCTCTAAACCGGCGATAATTTTAACGCCGTTCTTGATAATATGCCCCCTGGGGCTTCAGCAACACTTTGCCAATAATATATCTAACATCAAAAGAACCTCTCTTCAAGTGCTGCTAGTTTTCTATAATGCTTTAAAAAAATGTTTTACAGCCTCTCTTTTCTTATAGAATAACTCAAAGTGGTCACCTGTATGCTGCCTTTCAGTGTACTGAAACCTTATGGAGAGCAGCTGACCAGTTAAGTGTAATAAAGAATGGAATCTAATATTGTATCATTTTGATATATTCAGGGTCTTTCAACAAAGAATGTTTGAAAGTCTATTTAGAACATACTTTATAGATGCACTCACACTTTACATCTAATTATAGGGGATTATGGTCCGATATGACCATAGGATAATTTTGTAACTTTTGCATTACGAAGTTTTTTTGTTTACTATCAAGACATACGTCTACATCAGAATTATTTTTATGTGAGTGTGAGTAGCACGTATAATCAGGGTCAGGCAATCTAAGTTCTTCCAAACAATCTGCTAATCCATGTATTTCCATAAATCTCTCTATTAAATAACAGGTATTCTCCATTTCATGTCTTGCCCAGACTGTGCTGAACCTTCCATAGCACATTTTAAATCCCCACAAATTATTAGAGGAGTAGGCAATTGTGTGAGCACCTTTGATAGAAAGTCAGATATTTAAAAATCATCAATTTTGAAACCATAGATGGAACATAAGGTACATTTTATATGCCCATATTGTAATTGACCTGTAGCCCATCTCCCTCTTAGATCTGGTAAATTCGTGTTTATCTTAAAAATTTAAGAATGAGATAAGATCAAATCACCGTGGATTGTGGTTGTGATGCACATACTAATCGTTAATAGCCCATTTTTCTATGAAGTTTCTATCTGTATAAGAAATATGTGTTTCTTGTATACAGAGCAGGTCCTTTCTATATTCTTTAAGCTCCATCATCAGTAAATTCCTCTTAACTAATTGACCGAGGTCTCAACTTTCAGATATAGTCATATGCTCCCCATTGTGATTCATGGGGTTAATATTGCTTTGAAGCAAAAGCCTTAAGATAGAATAGTAATTTGATTCGGTCTACCGTTTAAAGTTTTTTCTTACAACTGAATATTTTCCACTTTCACATTTTTCAATTATTTTCACCTATTAAAATAACTGGAAGTTTGTATCCTGATAAGGTTTTAATCAAAAGACTAAGGGGTCGATTCCGATCCCGGTCGGAGGCGCACCTAATACCATTCGGCCGGGAAAAAAACCAGGCGAATGCCTGTTTCCCGACCGATTCGCACATACGTCCGAACGAGCAAGTACGATGCGCACAACTGCCCAAATCCCGACCCAGTCGTACTCACCCAATACAGGTCCTGTTCTCCGACCGATGCGGATCCGGAAACGCAGAATCGAGTCGCACGGAAGCCAAAATGCAGCCCCGTCCGGCCGGACAAGTACGATGCGATTTCCGTACGCGCCGAACCCGTCGCTACGCACGGCACGTCAAAGCATCCGGGAGAGGCGCACATAAGCTCCGATTCGCGCCACAAGACGATCCACGGCTACGATACGAACACGCCAGCGACGAGGACGAGGCGAAGCAAAGAGAAAGACGAACGAGACGAACCAACCATGAATCCCATCGTGCCGATCCTACCAATATTCTACATCTATTACCGGAACAGGCACGGACGCGTACGGCGCAGAAGGTAAGTCAGACACCAACCACAAAAACAAACTACACGTACCCGACATATCACACACACACAGAGGGATGCAGAAATTACTTGCAACAGCAGCACCACAGGGGCGGGATGGCTATCACCAATGCCACATATACACATAGGGGCCTGGATGCCAACAACTAACACCACCCCTACCCAGGGGGTGCTAGATGCCTGTCACTACTACCACCTCTACCCATGGGGGGCTGGATGCCTACCACCACTACCACCCCTACTCAGGGGGTGCCAGATGCCTACCACTACTACCACCTCTACCCATGGGGGGCTGGATGCCTACCACCACTACCACCCCTACCCAGGGGGTGCCAGATGCCTACCACTACTACCACCTCTACCCATGGGGGGCTGGATGCCTACCACTACTACCACCCCTACTCAGGGGGTGCCAGGTGCCTACCACTACTACCACCTCTACCCATGGGGGGCTGGATGCCTACCACTACTACCACCTCTACCCATGGGGGGCTGGATGCCTACCACCACTACCACCCCTACTCAGGGGGTGCCAGATGCCTACCACTACTACCACCTCCACCCACGGGGGGCTGGATGCCTACCACCACTACCACCCCTACCCAGGGGGTGCCAGATGCCTACCACTACTACCACCTCTACCCATGGGGGGCAGGATGCCTGTCACTACTACCACCTCTACCCAGGGGGTGCCAGATGCCTACCACTACTACCACCTCTACCCATGAGGGCCGGATGCCTACCACCAACAACACCCCCACTCATAGGATGGCTAATGCATGACACAACAAGCACACACCAACATAAGGAATGCAACAAAAAGACATCCCCCAACACCATGACAAGCGTGTGTAGACTGTGTCAAATGCCTACAACACTGAACATGACTTTGAACATACAATGTGACCCCCTATCACATGTGTCACACATAAATGTGTGTGGCCCCCACAATGCAAGCAGACTCATGACCACTGTGGCAATGGGGTCCAACCCCCATCATCACAGTGACCAAACGGTAAGTGTGGGGTCCATAGCTGAAGCACATTTTGAACATTGTGGCAATGGGGTCCAACCCCCATCATCACAGTGACCAAAAGGTAAGTGTGGGGTCCATAGCTGAAGCACATTTTGAACATTGTGGCAATGGGGTCCAACCCCCATCATCACAGTGACCAAAAGGTAAGTGTGGGGTCCATAGCTGAAGCACATTTTGAACATTGTGCCAATGGGGTCCAACCCCCATCATCACAGTGACCAAAAGGTAAGTGTGGGGTCCATAGCTGAAGCACATTTTGAACATTGTGGCAATGGGGTCTAAACCCCCATCATCACAGTGACCAAAATGTAAGTGTTGACATTGAAAAAGCTGCAACTGCCAAACTGCATGGATGATTCCTGGTCACAGAACAACAAACACATCAGTGGCAAAGTAGTGCTTGTGTCCCATAGCAACATAGATTGTGTGAGGCAAACAGTGCAGTGCAAATAAGACATACCTTTGGCCATGTGCAGACAAACATCACCCATGGGGGCTGACACTGTCAACATCCATCAATGACACAATGACAGAAGTGACCATCATAATGCAGACCCACATATTTGCACCAATGGGCACACAAATGTAGATACCCTGTGGAGACTGTAGATGTGAGGTGAACAAATAGCATACCATGGCAGCAATGGGACACACAAACAATGATCATTGTGCTGACTGATGACCTAGGAGTCCCAGGGACAGCAGGTGAAACCCACCAAACAACATACAGCCAATGGCACACTGAAGATATGCCAATGCAGTGGTGCAGATGCACAAACACAAACAGGCAGACCCACACTGCACATCAAACACAACAGGTGAGGGGGTGTGCCAGTGTCCCCAGGCAACCACACAACACATGATGAGGCCTGAATACCAATTACACAGATGCACATACAGTGCCACACAAAAGTAACTCATGGATCCAAATCCCCTATGTGGGCAATCAGGCATTGTTAGATGAGAGGGAGCACAAATTACACATGTCACACAAGCTTGTAGGAACAGCAAGACACAGACCAACCACAGCACTACCCCCAGGGACCCCATATTGTGCTGACACTAGCCTGCATGATAATCCCACTGTGATGACAATGTTAGATGTCGTTCACACTGTGAACCCCAGCCATGTGTCCTGAGCAACTAACTACCATCACACCTACACAAGCTCCAATCAATCAGCACGGCCTGCCAGCCAAGGCCAATATGGAGGTAGGGTTTGGCCGTGCAACAACTCACTTTTGCACACACTCAACACCACACACCCTGATCTCCACCAATGTGCAGCAGTGAAGCTCACATGGACTGGTGACATTGCACATGCACCCATGACAATACCAGGGTGGTGGTGGGAACTAAGGTGCAGAAACCCATCACACATGGCCAGTCAACAAGACTTGTCAATGTCTGACACACAGCACAGTATGCTGTACATGGGCATGATGTGAAATCCACCACAATCAATGGGATCCTGGCCATAGTCACACACCAATGAAGAAGCCAAGGTGACACATGAAGAACACACGTACACAACTACCAACATTGCAGCTCTGACCCTGAGGAGTGGCAGCAGTCACACACACGTGTCACAATCACTGAATGCTAACACAAACTGTAAATCACATTACTCGTGTAAACAACAAGTGCCAAGGGGAATCCTGAATGTGTCCCATCTGCGTTTGCCCACATCCCCAGCACTGACAACAAAGACAACCTGGGATGACAACCTCATGAACATCAGTTTGCCATCCACCCACATTACAGAGAAACCAGGTCCAAGATGCTGGATGAACACAGAACAACTCAGCAAGCATCACAAACAGGAACATCCCTAGGGACACAGCCTGTGTAGGAAAAGGGAAGGGAACACGCACAGACATGCTTAAACAACACAGGCCCATGCAATGTCACCAGTTTACACACTGCCATGAGGGCACTCCACTCCTGTGGAAGGTCCGCTGTGCCAAACCTTGTCTGTGCATCGACCCAAACATGTCAGCAGAACACTCCGTCAGTGAGTCAACAACCACAACACACAGAAGGCTCTGCTCACATCAGCCTGGGTACGGGATGTCACGCCAGTCATCTGCACACACACCAAACACGTGTCAAGCAAGTTGCACTGTATACACAGATGAGTCCTTCGACATTGATGTGCAAAACTGCATTCCAGTGGAGCTGGGCACACAGTCAGGGAAATCGGAACATTGAACAGTGGTAAGCCCACCAGATGTGCATCAGTGTAAGACAAAGATGTTCATTTACAAATGCAAAAAGGACATCCCTGTGTCAAATGCTGAACATTACACCCTCAGACTGTAGCAAAGGATGCCATAGATCCAGACTACAACAGGACACATATCCCATGGACCACATGGAGTCCATCACTGCAACACTTCATCGTCCTGATGTGAACACTATTACAACTGCAAATGCAGGATGCTACTCATCCACATCATGTACATCAAAAGAAAACCCAAAAGTAAACAAAAAGAGGCTTTATTCAGCAAATGTCAAGGTAAACACGGAAGTCCAAAAGAAACTAAGGCCAATGGCCAGTCCAAAATCACAGTACCAACGGGGTGAGAAGTGACAACTGGTCACACATTGCTTGCCTGCACTGGTACGGTTGGGGGACATCACCCTTGGAGGGGCATACAAGGGGCAGGCCAGGCACCGCAGGGACAGGATCAGGGGATGGCAGAGTGAGGCAGTGAAGGGGTGGTGGGTGCAGGAGTGACACCGGCAACTGCAGTGGAGGTGTCTGACTCAGGGGGTGCCGGCACCACCGTGGTACACAAGCAAGTTGGTGTGGGTGCTGCAACCACTGCAGTGGGCTGGACTGATGTAGTGGACTGGGTACCCACTGCAGTGCCCGAGTCAGACGTGGTGGTTGTGGACTTGTTGGACTTGGCCCTTTTTGGCAGGTTCACCCCTAAACTTTTTGCCTTGTATGTTAGTAGTTTTAAGTCTCTGGGCACTTTAGCACTGTGGTCCAGTGTAAAGTGCGTGCGCGCTGAGTGCGTGTGGTGAGATTGTCCTGCCCTCCCATAGGAATGCATGGGGGATATGTGTGTCCATGGTAATTCCTGGTGTGAGAGGAGTGCAGGGGCGAGTTTAGTATGTGCGAACTCGTGAGAATATCTGCTGCGCAGTGGTGTGCGCACATTTATTATAACTAGTGTAGAAATGCCACTTCTAGAAGTTGGCATTTCTGTGTACTGTGTGTCTGCCTGCCTGATGTGAATTGCATGTCTGGCTTGTGAGTGACAGGGGCTGGGAGGTGTGTGTGGCTCCAGGAGGGGCAGGGTGAGTCAGCGCAGGGCTGAATGGAGAGATCCCCATGCAGATGGGAGGGAGGAGTTGCACCTGGGACCTGAATAGGGCTGTGCCTTCCCTCCACAATGCTGGCTCCACCCCCTGTGGTGCGTCTAATCCCTGAGCCCCCACCTGACAAAGGAGAGAGGAGCTGAGCAAAACAAAGTGCTCCAAAGCTCCCTAAACCAGTTCTGACTGGTATCCCCAAGCCCTGTGCTGTGACACAAAGGAAAAGGGCATATAAATATAGGGGCTGTGACCCCATGAAAAGGTTCCTGTGCAGTTCAGTTCTGTGGTGCTGATCCTGCTGGGGCGTGCTGCTGGTGGGGCCCAGGGGGCTGCCAGGAGGGCTTGCCTCCTGGGCCCTGCATTGCCCCCTCATCTGAAGACTGATGCTTTTTGCTGCAGGACTTTGCTGATTGGAGCTGTGGCTCCTTGAGCACTATATTTTAAATTGCCCAAGACGAGGGGAGCGTGGGCTTCGCAGCGCGGAGCTGCAGCCCCCTTCCACAGGGAATCCCGACATGGGGATTCCCCCGCAATTGCCGCTTGTGAGCAGCGGGAGCCCACCCCGCTCTCATGCCTATTAAGGATTGCGGGTGCCCACCCCGCATTTGGTGCCTATTTTGAGCGGGTAACCACCCCGCTTTATACTTTTAATCGGCGAGCGGGTGCCCACCTCGCCTCGCCGCGAAGAAGAGAATCGCCGCCTGCCTGACCAGGAAGCCAGGTGGCCTTGCCTGACTCTGGGCGGGGCCACTTGAAGAGTTGGCCGGGGCTGCCAATCGCAGCGCGACGAGACCGCCAAAACCGGAAGTCCAGAGCCTCGCGGGCTTGCCATGGAAGTCCCGGGTCCCAGGAGGGGCCCCGGGTGAACCGAAGAGGAGTGGGGGAAGTGCCGCATTCCAAGACCCAGGCGGGAGCCCACCCCGCGCTGGGACGTGCACTGGAGACGGAAGGTGTCCTGAGCCTCACGGGCTCCACAGAGAAGTCCCGGGACCCAGGAGGGGGCGAAGTATAGTGTGGCGGCCGATCGGCGGGGGCTCCGTGAGAGGAGGGAAGCCCCGCGCCGCCAGAGAAAAGCAAGGCCACAAGTAAGGAGAGAGCCCCGAGCAGTGGGGGCTCTCCTGGTGCACGTCGCCGAGATCCCTGGGAGGAGAGGAGACCGGCGCAGAGAGAAGCGGGGCTCCCGTAAGCTGCTGGGAGCCCCGGCGCCAAAGTGGATGTCCCGATCCTGAGCCCCGGTGAGTAGGGGCTTGGCCTGAGTGTGGTGGTGCCTTTCGGGGCACAGGGTCGGTGCTTTGGGTACTGAGCGGGCCCGACGTTGCGGGCCGCTCCAACGCTTGGGGGCAGTTTCTTTTGTGCATAAAAGGGCCCCAGAGAGCCCCAGTGACTTGGGGCCCTACCGAGGCACATTGTCGGTGCCTGGGCGGTCCCGCCTTAGAGCGGGCCACCCCAACGACGGGGGCATGTATTTAGTGCCACGTGGGGGTCCAGAGGGCACAGAGGTGCCAGGCCCCCCCTTTTAGGACAAATGCCACAGCTGCGCCGCACCAGCGCGGGCAGCTGCAACATGATGGGCATTTGGTTAGAGAGTCCCTGAGTGGGGACAGGAGGCACAGTGGTGCCAGGGCCTGCCTGTGATCCACAGCTGCGCAGCACTTAGTGCCAGCTGCAACGCTTAGGCCACAGTTCTTTGGGGGCATTATGAGATAGGAGTGAGATGCACTCCTGGGCCCTAGCGCAATGGCGCACATGGATTCCGCTGCGTGAGGCAGCAGCCCTGACATTCTGGACACAGGGCATTTGAGCCCCCTTGGAGAAGGCCAGTTGGCCAGGGGGGTCAATGAGTTATGAGATATTAGGAAATGTGATGCTCTACTATGATTCATGCCGCTAAATGTGTTTAGGGATGAGATTATGTGCATAATGTGGTTATGCTGGTGAGGTTATTTCCTACTGTGAGTTTTTACCCCTAATGTGAGTTATGCTTAGGAGGTTAGGGTCTAATGCATTTAGACTTCTGAGATGATTGCATAATGTGTTTATGCTGGTGAGGTTGGCGCAGAATGTATTCCGCGCCTAAATGTGATACTGTGCATAATGTGGTTTATGTTACAGGATGATGCTGAGTACAGTGGTTACCAGTGATTACTGGTTGTACGTTTAGGATCTGTTTTACATTTACTAAGTTCGCTTTGTGCTGGTCCTGACAGTGGTCCAGTTGGCCCTGTCAGGTGTAAATAATCCCTTATAAATATGACCTAGTGCCAGGTGGCACCATGTATATTATGTGAGTACTATTCTAATGTGTTATGAGAATACAAAGGCTATTTTTGATATAACCTTGTGTGGAGTTCCTTCTTGTGGTGTGCCTGGTATGTTGTTGCTGTGTGCGTGCGCAAACGCTTTACACATTGCCTCCGGGATAAGCCTGACTGCTCGTGCCAAGCTACCAAGGGGTGAGCAGGGGTTATCTTTGGCGTGTAACTCCCTTGCCCTGACTAGAGTGGTGGTCTCTGCCTGGCTTTGGCGCAAGCCTTAGCCAACCAGAGATCCCATTTCTAACATTGGTGGCAGCGGTGGGATTAGGACTTGCGTTTGCGCAGTACCACAGCGACAACTGGCTGCACTACAAAGCTCTGCATTTTAGATAGTCACATGGAAAGGGATTATTGTTTCTGAGTTTGTTTTAAGCGTCATTTCTTTTGAAATGTGTTTCTTGTGCACTATGAGTTGGGTGTCCTGCCAAGGACAGAAACCAGAGAATCTGGAGGAGAGACTGCCCTTGAGCCATTGCGCTGGTTCTTGGGTTGGCCTACAGTGGGGACTTAATTGGTATGGAGTCACTAGCTCGGGAGGGTAGATTATCCCTCAAGTGCAGTGTGTGAGTTTTCTGGATTCACCAGTAAGGGTGGGATCCAGTGGTGGCAGCGAAGTGTGTGTCCAGTGCATGAAGTCCCCGTCCCGTTCCCAGAGTATGGTACCTGGTGCTCAGTAAGAGGGGTGCAGGTTGAGATTCAGGTACAGTAAGGAACTGTCTCACCGTCTGTGTGTGGATGAGTGATGTGCTGCTGGACGCTGGGGTGAGTTCTCTGAAATAAGGAGCTTGCATGGGGGAGTGACCCTAGAGGAATGGTGCAGGTATCTCCCAACCCGTGTGGCGGAGATGGTTCAGAGGAACACAACTAGGAACCGTTATAGTGAGGAGGTTGCAAGGCCTCACATCATGTCCTGCGAGGAAGGTGTGAGACTGGGCCGTATTCCGAGCCTCAATCTCAAGTCTCCGGTACTGGATGGTTCTTAGAAGGAACACCAGGAAAGGAACCTAGTCTGTCCTGTTGGACTGTTCTGTGTGGGGGATCTCCCTGTGGTAGGTGAGCTGGAAGTTTTTCCAATAAGAGTGGCTCGAGTATCTTCCAGTCCTGTGTGGTGGAAGAGGTTCAGTGTAGCCCAGCTAGGTCCCAGTGTAGCGGGAGGGGTGTAGGGGCTCACGTCCTGTCTCAGAGGAGAAGGAGTGAGTGTGCCCGAAACCCAGTCCCAGGGCCTGGATGGTTTCTTCAGGGAACACCAGGTTGGGGGCCTAGGCTGTACTTGTAGGCCATTTGAGGAGGATCTTCTAGTCTCTAGAGGACGTGGAGCGTCTGTAACCAGAGCTCCAGCAGTCCTGGTGCTAGGCAGCACCGCTCCTAAGTGGAGGGTGCAGAAGTCCTGATTGAGGGGTGAGAGGTTCCCCAGTGGAAAAACCAGTGGGTCCAGAGGGGCCATGGGGACACCATTTCTGCCCTGGGTTTGTGCCCGGCAGACTGTCACACGACACATTAGTTATGTGTCACCCTCGGGGGCATGCGTGCTCCCCGTGAAGTCCTGGTTCGCCGGGCATCTGACCAAAGGGTAGCGTCCCTGGGTTGGGGAGCCAGGTTCAGGTGTTTGCCTGACCTGGACGGCAGGGCGACTGTAATCAGTGTCCTGGCCGGTTTGCCTTCTAGGGGGTACCACTCCAGTTGGGAGGGTATCGGACTCTGGAAGGGGGTGCAGAGGAGGGAGTACCTGCCTCTGACCCCGGTGCAGCCGGTGAATTTGGATCCCAGGTGGTAGATCAGTTCATGGAGAGAGGTCCTGAACTGGTGGGAGAGTTGTGTTCTGGAGGGTGCTTCCCCTGGGAGGGTGCGGAAGCCCAGAAGTAGAGGTAGGGTGAGGAGACGCTTCGCCCGTGACCTCTGGTCAGCCTGAGGGTGCGGACCCTAGGTTGAAGGATCAGTGGTAGTTTGGAACTACACTGAGAGGGAGAGTGGAGAATGGCTATTGGATGCCAGGGGTTACTGCCCCCACTCTGTGGATTGGCAAGGACCAGTGGCCTAGGGCCTGGTCCTGGCCGTGGACAACTAGGGAGTACCAGTGGGGTAGCCTAGTTGGTCCTGAGTTTTTTTTCAGAGGGAACCACATGGGTTCAGAGTGGCGTAGAACCGGAGGGTGTCCCTGCAGTGCAGGCCCGCGTCCGTGTTCTATCGCCCCAAGCAGGGAAGCCCATCACAGTGGTGATTGGTCTGCACTGCGTTTTGGCTGGAAGGGGGTTGTGTTGGACTTGGCCCTTTTTGGCAGGTTCACCCCTAAACTTTTTGCCTTGTATGTTAGTAGTTTTAAGTCTCTGGGCACTTTAGCACTGTGGTCCAGTGTAAAGTGCGTGCGCGCTGAGTGCGTGTGGTGAGATTGTCCTGCCCTCCCATAGGAATGCATGGGGGATATGTGTGTCCATGGTAATTCCTGGTGTGAGAGGAGTGCAGGGGCGAGTTTAGTATGTGCGATCTCGTGAGAATAAATGCTGCGCAGTGGTGTGCGCACATTTATTATAACTAGTGTAGAAATGCCACTTCTAGAAGTTGGCATTTCTGTGTACTGTGTGTCTGCCTGCCTGATGTGAATTGCATGTCTGGCTTGTGAGTGACAGGGGCTGGGAGGTGTGTGTGGCTCCAGGAGGGGCAGGGTGAGTCAGCGCAGGGCTGAATGGAGAGATCCCCATGCAGATGGGAGGGAGGAGTTGCACCTGGGACCTGAATAGGGCTGTGCCTTCCCTCCACAATGCTGGCTCCACCCCCTGTGGTGCGTCTAATCCCTGAGCCCCCACCTGACAAAGGAGAGAGGAGCTGAGCAAAACAAAGTGCTCCAAAGCTCCCCTAAACCAGTTCTGACTGGTATCCCCAAGCCCTGTGCTGTGACACAAAGGAAAAGGGCATATAAATATAGGGGCTGTGACCCCATGAAAAGGTTCCTGTGCAGTTCAGTTCTGTGGTGCTGATCCTGCTGGGGCGTGCTGCTGGTGGGGCCCAGGGGGGGCTGCCAGGAGGGCTTGCCTCCCTGGGCCCTGCATTGCCCCCTTCATCTGAAGACTGATGCTTTTTGCTGCAGGACTTTGCTGATTGGAGCTGTGGCTCCTTGAGCACTATATTTTAAATTGCCCAAGACGAGGGGAGCGTGGGCTTCGCAGCGCGGAGCTGCAGCCCCCTTCCACAGGGAATCCCGACATGGGGATTCCCCCGCAATTGCCGCTTGTGAGCAGCGGGAGCCCACCCCGCTCTCATGCCTATTAAGTATTGCGGGTGCCCACCCCGCATTTGGTGCCTATTTTGAGCGGGTGCCCACCCCGCTTTATACTTTTAATCGGCGAGCGGGTACCCACCCAGCCTCGCCGCGAAGAGAATCGCCGCCTGCCCGACCAGGAAGCCAGGCGGCCTTGCTCTGACTTCTGGGCGGGGCCACTTGAAGAGTTGGCCGGGGCTGCCAATCGCAGCGCGACGAGACCGGCAAAACGGAAGTCCAGAGCCTCGCGGGCTTGCCATGGAAGTCCCGGGTCCCAGGAGGGGCCCCGGGTGAACCGAAGAGGAGTGGGGGAAGTGCCGCATTCCAAGACCCAGGCGGGAGCCCACCCCGCGCTGGGACGTGCACTGGAGACGGAAGGTGTCCTGAGCCTCACGGGCTCCACAGAGAAGTCCCGGGTCCCAGGAGTGGGCCCAGGCGAAGTATAGTGTGGCGGCCGATCGGCGGGGGCTCCGTGAGAGGAGGGAAGCCCCGCGCCGCCAGAGAAAAGCAAGGCCACAAGTAAGGAGAGAGCCCCGAGCGGTGGGGGCTCTCCTGGTGCACGTCGCCGAGATCCCTGGGAGGAGAGGAGACCGGCGCAGAGAGAAGCGGGGCTCCCGTAAGCTGCTGGGAGCCCCGGCGCCAAAGTGGATGTCCCGATCCTGAGCCCCGGTGAGTAGGGGCTTGGCCTGAGTGTGGTGGTGCCTTTTGGGGCACAGGGTCGGTGCTTTGGGTACTGAGCGGGCCCGACGTTGCGGGCCGCTCCAACGCTTGGGGGCAGTTTCTTTTGTGCATAAAAGGGCCCCAGAGAGCCCCAGTGACTTGGGGCCCTACCGAGGCACATTGTCGGTGCCTGGGCGGTCCCGCCAGAGAGCGGGCCGCCCCAACGACGGGGGCATGTATTTAGTGCCACGTGGGGGTCCAGAGGGCACAGAGGTGCCGGGCCCCCCCCTTTTAGGACAAATGCCACAGCTGCGCCGCACCAGCGCGGGCAGCTGCAACATGATGGGCATTTGGTTAGAGAGTCCCTGAATGGGACAGGAGGCACAGTGGTGCCAGGGCCTGCCCGTGATCCACTGCTGCGCAGCACTTAGTGCGAGCTGCAACGTTTAGGCCACAGTTCTTTGGGGGCATTATGAGATAGGAGTGAGATGCACTCCTGGGCCCTAGCGCAATGGCGCACATGGATTCCGCTGCGTAGGCAGCAGCCCTGACATTCTGGACACAGGGCATTTGAGCCCCCTTGGAGAAGGCCAGTTGGCCAGGGGGGTCAGTGAGTTATGAGATATTAGGAAATGTGATGCTCTACTATGATTCATGCCGCTAAATGTGTTTAGGGTTGAGATTATGTGCATAATGTGGTTATGGTGGTGAGGTTATTTCCTACTGTGAGTTTTTACCCCTAATGTGAGTTATGCTTAGGAGGTTAGGGTCTAATGCATTTAGACTTCTGAGATGATTGCATAATGTGTTTATGCTGGTGAGGTTGGCGCAGAATGTATTCCGCGCCTAAATGTGATACTGTGCATAATGTGGTTTATGTTACAGGATGATGCTGAGTACAGTGGTTACCAGTGATTACTGGTTGTACGTTTAGGATCTGTTTTACATTTACTAAGTTCGCTTTGTGCTGGTCCTGACAGTGGTCCAGTTGGCCCTGTCAGGTGTAAATAATCCCTTATAAATATGACCTAGTGCCAGGTGGCACCATGTATATTATGTGAGTACTATTCTAATGTGTTATGAGAATACAAAGGCTATTTTTGATATAACCTTGTGTGGAGTTCCTTCTTGTGGTGTGCCTGGTATGTTGTTGCTGTGTGCGTGCGCAAACGCTTTACACATTGCCTCCGGGATAAGCCTGACTGCTCGTGCCAAGCTACCAAGGGGGTGAGCAGGGGTTATCTTTGGCGTGTAACTCCCTTGCCCTGACTAGAGTGGTGGTCTCTGCCTGGCTTTGGCGCAAGCCTTAGCCAACCAGAGATCCCATTTCTAACAGGACTCCACTGCAGTGCATGACTCCAAGGGAGTGGAAGGGTGGGCAGATGAGGTGGGCAGGACAGAGGGGGGGACCCGGTCCCCACAACAGTGCCACTAACAGGTAGAGCGTCTGGGTTGGGGGTGGAAGAGCAAGTGGCAGGGGGGGAGGGCTTAAGCAGTCTGGGGATGCGGTATCGGTGTGTGGGGGAACCTGGGGCAGGGTGTGGTGGGGGAACCTGTGCAGTGGTGGCCTGGGGATGGAGGAGAGAGACTGGGCGCTGGAGCTGTGTGGTGGTGGTGGTGGGGTCTTGCTCTTCCTGCTCCGGGGGGTCTTCCTAATGGGCTCCTGTGTCTGCCTGCGCCTGGGGGAGGGTGTCCGGGGGCGAGGGGCACTCCTCTCTGTGTGGGTGGACTTCCTCTTCCCCTGGTATGCTGGGTCAGCAGGAATGGTGGGGAAGAGGCCGAGGTCACACAGGAAGACCTGCTGTGTAGGTGGGGTAGCAGGCGAGGCAAGGGAAGGGGTCTTGGAGGGAGAGGATTTGGAGGACTGCGGAGTGAATGTGGATGCCTGTGTGTGTGTGTTCCCCATCCCCTGTGTCTGTGGTATCAGTTCCCTGAGGATGCTTGTGTGCACGTCTTGCCTTACTCTTGGGTGTGTCTGTGCTGCTCGTGTCTGTGTGTTTGGGTGACTGTGCAGGTGTGCATGTGCGTTGGACAGGTAGGGGGGCAGGAAGTGTGGATGGGGCAGAGGTGGGAGGGGTGAGGGACTGTTGGAGGAGGGACACTGCTGCCGTCAGGGAGGAGTCCATGGACCTATTGCTCCTCTGTAGGGCAGACATACCCGTCGAGATGCCCTCCATGAACGACACCAGCTGTGTCAACTGAGTGGTGTGTGCATGGAGGACACTCAGCATTGCTGTCTGCCCTACATGGAGCTGCCGAAGGAGGTACACAGACTCCTCACTCAGGGCAGCAGGGGACACGGGAGCAGGGGGTGCGGTGCCTGGCACGAAGGAGACACGCTCCTGAGCATGGAAGCCTCCACGGACCTCAGGAATGGGAGCCGATGGGAGGGCGGTGGTGGTGGTGGTGGCGCGGCCAGACAGACTAGCTGGCCTTTGGTGGCTGCCGAGACCCGCCTCCACAAGGGAGTCATCCTCCGAGCTGCTGTGGTCCCCAGCTGAGGTGGATGGTGCTGAGGACTCCTCGGTGTGGCTCCCCTCGCCCTCCGTGCCACTGGGTCCCTCTGACCACTCGTCCAATGCTGACCCAGTCTGGCTCCGCTGCTCTTCCTGGTCCATGGAGCTGTCCCCTCCTGTGGCCGTGGATGTATCTGCAAACAATTAGGGAAACAGACAAACATCAGTCACCTACACTGACCGCACACACCACAGTGAGTACAGCACATTACAGAGCAAGCCCTGGCATCCTTAGTTGAACATTGCCTAAAGTTTTCACACAGATTCGGGGAAGCCAATTGTCAGTCTGATGGTCAACCATGGGACTCACACCCCTCCTGCCCTTGCACCCATCTGTCTGGTGCCTGTCTGATGGTAAGACCCCAGTGTGGACACATGCACCACCTACACAGTTGTTGGACATTGCAGGGAACACGGTGAAGTATGTGAACATGCACACATCACATCTCTTGCCACTGAGTCAGTGCAGGTGTCCGGATAAAGGGATGGCCAGAGTCTAACTAGAAATGCATGTGATGCATACCAGCACCAGACACCATGATGCACCCATGTCCGGATAGTCAATGCCACAATGGGGTGCATGTTGCACATGTCACTCCCCTGCAGGATCAGTCCCAGGAAGTTTAATGCCATGACACAGGAATGCGTGCAAAGTCATACATTACTGTCTCAAGTCACATGGCCATGGCAGCCAGCCAACAACAGTCTGCACTGTGTCACAATCCGAGGGCATGGGGAATGCAAGTTATGTGACTGACAAGTGCACATGTCCATCCCCCAAAAACCACTTCATCTGTACTACCATTTGTCCACGTCATACCAACTTGACATATGGGGGACATGAAACCCAACTCTCTGAACATGAGCACCTCACAGTGTGCTGTGAATGAAAATACAGCTGCCTGAAAGTCACAGTCGCAAACACCTGTGTGCACAGTCAAGTGATCAGACACCTATAAGTCACAGAAGTATCGTCTATCATGGTCACATCTCAGATGGCATGCTGAGCCCTAACCGATAAACATACCAGTAGTCCTGACAACGAAGACACAGCACAATGAGACAGAGGCAGACACCTGAGGGTACATTTCACTGATCACAACATGCCAGATGATACACGGGAGTGGGAGTACAGAGTGTATTGTATGCCCTGGAGTAGGCATGACTGTCCAGCTCCACCTGTAAGAGGGATGAGTCCTGGACAGCAGGCAGTTGGCTAAGCATGTGTGACACACTGGATACACATACTCCTGAGGCCCAAATATTGTTCCCACCAGCAGCATGGGTGTGTGCGAAATTCCCCAGGGACATGTGGTGAGTCAGAGCAGCAAGCGGACCACATATCAAAGTTACACCCAGATCACAAGTCAGAACTCAGGCATTGTGTAAGCAATTGACCCACCCATGAATCGCACAACATAGTCACGGGAACAAATGCTGTCCCCCACCTTGAGCAAAGCAAAATGCAATGACACAGTCCCCAAATGACACAATTTCCTGACTATAAGGGCCACACATATGCGTATCAGAGGAGAAGTGGGCATGTCACAAATGAGGGACATGGGTCCTGGACCACATGACTGATGTACTGTGGAAGTTTAACCAGGCCAGAGGAGGGCACATAGCATGTCAGACAAAGTGCACAGTGCAGTCATGGACTCACCCCCTCCTTGCTGCTGTCTGTCCTTCAGCTGCCCATCCAGGTCAGGGAAGACCACCGCCAGGATCCGGAGCATGTGGGGGTCAGGGTCCGGTGTCCGCCCCTCCTGCGAGGAGGCGACAGCTTCAGCTGGACCCTGCGATCCTCCGGGTCCAGCCACGAAGGTCCTGCCACCTCTTTTGGCAGTTGCGTGATCCTGCGCCTGTAGACCCCCACGGATCTTACTTTCCGGGCGATGGTCAGCCAGATGTCCTGCTTCTGGTGGGCATCAACCTGTGAGGATGACAAAGTGAAAAGGCCATTACTACACATGCAACATATATGTGCATCACACAGTTGGATATACATGTCTCAATCACAGGGGCATATGATGTACATAGGCAGTGCAACAATGGCTATGAACAGTTTGCCAGCAGTCACTACATGGTATCATTGCATGGGAAGTAAACCTAGTTGGAATGCACTGTTACTGCACTGTACCAGTTCAGTGCATGTAACTACACACTTTGGGGTGTGACAACTACTCAGTGGGCATGCTAGCCAGTGGTGTGCACACTGAAAGTCCTGCTAGTCAGACAACATGCACAATTAGTGATGCAGTGGACAGCACACTTCACTGCTCCCCTGGTTTCCCATACAACTTGCTGTACTGTGGAAGGAGGCTGTCCAGCAGGGCCTGGTTCTCCTCAAGGCTGAAGGCTGGGGCTCTATCCACAGTACGTGCCATTGCAGGAGCCAGAGGATGCAGATACAGCAGCAGTGGTGTTGGCAGATGTCGTCCTGGAGCATGTAGTGCAGGCAAGTGAGCTCTCAGGGGAACAGCCAGCATTATATGTGTGCTGCAGAGGCAGATACTGTCCCATGTGTCCAAAGTGATAGGTCCAAGTCGTTTGCATCTTCTGAATCTGACCAATCCATGGAATAGCAGCACTAATACACGCCCACAGCATCCTTCAAATCTTCAACTTCATGACACCCGTTATTTTGCAACATTGTTGTGGCTGGCCAACTGAATTCACTGCATCAGACTCGTTGAGCTTCGAAAACGCGTCCGTTGCCATGCCAGGCCCCAGCCAATGTGTGCGCACCGCTCGGTCCATTGCTTTACAACGCTGCATCCGGGATACAACGCGTACCCGCACACATCATATGCAATGGGCCGGCCGGGCACACCGATCGGTCCATTGCAGTTCAACGCGCACTCGGGATACAACGCGTGCACTCGCCACATTGAATGCAATGGGCCGGCCAGGCACACTGATCGGTCCATTGCTCTACAACGCATACCCGGGATACAACGCTGCACTCGCCACATTGAATGCAATGGGCCGGCCGGGCACACCGATCGGTCCATTGCAGTTCAACGCGTACCGGGATACAACGCGTACCCGCACACATCATATGCAATGGGCCGGCCGGGCATACCGATCGGTCCATTGCAGTTCAACGCGTACCGGGGATACAACGTGTACCCGCTCACATTGAATGCAATGGGCCGGCCGGGCACACCGATCGGTCCATTGCAGTTCAACGCATACCCGGGATACAACGCGTACCCGCTCACATTGAATGCAATGGGCCGGCCAGGCACCCGATCGGTCCATTGCTCTACAACGCGTACTCGGGATACAACACGCACTCGCCACATTGAATGCAATGGGCCGGCCGGGCACACCGATCGGTCTATTGCAGTTCAATGCGCACTCCGGATACAACGCATACCCGCACACATCATATGCAATGGGCCGGCCGGGCACACCGATCGGTCCATTGCAGTTCAACGCTGCATCCGGGATACAACGCTGCACTCGCCACATTGAATGCAATGGGCCGGCCGGGCACACCGATCGGTCCATTGCCGTTCAACGCGTACTACCCGGGATACAACGCGTACCCGCCACATTGAATGCAATGGGCCGGCAAGGCACACCGATCGGTCCATTGCTCTACAACGCTGCACTGGGATACAACGCTGCACTCCGCCACATTGAATGCAATGGGCCGGCCGGGCACACTGATCGGTCCATTGCTCTACAACGCTGCACTCGGATACAACGCTGCACTCAGACACATTGAATGCAATGGGCCGGCAGGGCACACCGATCGGTCCATTGCAGTTCAACGCCGCATCCGGATACAACGCTGCACCCGCACACATCATATGCAATGGGCCGGCCGGGCACACCGATCGGTCCATTGCTCTAGAACGCGTATCCGGGATACAACGCTGCACTCGCCACATTGAATGCAATGGCCAATGTGTGCGCACTAATCGGTCCATTGCTCTACAACGCGTACCCGCTCGCATTGAATGCAATGGCCAATGTGTGCGCACCGATCGGTCCATTGCTGTCCAACGCGTCACTGGCATATGTCACCATGCCTGTCACAGGTGAACATATGCCAGCCACATATACTTCCCAGGGAGTGAGGGGCACACCTACAACACCACAGCCTGTCCACACTGTATCCTAAGGCATGTAAGGCTGCATTACCTATTCCGTGTATGGGGGTGAACATGTTGTTCTGTAGGTGTCACTTGGGGGCAGCCACTCCCAGGCTGTGCACGTGTTCATGTGGACAGAATCCTTGGTGTGTCGTGCACATGACCACTGTGATGTGCAACTGTTCATTCCTGAGCATGTGGCATGGTCACATTTCACGGTGGTGTATGTGTATGTCATGTCACATACCCCCTGAGTCCCATGTGGGACGGTATGTACGTCCCAGGGTGACCCATTGGCACAATAGTGATGGTCCTCCACAGTCTGTGTGCATGTTGTTATTACAATGTCTCTGATTCCATGTGCACAATGGGAGACAGTCTCCACATCCACGTTGTTTGTGCATGGACTTTGATGTTGTGCGTGTGTGTGTCACAGACGTCCATGTCTGTCCTGCCGAGGCAACAGGGACCACTACCTGTGGGGGTCATGGTTGTTTTGCTGTGGTGTATTCATGATGCACCATGTCATGCCAGTGTCCATGTGGCAATACAGGGTCCCTGGGAATCTATCTGTCGATGAGCTGTGATGCCTGGGGCACATCTGTCCACACATGTCACTGTGGGGTGTGTTTGGAACGTGGCAGCAGTAGATGGGAACTGTGACACGGCCTCATGATATCCCATGGCACAACCTGGGACTTGTTGATGCCACTTGTTGAACTGTGATGTTAGATGTTGGCCATGTAGGTGCCATACATGTCCTTACGGAACTGCACACATCATGTACTTGTGTCTCATAATGATGTATCATGTGATATTGAGTATGGTCAATGCCACATATGTGGGGTGACTGACAATCTTTCTTTCTTCACCTATGCACTGCAGGGCACCAGCTGTCCATAGACCATTCCCTGACCTTGCATCCATGGTGGAACGGGACTGCATCCGACGGTGCCGCTTCACCAGGCCGCTGATTGAGGAATTGACGGTGCGCTTGGCCCCACATTTGCAACCTGGCCGGACATACCCCACAGCGCTGACCCCCAAGGTGAAGGTGATGGCAGCCCTGCACTTCTTTGCCACCGGTACCTTTCAACACACTGTGGCGTCTGCTGGTGGTATGTCACAGACCATGTTCAGCCGTGTGCTACGCGATGTTTTGGAGGCTATGTTGAGATACCTGAACCAGTACATCTATTTCCCTAGACCTCAACAACTCACTGACGTGAAGAGTGACTTCTATGCCCTGGGGAGGATGCCGCATGTCATTGGCTCCATTGATGGGACACATGTGGCTTTGATACCACCACAGGCACATGAGCAGGCATACAGGAACCGCAAACATTACCATTCGGTCAATGCACTGGTGGTATGTCTTGCTGATATGAGCATCTCACACGTGTGTGCCCGTTTCCCGGTTCTTCACACGATGCCTACGTGATGAGGAGTAGTCGCATCCCGAGGATGATGTCACAGATGCGGAACCAGCGTGCCTGGCTTGTCGGTGTGTACTGACTTTGTACCATTGTGTGTGTTCTGCAATGTAGTATTCCACCCTCTTTTCCAAATCAGCTAATGTGCAATTGTCCATATGTAGGTGACTCCGGATACCCCAACATGCCGTGGTTGCTGACGCCCTCAGGAACCCTGTGACACCAGCCCAGATGCGCTACAATGAGGCACATGGTCGGACCAGGAGAGTGATTGAGCGGACATTTGGTCTCCTGAAGAGCCGCTTCCGCTGCCTGGACAAGACAGGAGGGTCCCTCCCATATGCCCCAGCAAAGGTGTGCAAGATTGTCATCGTCTGCTGCATGCTACACTACCTGGCTGTGCGGAAGGAGTTGCCTCTCATCCTGGATGACGATGACCAACATCCGCCACCTGTGGAGGATCCTGGCCTGGACCACAATGCCAGTGATGATGATGCTGATGATGATGATGATGGTGATGTCCGCACACAGCTCATCACCAACTTCTTCAGCTGAATGTGAGTATCCGGAGATGTCATATCAATGATGTGAGTATGCATGATATGTGTTGGTGGTGCTCTGGTGCTGTTGGAGTGTGTCCATGTGCTACATGACTGTATGCGTGTAGCGATGTGTCCTTACAGGTAGTCTGTACTCCCCAACAGTGTTGACATGCTAACTTGGTTCTGGGTGGGTATCTTGTGACGTGTATTGGGCATGAGTATTGCAGTTCTGTCCTGTTCTTCAGTGCTTTTGACTGTGTGTCATTTCTGTCCTTCACAGGGTACTTTCAGAGTTGTTTGGTCAACTGTGATCCCCCGACACCGTGATTAAACTTCCAGGGTGGTAGCTGTCGTGTCCCTACAGGTGATGTGCGCCACACCCATGGACTTCCTTCCTTCTACACTTGTTGACTGTGTGCCCACTGCCAGGTGGGATTACCTTGCATCTGTAGTGGTTACAACATGTTGCAAATGTGTAATAAACCTGTGCTTCACTTTGTGATGTGCGTTGTCTGTGGTCACACATCTGACTGACATTTGCTTACTGCACCAGTGGGCTAGTTAACAAAGACTGTGAATAGGTGTTGTGTCTTTGCATTGCACCTTATTTCCTGGCAACATCAGTGTAGGCGATGAGTCAGAAGGCCTTGGTGTGTATATGTTGTGTAGCCCTGGTGGTGTGTCTCCCTCATATGTGTCACGTTGCCATGACTCACATGACGGTGTTGTACTTGCTGTAGCAGTTAGCATGCACAATGTAATTTTGCAGGTCATCATCTCCATGACAGAAACCACGTTGGAATCACAACAGAGGCAGGTATGGTGTATTAGTGTGTTTATTGTCATACATGTGTGAATATAGTGCACAGGATGGTGGGTGCTGTACATTGTGATTGTAATCCAAAGTTCCTAGATGATTTGGAAGTCCTGGTAGCAGATATGTCCTGAGTAAAGTCCACAGTCATCTGATACATTGGTCCAACTTGTACTCCCCATGTCATGTGGGGGAGTTGTGTTGCATTCAACAGGGTGAACAGTTTGCGCACAAAGGTGATTATCCAGAACAGGTGTTGGCTTCCTGTGGGTTGCGCATGGCCATCGGCCTCTCAGTTGCCCTTCCTCGGACGACCCCTCTTCTTTGGGGGACCCTCAAGTGCAGGCTGCTGCGGTGCAGGGGACTCTCCGCCAGAGTCATCCTCCCTCCCTGTGGCAGTTGCAGTTGTTTCAGCACCAGATGTTGTGGGCACACAGGGAGGTGTTGACATGTTGCTGCTCATCTGGCGGAGGCATTGTAATATGTCCCTATGCACCGCCGTCATTTCTTGCAGTGTGTCCCACTTGGACTCCATGCGGGACATGTGTAAGTCCAAGCGGGCATGATGGGCAGCCTGCTGCTGTCGTATGTCCCTGAGGATCCCCACTACCTGGCTGAGCTCTCCGGTGCTGGTCTGGTACGCATCGGCTATGCGTACCAGTTGTGGGTCATCATGCAGTCCAGACCCCTCTGCGAGCAGCGACCTATGTCTACCACCCCTCCCACCACCCCTGGCGACACGTGCAGTACCTGAGGTGGCACGCACAGGTGACCCTGGGCCCCCTTGGGGGTTGTTGGTGGTGTTGGTGTCCATAGCCCCACGTTGGGCCAGGGTCCGTGTGCTGGTGGTGGTGGTGCTCCTTGGTCTGTCCGTGTCGGCAGGGGTGGTTTGTGTGTTGTCAGTCGTTGGAGGGGTGGGTGCAGGGGGTGCAGCTGGTGGTCCTGCTGGTGCTGCATGATGACTCGCTCCGGAGGTGCCAGGTAGGTCTTTGTCATCCGAGGAGGGCAGAGGCTGTTCCACACCAGTGAGCTCTGTTTCCCCTGGAGCCTGGGACAGGGACTCCTCAGCGTCTGCTGCTGTGTCCCCATCATCACCTGTTTTTGGGAGACACACACAATGTATGTTATGTTTCTGCAGGTATCAATGGTTTACACACCTGACAGTTGTGACTGTACCTCTGGATGCGGGCCTGTACATTGCATTGTCCTAAGTTGTCACAGTCAGAGGTTGATATTGGTGTAGCACATTGTCCTGCATACTTTGAGCATTTCAGTATGAATGTTGGGGTGTGTACATGGCCCGCATTGGTTGTATTTGGTTGACATCCGGCCCTCCTTCTCCCCCCAGCCCAGTTATCCCACCATGAAGCATGCCACCCTTGCAGTGGGTTCAGGTTGACTCTCAGGATGTCAGTGAGTGGTGTCCTGCTGTTGGTTGGTGCACAGTTCCCAGCAGGGCCTTGTGCTCCCCACAGCAGTACCCAGTGTCAGCGAACTTGTCAGTTCTTTTCCACTCCCTGTGATGTGCGCATGGTTCAGGGTGGTGTTGATGGGACAGTTGTGGGGGTGACCAATATCTGTGACTGCCACTCCCATCATGCTATTGCCTCCAACCCCCTTCCCAGCATGCCCATGCTTCCTTCCTTTTGACTCTGCTTCCCTGTGGGGTTGTGTGCCTGTGCTGACAAGATGGCTGACAGTGTTATCCTGGGGTTAGTTTGGCTACAAGTCCCATGTGTGTCCCTGTGCTTCACACAGCATGACCCAGGGTTGTGGTTCTTTGTGGGATATTTGATTAGAGTGTGAGGCAATGCATTCTCCCAGGTGAGTTGTGTGGAGTTTGTGTTAGGGGTGTGTGTGAGTGGAGCTGCTGGTAACTATGGTCAGTGCTGTCAGTCCTCCTTCCCACCCAGCCAGATATTCCACCATGGAACGTGCTTCCATTGCAGGGAGTGCAAGTTGGCTTTCAGGATGTCAGTCAGTGGTGTCCTGCTGTTGGTTGGTGCACAGTTCCCAGCAGGGCCTTGTGCTCCCCACAGCAGTACAAAGTGTCAGCCATCTTGTCAGTTCTTTGCCACTCCCTGTGATGTGCGCATGGTTCAGGGTGGTGTTGATGGGACAGTTGTGAGGGTGACCAATATCTGTGACTACCACTCCCATCATGCTATTGCCTCCACCACCCTTCCCAGCATGCACATACTTCCTTCCTTTTGAGTGGACTTCACTGTGTGTGAGTGTGACAGCAATGGCAAGATGGCTGACAGTGGTGTCCTGCTGTTGGTTGGTGCCCAGTTCCCAGCAGGGCCTTGTGCTCCCCACAACAGAGCACCAGTGTCAGACATCTTTGATGGGGCTTTCCACTCTCTATGGGGTGTGCATTCTTCAGTGTGAGCTTGCTGGGCCATGCGGGTGGGGGATGTTGAGCTGTGACTACCACTCCCATCATGCTATTGCCTCCACCCCCCTTCCCAGCATGCCCATGCTTCCTTCCTTTTGAGTGGACTTCACTGTGTGTGAGTGTGACAGCAATGGCAAGATGGCTGACAGTGGTGTCCTGCTGTTGGTTGGTGCCCAGTTCCCAGCAGGGCCATGTGCTCCCCACGACTGAGCACCAGTGTCAGCCATCTTTGAAGTGGCTTTTCACTCCCTGTGAGGTGTGCATGCTTGGGTGTGAGCTTGCTGGGCCATGTGGGTGGGGGATGTTGGGCTGTGACTACCACTCCCATCATGCTATTGCCTCCACCCCCTTCCCAGCATGCCCATGCTTCCTTCCTTTTGACCCTGCTTCCCTGTGGGGTTGTGTGCCTGTGCTGACAAGATGGCTGACAGTGTTATCCTGGGGTTAGTTTGGCTACAAGTCCCATGTGTGTCCCTGTGCTTCACACAGCATGACCCATGGTTGTGGTTCTTTGTGGGATATTTGATTAGAGTGTGAGGCAATGCATTCTCCCAGGTGAGTTGTGTGGAGTTTGTGGTAGGGGTGTGTGTGAGTAGAGCTGCTGGTAACTATGGTCAGTGCTGTCAGTCCTCCTTCCCACCCAGCCAGATATCCCACCATGGAACGTGCTTCCATTGCAGGGAGTGCAAGTTGGCTTTCAGGATGTCAGTCAGTGGTGTCCTGCTGTTGGTTGGTGCACAGTTGCCAGCAGGGCCTTGTGCTCCCCACAGCAGTAGCCAGTGTCAGCCATCTTGTCAGTTGTTTTCCACTCCCTGTGATGTGAGCATGGTTCATGGTGGTGTTGGTGGGCGCATTGTGAGGGTGGGCAATATCTGTGACTACAACTCCCATGATGCTATTGGCTACACTGACTTGCCCAGCATACACAGGATTCCTTCCTTTCAGTGGGCTTCACTGTGAGGTGGTGTTGTAGTGGTGGCTACATGTCTGGCTGTGTTTGTTAGTTATATTTGTGCCACTGCCTAGCTGTATTTGTAGTTGTGTTTGTACATGTGATGACACAGTTACATATCACTATGAGATGGCATGTGTTGTGTTTATCTGACTGACATACACATCTTGGGATGATTATGTTTTGGTTGGTGTGTATTTGCTAAGGGTGCATGGTTTGACTCTCCCCTTGACAGTGATGTGTGTGTATTGTCGCACAATATTGTGTACATTTGTTGTGTACTCACCAGGCTCTGGGATGTTTTCTAGTCCATATACGCTCACTGGTGGTAGGATGGCCCGCACCTTCTCCTCCCAGGGCCTGAGGTATACTGGTTTGGCAGGAGGGCCACTGCCGGTGTGTTGGCTCAAGAGGTAGTCCTTCTTCAGTAGGTCCCTGACCCTCCTGCGCACGTCATACCACCTGTTCTGGATGTCTTCCTTTGTGCGCAAACATGGTGATTGTGCGTTCACCCTGTTGACGATCCTCTCCCACATCTTGGTTTTCTGCGACATGGGGGTCTGTTGGACCAGTGTACCAAACAGCTGTGGCTCTACCCTGAGGATCTCATCTACCAGGACTTCCAATTCACTATCTAGGAACTTTGGATTCTTCTTTGGGGGCATGGTGATTGGTGGTGGTGGTGAGTGATGTGTGTGTTGGTGTGCAAGTGAGGGTGTGTGAGTGTGTGTTTTGCTGGGTGTATGTGAGGGTGCTATTTGTTGAGGTGCTGATGGTGTGTGGCTTGGGCGATGGATGAGCTGTGAGTGTGTGTGTGGTTGCTGTCTGTTGGTGTTGAGTGCTGGCAGGTCAGTAGAATTTGCAAAGGATCATGGTAGGGATTTGTGTCCTTTATATGGGTGGAGTTGTGGGTGTGTCTTTGTTCCATGTCCCCCCCCAGTATTTATTGGCTTTGTAATTGCTTGTTAACCCCCTTTTTTTTGTGTTTTTTCCTTTGTACTTTTTGTGCATGTAGGAGACGTTCTTCTGACCGAGTCGGACCCTGCAGTTGTCTCGTGCGAGCTTCTCCGATTCGTTCACGCTGTGTTTGTGCTGTTTTCTGTGCTGCGTACGCGTCGGTCGCGGTGTATTGGGTTGCTTCGGCTCGCAGTTTTGTATGCGTGTCGGTCGTACGGCTTGGGCTCCGTGCGACTCGGTCGTGTTTTCCACGCGTTGCATCGTACTTGGCGGGTCGGAGTTCGCGGGTACGTTTCGCTCGGGATTCTTCCTGGTGCGTGTCGGTCGGTTCGATTCGCGTGCTTTTCCGGCCGGATAGCTGTTTTCCGCGCGGTTCGGTCGTTCGTATTGTGTTCCGTACGAGTCGGTCGGATTTTGCACGCTTTTCATCGTACTTTGCGGGTCGGGCTGCACCGGTACGTGTCGGTCGGAATAAATTCCGGCTCCGAGTCGGTCGGTACGTTTTCCGGCCCGAATCGGAATCGGCCCCTAAGTGTCCATCTTTTTTCCAACCCTATCTAACAGTAATCAGGGTGAACAAAGAAGTTGTGTGATTCGGCAGTCACTGTAGCTTCTGGGAGTGCTTTTTCAAAGACTTTATGGCTCAGTAGAAAATTACCAAAAAGGCAGATATGGTTCTAGCATTTTGGGGAACACTACTGGAGACATCCAAGAAGTTTTTGAGAAACAGGGAAAATCAATGAGTCCTCTGAATCTTAAGATCCCAATTCCAGACAGTTGATCCAGGAAAAGCAGATAAAAAAAGTTAAGTAATGAAACCATGGGGTCAGTACCTTCTGCTCCCTCTGCTGTCCTAAGCACCTTAAGATTGTTCCTATGCTATCTGTTCTAGAAATCCATGAGTTTCCACTGCATGTCTACCAATCGGGAATCATGATTGGCAATTTGTTCACTATGCGTAATGCAGCTCTTTGTCATTTTTGAGATAGCAACTTTTATCTTTTATTGAGGCCCAGGTCAATGTCCCTCTCTCCCTGTTTTTTCTTTGTATTCTGTGATTTGTTTACATATTACTTTGAGAGTTGGGATGTAGCTAATATTTTGTTTCGATATTTAAGAGAGAGGTTGCTTAATATCCAGTATGCCCCATTTTTCTATTTGAAGGAAGCTGCCCTGTGGGCTTACTATTGGGCACACCTTAGGGAGGAATTACCTTATATATACAAATTTATATATGTCATTACCTTTGTTACATGGGAAAGGCCCTTTTCCATGCTGTAAGAAATTTGGCTATTAGTTGGGCAGGATGGTAGGCGTGCACAAGCAAATGGATGATAATTTCGCAATACTCTGAACCAAGCAACACATTGTAGAACTTGAATCTCTAAGGGTAGTCCAAGGCCTACCCAAGGGAGGCGGTGTGGGTTAGCAATCACCATTCGCTGCCACAAAAAAATAACACTCAATAAATATATACATCAGGGAGATTAAAAATACTTTGGTGACATTCTGAAATCACATTTGACACCCAAAATCACAGTACCCACCCCACCTATACCAGATAGAAAATCACAATGTAAGGGAGTATCACTTCAAATAAAACAGGCCTATTGGCTTTGTCAAGGTATCGCACAACAACATTTCTTGCAAGCCTATGGGCTTTGTCAAAGGCTCACCATATTAAAAGACAAATAATTTACATGTTAAAAACCTCCTCATTTCACTGTAATCTCTAGCCATGTAAATATGCAAACATTTATCAATAAAACATTTCAACATTGATCACAAATCACTGTCAGCATTATGTAATCAATAAAAAATTTGAAACGAAGATCACATGTGTCTGTGTCTTTTTTTATATATCTTCAGGCCACATAATATACACTCATAGATCCAACTGCTAAAGTGTGCTGCACTCCCAGCTAATGAGCAAAAGCTCCAGCTTGTAGCACTTAAAAATAACAGTGAAAGTCATGGGGATCATAATTTGCCTGACCCCGCAAACGTAGGTTCTCTTTTCCAAAGTTATAGCAATCACATTTTTAAATATGTTTGTGGTACCCTTGCTTGTTTTGGGGCCACCACAAAGCACAATTCCCGAATCCAAATAAGCCCCTTGGGGCATTATGTGGCGCTCCCTCAACGAGAAGTGAATAACTAATGAGCAGCTCTCCCGCTGTGGTGGGGAGAGCTGCTTTCCTTTTTTTATGACACATGTTTTTGTGCTGTGTGCCTCCTTTTGTTTTTATTTCCGGGGTGCCCGGTCCCACTTGGGCACATTGATGCTCTTTTTCTGACACAGACCTATTCCAGCACAGGAGTTGGACTTCCTTTTCTGCGGGCGGGTGTTGCAGACCTTCACCCCCTCCGAATACGGGCACGTGGGCAGAGGCAGCCCACAGCCATTCTTGGGGGGTGCACTGCGGGTCTCACCACTTCTTCTTTTCTTTAGGCACCCTGGGGTTGGGGTCCCTGGCTTTACTTCATGGCCCTCGCCAGGCCACATTCGGATTGCATCGGCCCCTGGTATATGGGAGACATGGGGGATCGGGCCCCACGCATGCCTGCTCCCTCAGGCCCCAAAGAAATATGTTGTGTCATCCCCCAGGAGCTTGGCCCTCCGCTCTCTGTTTTCAGAGGAGGTTAAAGGTCATACAGCTTTAAATGGTCATATCGCAGGCCCCTATGGACCAATTTGGAAGCTCTTGGGCTAATTTTCCTCCTGTTGGTGCACAGCATGCTGGGGCATTACAAGATGGTACCTTCAAGAAGTCACTTTTCACGTCTCCTTTTGGGACCTCAGCTCCCATCCTGCTGGATCTTTCCCACCAAAACTACAAAGGGGAGATCCCTCCTGTGTTGGCGCTAGAGGTCTGGGCTTCCTCTTTTGTTCAAGTGGGCCTGAGCTGTCCCAACCTTGGTACAGTGTGACAGCTAATTAATTGATGTGGATCTTCTCCCCCCCCTTCCTTCATATCGGCTGAGGGACACACTGTTAATTATTCCTTTTTTTTTTTTTTTTTAAATCTGTTTTTATTTGTTTGACATGAGTAACATAGGTATGACAGACAACATACATTCGGTTTTCTATTATGTACACAGTTCTCTGTTGTGTGTTGGCATACAGGTCACAAGACTATATTCATTTAGAACATTTCACAATTTCAATATCTATGTCATTTTTAGCCCGTTGACCCAGTAGATCCATCTACTCGGTGTCATCTAATTGATCAGAGGTCGTGCATTAGTTCAGATATTTTTGCCGACGTATCGTTGTATATAGTTCTTATAGTTCATACCGTATGAGCTGTGAAACAGTTGTTAAAGTTGATACAACGTTAAAACAATATTGCAACATTAACAGCAGCCATATTGTGGACCGACACAGTCCCCTCGCTTCTATTAAGTGTTTCCCCCTCCCGAGCACCTCAATTGGAAATATCCCTCCATTTATATTTCTTTGCATTTTTAGCCATCTCATCTTTGTCCCATGTTATGTGTGTATGTGTGGAACCCTACGGTATGGTCTGCACAGGGTATCGACCTCCGGTCATTATTCCTGTCTCTCCTGTTCGGCTGACTCTCCATATTGTCCCCATCCCCATTTTGTAAGCTGTGGTATAGTCCCTCCCATCTATCTGCTATGGGTTCCCTTCGTAGTCCCAGTGTTTCTTCCTCCGGATTGCAATTCCCTCTGCCTTGGCCCATGCTAGCAGGGAGTATCGCCAGGCCTGTATGTGCGGTGAGTCCCTTGCTTTCCAGCGTTTGGTCAAAAGCCGCTTAGCTACAACGAGTCCCAGATCGAGGAACCGGATGTAACTTTTGTGGCTGGGGTTCTCCTGAAGTGGTGGAGCAGGGCTACAGTCCATTCAGGGGGTAAGTCGCGGCCTGTACATTGCTGTAGGGTGTCCCTGATTTCGCGCCAATATGTGTGTATGTTGGGACAGCTCCACAGCATATGTATCAATCCTGCCCCCAGTGCATCGCATCTAGGGCACGCTGCATCGTTTCGGTTGAAGTATTTATTTATCAGCTCAGATGTGAGGTACGCTCTATGGACAATGAATAGTTGTATTTGTCTGAATCTCATATTCCTGGGTATGCACACTGGGCTTCTGAGGATCTTCTCCCATTTCTTATCTGCTAGTTGTCGCCCCAAATCCAGTTCCCACTTTCGGCGGAGCGGATCTAGGCTGATCGCTACGTGTATTCGGAGTGACGATGCAAACCAACGAACCAGGTGTCTTCCCCGCCCCATAACATGAAGATATTGTATTGTGAGGTGCTGCTGCGGTTCCTCGGTTATGTCCCCCCAGCTAGCTACTAACGTCGCCAGTAATGAGCGGTGCATGAGGAACTGACCTGGCGGCAACCCTTCCTCCGTCACCAAAGATTCATATGGTATTAGCGCCCCGTCTCTGTACAAGTCCCCTAAGGTCTGTACCTCCGCTGCCCCCCACTCCGCTAGGGCATTGGCGGAGAGCACCCCCAGCCCGCTAGGGGAGCCCTCCAAGGGTATTGCAGGCGCATACGGGATAATGTGCCTAGTAAGATATAAACACCTACGGTAGCACCTGTATGCCACTGCCAATAGCAGCGGCTTCGGCATTTTTTGTCGGGCAGCAGGGTGGAAGAGGTTACTTATTTGTTTCAATGTGTGCGGCGGCAGTGTGGTCGCCGTGTCATCTCTGTCCCTGTCAGCGAGCCATCTGGCGATCCACTGTAGTTGAGCAGCGAGATAGTAGTGCTCGAAACAGGGCACCGCCAGGCCTCCCTTGTCAGTCGGTAGGCACAGCTTTGCCAGTGCTACTCTGTGTCGCGCAGCCCCCATATAAAATCTCTGAGCGTTTTAGTGAACGCAGTGAAGAAGGCAGCCGGTACGTAGAGGGGCAGGTTTACAAAATAGTACAAAAGTCTGGGAAGGATCACCATCTTGGTCAGGGCTACTCTGCCTGTTACCGTCAATGGGAGCGTCCCCCAGAACTTCATTTGCGACCGGACCGCCGTCACTGCTCTCCCCAGATTACCATCCAGCAGGTCTTGTGGTTGGCGATATACCTGGATCTTATTAACAAATAGAGGACTATGGGCTATATTTATCCAGGTCCAGCATACATGCCCCAAAGTGATGCAAAACAGTATGGTATGCAGTTCCTAGTGAACACTGTAGGTTGACGTATGGTTAGTATAATAAGTTATACACTAAGGGCAGGAGAACATTGCCTCCTTTGGAAAAGAGACCTCACACACCCCCATCAGTGGGGTGTCTTGCTTCATCATCGGGTCTGCTCCTTATCGGGTCGGCGCTGCAATACCCGATCGGCGCCCTTGACGGGGCCTTTTGGCGGAGATCTTTATTTCCTGTTTGCCGTAAGGTGCCGTGCGTGTGAGGGCCCTAGTGAGTGTAGATGTAGTGAGTGTAGAAGTGAGGTTAAAACGAAAAGGGGGGTGGTCCACCCAAAACAACTTTAATGATCGTGGCCACTCTCCTTCATTAAAAACGTGAAAATCGCGCACCCCTGTTAAAAGGTCACGGGGTTTGTGCGCATTAAGGTCAACATGTTTCTTGCCGATACTTCAATTAGAAGGCAATTCTTCAGGACCAAATCAAGATCTATGTCTATCCACACTTTTTGGTAGGGGCACACAATAAACTAATAAAGTGACCACCCTTACAGCACCCTAAAAAGTGGTACCTGTAGATCTATGACATCAACCCAGTCTGGGTAAAGGAGATGTTACATCAACAGTTCGAACACTGAATAGTGCAGTGTCTTCGACATCCGCGCATATGGACAGCAGACCTACCCCAGCTCTGCCGGTGCCGCTTGGATATACCTGGATCCCCAGGTAGCGGAAGGTGTTCTCTTGCCACTTTACCCGCACGCCGACTAGCTCGTAATCTGGATCGTGCAGTCCTTCCCGGAACGCGTAGAGACAGGATTTATCTACATTGACTCGGAGCCCCGAAATGTCTGCGAATTCCTGTAGGATGTCCGCCAGTTGCGGCGGTATGTTATATACGTCACGTATATAAACCATTAGGTCGTCTGCATAGAGGGATACATGGTGCACCGCATCTCCCAGAGGTATACCCTCCCCCACCATGGCTCGCAGCCTCATCGCCAACGGTTCCATGGCCAGCGCAAACAGTAAGGGCGACAGGGGGCAACCTTGTCTGGTACCCCTGCACACTGGCACAGCATCGGAGACATACGGCCCCAGTCTTACACGGACCACAGGAGATCTGTAGAGCAGGTCGACCATCCGGAGGAAGTCAGGGCCCAGTTCGTATTGGAGGAGAAACCCCGCCAGGTATCCCCATTCAAGGCTATCAAATGCCTTTTCCAGGTCCAGCACTAGGCATCCGGCCCTGGGCCAGTTCCGCTCGCTATCTGTGGCCACTCTGAAGAACCGTCTAAGGTTTAGCGACGTGGACCGGTTGGGGACAAAACCATTTTGATCAGGGTGCACCAATGTCGGGACCACTGGTGCCAAGCGTTCCGCCAGGATTTTGGCGAGGATTTTACAATCCACGTTAAGCAGCGCCAGGGGTCTATACGATCCTAGAGATATGGGGTCGCGGCCTGGTTTTAACAGGGACACCAGATACACTTCTCGCATTGAGGGAGGCAGCGCGCATTCCTCTAACGCTTGGGCGTACAATTTATGCAGGGGCTGCACCAAGGACTCGCGGTAGGCTTTGTAGTATTCGGCCGGTAGTCCGTCTGGGCCTGGTGTTTTCCCGGATGCCATCTTTCCTATCGCGTCTCCGATCTCCTCTAATGTAAGAGGGTCATTAAGTGCGCCCTGTTCGGTAGCTGTGACCACGGGCAACTGGGTCGATTCTAGGAATCTCTCCAGGTCGGTAACGGAGCATTGCCCTCGGGAGCGGTACAATCGCGTATAGTGGGCCGTCATTGCCTTGTGTATTTCGCTTTGTGTGTGTACTAAGGTGTCATCCGGCAGTCGTATGGCGCTAATTGGTGACCGCTTCTCCTCCTGAGCTAACAGCCAAGCAAGCAAGCGACCAGCCCGGTCCGCCGAGGAGTGAGTGCGTGCCGTGTGAGCCGTATAATTGTGGACATCGCAGCCGTTCCAACAGTTCCGCATGTTGGGTGCGTATCTCCGCCAGTTGAGGTGGGCACTCACCCCCTTCCACCGTCCCGCCCTCGCACTGCAGCAGCTGTGCTTCTAGACGGAGCAAGAGAGAGCGACAGCTGTCTGCGTATATTCCATGTGGCCCCTAGGCAGTGTCCGCAAACTATTACCTTAAGGGCATCCCACTCCACGAGAGGACTGCTCGCCGTGTCTTCGTTGAGTTCTAGATATGTGAGTATAGCCGTCCCTAGTGAGGCGCGAAATTCTGGGTCTTCTAGCGCGGCTACTTGAAGCCGCCATGTGGGTATAGGGGGCCGGTCGGCTTTCCAACCTAGTTGGATCCGTAATGGATTATGGTCTGAGTGTGTCCGCCCCATGTATTCTGCCTGCATGACTAGTGGGAGTAAGGACTGGGACCCCACCACCCTGTCCAACCGCACATGAAGATCATGTACCGCCGAGTAATGAGAGTATATGCGCGTGTCAGGGTGTAAACGCGCCATATATCCAACAGTGCCCAGTGTGCTAGCCAGTCGGTGAGTGTTTGCGCATTGGAGGTAGCAGGCGTCTTGTGGAGGGGAGGGTAAGACCTGTCTAGGTTCACGTTGAGTACCGAATTAAGTCTCCTCCCAATAGCCATGGGATCCCAGCATATGGAGTCAGGGCCAGTGACAATCTTGTCAAGAAGGATGTCTGATCGACGTTCGGGGCATATATCGACCCTATCAGTATTGGTTGACCATTTAGTGTCCCCCGAACCAGAGTATACCTTCCTTCCTGGTCAATTACTGTGTCGTCGCTGACAAAAGGGACCCCCGCCTTCACCCAGACCAGTGTGCCTCTCGCATGTGCAGAATAGGTTGTGCCATATATCTGCCCTCTCCAGCGTCTACGGAGCCTCTCAAGTTCTGTCTGTGTCATATGTGTTTCTTGCAATAGGGCTATGTGGGAGGAGTGTCTTTGGAGGTATGCAAATATGGAGTATCGCCTCGAGGGCGTGTGCATACCCCGTATGTTCCACGTAACTACGTTAGCTGTTGTCATCGCTAGGGCGGTAGGGTCGTCGCATCAACCAGCATATAATATTTGTCAGCGTGTCTCGGACTGGGGTGTGAAAAAGTGTGTCAGTCAGCTGCAACCAGACCTGTGGGTCAACTTTAAACATTTAACTCGTGGGGCGAACTTCACAAGGAAGTCCGTCTAAACTTAGCACTACTTAACAAGTATGAACTATTACTATATACTGCCTGGTGGGGTCGTGTATTTGAACAGTGTAGCAGCTTGATTACCCCCCTTTGCTGCATATAGTGAGAACGCCATCCAGTTAATTGCTCGGGATAACGTGTTGAGTCCGCCCTAGGCGTGGGCCTGGGCATCCTCCCCCATGGTCCGATTGTGTCGCTACAGGAGCATCCGCAGCGCGGTCACACATATTATTTGTTACCTTCTGGGTAGCCATCTATAAATGTCTGCCGACCTCCAGCTCTCAGCGGCCTCCCCCCTCCCCCAGCGCCCCACAGAGACAGTTCAGTTCATAAGCCTCAGTGTACTTGCGTGGGCACCCCTCAGCGTTTTCCAGCTTCCCATCAGATGATCCCATCAGCGGTCTGGGGGGTTACCACTGGCAGGCCAGCATCGTCTGATATCACGGTGGAGGGCGATGACGCCCCACTGGCCACCGAGGAGTCTCGTCTGCTTGCTCCCAGATGCTCTTTACCATGTGGCGTTCCGAGTGTCGCAACCGCTTCCAGTACCTCCCGTCTCTCCATTCTGCTTCTCTCAGGGCTTGGGGCCGCCGCTCCCGGCTTAGCGTAGCGTGGTGTTCCGCGTCGTCCCCGTCGTCGCGTCCTTCTATTTGTGGTTCCTTCGCCGTCTGATCCCGATGGTCTTTTTCCCGTCCATAGGCCCGACCCTTCGAGCCAATCCCATGCCTCTGCGGGGGTGTCAAAGAATCGGGTCTCTCCACGTGCAACCACTCTCAGCCGAGCTGGGAAGAGGAGGAGTATGGTAGCTCCAGTGCTCGTAATTGGCGTTTTTACTGCCATGTAGTTGCTTCTGCGGCGCTGTACCTGGGATGTATAATCGGGGAACATCATGACTCTGGTGCCATTTACTTTGAGATCCTCCAACTTTCTGGTTTCACATAACACCGCATCCCGGTCTCGGTAGTTGAGGAGTCTAAAGAGGAGTGGGCGAGGCCTAGCGCCCGGTTGTGGTCTCTGTGTTGGCACCCGATGCGCCCTCTCCACAACAAACTGCTGTGACAGTGTTCCTGGGGGCATCAGTCCCCTCAGCCAGGTCTCAACATGCTGCTCCGGGTTCCTCCCTTCCTCGCCCTCAGGCAGGCCCACCACGCGGATATTGTTGCGTCGGGAGCGTCCCTCCGCATCTTCGATTCTATCTTCCAAGGCATGCATGCGATCCATCATGTCTTGCAGCGCCGCAGCATGGCTATGGGTGACTGGTTGGAGTTCTCTGATTGCCTGTTCGTGAGTGGCCACCGTTTCCGTCAGTTTCCGGTGGTCCGCGTGTAGGAGCGTGAAGTCAGATGTCACTTTATCTATTCGGGATTCCAGGGATGTCCTGGTGTTGTCGAGCGCTGTCCTGATTCTTTCTACTGCGGCGAGCACCGTGTCTAACTTGGCGGCCATCGCCGCGGTCGTTGGCTCCGTCGCACCGTCTTCACGTATCCTGTCGGCTTCCATCCCCCCTGTTCGTAGTGGCCCCTGCTGGATTTTCGCCCGCATTCGGCCCATCACAAGCTGTTGCGCCGTTAGCATCCGCCTTCGGATCAATGCTGTCTAATCTTCTTCCGGGCGGAACCGTTATTCCTTGAGCCCCAGCGGTATATCACCCCACGGTTTACAGAGGTTTACCCAGCCTCGTTGTCAGGCTGCAGTCGCTGTTCTTCGGGTGACCACCACGCAGTTAGCCGCGGTGAGTTTCCTCTCCTTTGCAGCCCCCGCGTAGGCGCCCAGTTTCAGTGATTCAACCCAGAAGTGGCATCCTGTGTCAGTTCCTGGGACTGGCTGTCTGTGTATTCTCGAGGGCACCTCGGATGTCCTCAGATGCTCTCTAGTTCCCCCGCTGGCAATGTCGACGGAGAGCTGGTCTGCAGGCCCTCCCCTCATTAGGCGCCCGTTTCACTATCTGTGGGGTGACGCGCCCTCTGTCATCTAGTGTGCATTCACTGCATGCTGCACAGTCTCTCATGGTGTCAGCCGGTCTTCTGCCACACTGTCTTCTCCCCGCGGCGCAAGAGGGGGGGGGGTAACCTGTCCCCGGAGTCCTTATGCTCCTCGCTGCCCGTTTCTCATCAGCGACGCGGTGATCCGTTTTGTGCCTTCCAAGCGTGGCGGGGCTTTGATCAGCGCCCAGGCCCCTCAGTATTCATGGCGGCCCTAGAGCCGCTCCTCAACCCGGCCGTCTCCCAGCACCAACAGGGGTCAGTGGGCGGCAGGGCGGCAGGGCGCCCGGCGGGCCTTACCTCGCGGCTCCCCTCCACGGGTCCAGCGCTAGTCCGGGTAGCTGCAGGTGACTCGCGCAACAGGCTCGCCTTCCGTGCGCGCTTCCCCAGTCCAGCACAATTGGAGCTCAGCTAGGCCCAGCCTCCGCCGTCTCCCGGGGGGCCCCCGAGCAGGCCGCAACGTGGTCCACACCGCCGTCTCCCGCCGGGTCGCAGCGCGATCTCACTGTAGGTAGGGCAGTCTCGTAGCAAGCTGGAGTATCCTATCTGGTGCCAGCCATCTAGTCAGCACCGCCGTCACAGCGGTAGGAGGCCTCCTCGCGCCCATGCCTGTCGCATCCCGTTGTCAGCCACTTCGGGCAGGGCCCAGTAGGCGGCGGACGCCGCGCGATTCCCTGACAGCGGCCCCCGTTCGCAGCTGTACCTGGGGGTATGGCAGCAGGGGGTCCGATCTTCGCCTCAATCCGCTAGCACTGCCGCGATCTCACTCCGCGGGTTTGTTCATGTGCGTGCGACCTCCGTCACCCGATCGGGTCCGGACTCCGCCCGGGTGCAGCGCGGCAGTAGGCGGGCCGCACTTAGCCTCTCAGCCGTTACGGAGGTCGGAGGTACGAACACGGTGATTTTCGTGTTCCCTCCGTCGCAGTGTCGCCTCGCCGTCTCGGACCCTCAATATAGCTCCGAGGATGGCGCTCGTCAGGAGAAATGTGGCGGATAACCAGGGGTTATATGCCGGAGCGCTACAGACTCGCGTCCGCCATGTTGGCTGGTTAGCCACGCCCCCCCTGTTAATTATTCCTTTTATATAGGGAGGCCTTTGTTCTCTCTGCTAGAGAGCAGAGTAATTAACTTTGCCCAGCAGGGTGACAAAATGCCTGGACTCTGATCCTGAGCTAAACCAATGAAGTATGAAAATTCTCAACGACCCATTAAACGTACATGTAGGATCTTTGGACCTGTGTAATCAAACTGGGTGAACATGTTTCACCTCAGTTTCATTCCTTACAGGACTTTGTAGACCATGGAGAAGTGAAACCATTGAATTTGAGGTGGGGTGGTTTAGGTGCAGTGCTGCCAAGGTCATTTTTCCATATCATTGGTGCATAAATGGATTAGGCCTCTCTTCAATTTTCTTTCTTTTTGTAGGCCCTTTTTTCTCACTAATGCAAAAAAACAACAATTGATGGACAGAATGTAGAACAATGTCATACATTCATCCCAGTACAGAGATCTGGGCCCAAATCCATCGTTTTTTTGCTCACCATGCCATTCCAGTTTGAACCCAGCCATATGCAAATCAGTCTTGACCCTGTGCCCAATGGTAACAGTCCAGCCCGAACTGCCAGGCCAGGTCCTCCCTGGACTGGAAACAAGCATCCTAGGACCGGTTTCAGGGTTTCACCCCTCTTCAGCCAGGATAGCTTGATTCCAGTGGCATGGAGAGCACGGGAACCACGTCTGGGCATACCCGTCCCACTCGGGGTGACAAATGCAAAAAAAACAACAATTGATGGACAGAATGCAGAACAATGTCATACATTCACCCCAGTACAGAGATCTGGGCCCAAATCCGTCGTTTTTTTGCTCACCATGCCATTCCAGTTTGAACCCAGCCATATGCAAATCGGTCTTGACCCTGTGCCCAATGGGAACAGTGCAGCCCGAACTGCCAGGCCAGGTCCTCCCTGGACTGGAAACAAGCATCCTAGGACCGGTTTCGGGGTTTCACCCCTCTTCAGCCAGGATAGCTTGATTCCAGTGGCATGGAGAGCACGGGACCCACGTCTGGGCATACCCGTCCCACTCGGGGTGACAAATGCAAAAAAAACAACAATTGATGGACAGAATGCAGAACAATGTCATACATTCACCCCAGTACAGAGATCTCGGCCCAAATCCATCATTTTTTTGCTCACCATACCATTCCAGTTTGAACCCAGCCATATGCAAATCAGTCTTGACCCTGTGCCCAATGGGAACAGTCCAGCCCGACCTGCCAGGCCAGGTCCTCCCTGGACTGGAAACAAGCATCCTAGGACCGGTTTCGGGGTTTCACCCCTCTTCAGCCAGGATAGCTTGATTCCAGTGGCATGGAGAGCACGGGACCCACGTCTGGGACTACCCGTCCCACTGGGGGTGACAAATGCAAAAAAACCAACAATTGATGGACAGAATGCAGAACAATGACATACATTCACTCCAGTACAGAGATATGGGCCCAAATCCATAGTTTTTTTGCTCACCATGCTATTCCAGTTTGAACCCAGCCATATGCAAATCAGTCTTGACCCTGTGCCCATTGGGAATAGTCCAGCCCGAACTACCAGGCCCTCCCTGGACTGGAAACAAGCATCCTAGGACTGGTTTCGGGGTTTCACCCCTCTTCAGCCAGGATAGCTTGATTCCAGTGGCATGGAGAGCACAGGACCCACGTCTGGGCATACCCGTACCACTCGGGGTGGCAAATGCAAAAAAAACAACAATTGATGGACAGAATGCAGAACAATGTCATACATTCACCCCAGTACAGGTCCTGGGAGGACCTGGCTTGGCAGTTCGGGCTGGACTGTTCCCATGAGGCACAGGGTCAAGACTGATTTGCATATGGCCAGGTCTAAACTGGGGTGGCATGGTGAGCAAAAGAATGATGGATTTAACCCAGATCTCTTGACTAGGGGTGAATGTTTTGATTTGTTCTGCATTCCATCCATCAATTGTGTGTCTTTTGCTTTCTCGCCCTAAGTGCGCCAGGTATGCCCAGACGTGGGTCCTGGGCTCACTGTGCCACTGGAATCAAGCTATCCTGGCTGAAGAGGGTGAAACCCCGAAACCGGTCCTAGGATGCTTGTTTCCGGTCCAGGGAGGACCTGGCTTGGCAGTTCGGGCTGGACTGTTCCCATGAGGCACAGGGTCAAGACTGATTTGCATATGGCCAGGTCTAAACTGGGGTGGCATGGTGAGCAAAAGAATGATGGATTTAACCCAGATCTCTTGACTGGGGGTGAATGTTTTGATTTGTTCTGCATTCCGTCCATCAATTGTGCGTCTTTGCTTTCTCGCCCTAAGTGCGCCAGGTATGCCCAGGCGTGGGTCCTGGGCTCACTGTGCCACTGGAATCAAGCTATCCTGGCTGAAGAGGGGTGAAACCCCGAAACTGGTCCTAGGATGCTTGTTTCCGGTCCAGGGAGGACCTGGCTTGGCAGTTCGGGCTGGACTGTTCCCATGAGGCACAGGGTCAAGACTGATTTGCATATGGCCAGGTCTAAACTGGGGTGGCATGGTGAGCAAAAGAATGATGGATTTAACCCAAATCTCTTGACTGGGGGGAATGTTTTGATTTGTTCTGCATTCCGTCCATCAATTGTGTGTCTTTGCTTTCTCGCCCTAAGTGCGCCAGGTATGCCCAGACGTGGGTCCTGGGCTCACTGTGCCACTGGAATCAAGCTATCCTGGCTGAAGAGGGGTGAAACCCCGAAACCGGTCCTAGGATGCTTGTTTCCGGTCCAGGGAGGACCTGGCTTGGCAGTTCGGGCTGGACTGTTCCCATGAGGCACAGGGTCAAGACTGATTTGCATATGGCCAGGTCTAAACTGGGGTGGCATGGTGAGCAAAAGAATGATGGATTTAACCCAGATCTCTTGACTGAGGGTGAATGTTTTGATTTGTTCTGCATTCCGTCGATCAATTGTGTGTCTTTTGCTTTCTCGCCCTAAGTGCGCCAGGTATGCCCAGACGTGGGTCCTGGGCTCACTGTGCCACTGGAATCAAGCTATCCTGGCTGAAGAGGGTGAAACCCCGAAACCGGTCCTAGGATGCTTGTTTCCGATCCAGGGAGGACCTGGCTTGGCAGTTCGGGCTGGACTGTTCCCATGAGGCACAGGGTCAAGACTGATTTGCATATGGCCAGGTCTAAACTGGGGTGGCATGGTGAGCAAAAGAATGATGGATTTAACCCAGATCTCTTGACTGGGGGTGAATGTTTTGATTTGTTCTGCATTCCGTCCATCAATTGTGCGTCTTTTGCTTTCTCGCCCTAAGTGCGCCAGGTATGCCCAGACGTGGGTCCTGGGCTCACTGTGCCACTGGAATCAAGCTATCCTGGCTGAAGAGGGGTGAAACCCCGAAACTGGTCCTAGGATGCTTGTTTCCGGTCCAGGGAGGACCTGGCTTGGCAGTTCGGGCTGGACTGTTCCCATGAGGCACAGGGTCAAGACTGATTTGCATATGGCCAGGTCTAAACTGGGGTGGCATGGTGAGCAAAAGAATGATGGATTTAACCCAGATCTCTTGACTGGGGGTGAATGTTTTGATTTGTTCTGCATTCCGTCGATCAATTGTGTGTCTTTTGCTTTCTCGCCCTAAGTGCGCCAGGTATGCCCAGACGTGGGTCCTGGGCTCACTGTGCCACTGGAATCAAGCTATCCTGGCTGAAGAGGGGTGAAACCCCGAAACCGGTCCTAGGATGCTTGTTTCCGGTCCAGGGAGGACCTGGCTTGGCAGTTCGGGCTGGACTGTTCCCTTGAGGCACAGGGTCAAGACTGATTTGCATATGGCCAGGTCTAAACTGGGGTGGCATGGTGAGCAAAAGAATGATGGATTTAACCCAGATCTCTTGACTGGGGGTGAATGTTTTGATTTGTTCTGCATTCCATCCATCAATTGTGTGTCTTTTGCTTTCTCGCCCTAAGTGCGCCAGGTATGCCCAGACGTGGGTCCTGGGCTCACTGTGCCACTGGAATCAAGCTATCCTGGCTGAAGAGGGGTGAATCCCCGAAACTGGTCCTAGGATGCTTGTTTCCGGTCCAGGGAGAACCTGGCTTGGCAGTTCGGGCTGGACTGTTCCCATGAGGCACAGGGTCAAGACTGATTTGCATATGGCCAGGTCTAAACTGGGGTGGCATGGTGAGCAAAAGAATGATGGATTTAACCCAGATCTCTTGACTGGGGGGAATGTTTTGATTTGTTCTGCATTCCGTCCATCAATTGTGTGTCTTTTGCTTTTTTCTCACTAGTCACAATGCCCTAGCGTGACATTGTCCTCCAGGATGTAGTTATCTTCTTGACCTTGTCAGCCTATGCCATTTCTGGTGGCCTTGTATGTGATTCAGAAGATCTTGGAGATGATGTTGGACCCTCTGACCCTGAATTCGCTCACAACATCCTTGTCCCTTCTTGTATATTATACTCAGTACTTTGCCACGAATGGCATTGAACACCATTAAATCAAACCTGAAAAATCTTTGTTTATAAATCAAAACAGAATACATTTCATACAATGTTATCACTACTGCATTATGAACGTGGGAATTGCATACCATGCCAGCACAACCCACCAAATCATCACTCCCATAATCCACAGCTATTTAATAACCACTTACACTAATTACACCATCATGACAACTGCAAATGACATCACTCGGCATACTACTGAAGGCTCTCTGAACCGTCTACATCAGGGGTGTCCAAAGTACTTCCAGGAAAGTCATATCCATGTCAGTTTTTTCATAAATGTTATATGAGAATAATTTGAATTTAATCCAAACAAATATAATTTACACAGTGATTAGGCTGAAAATCTAAAATTAATACAACCCTCCTTCGCACTCTCTGGTGGCCAAATATGCTCTTAACTCCAGCAAAGAATCCTTTCATCCTTCATTGCACGTGCCACCTGTCTGCGGTTGATTCATTCAGTCGTTCCCAAGATACTTTTTTCTAAAAGTTACTCTCTGAAGTTATTCTCTGGCCAGGGTTCATATGAATTAAAATGTCCTAAACGTATTCTGTTTCACTAAAGTCTTAACTTTTATACACGACCTGGGATTACTTTCCAATCATTTTTAGATGTGGCATTTTGCAGGTTTCAAACTTTGCGTCATAATCCTCTCCGAGTATGTCTGGACACTGGATTTACTAATCTGGTGGCTTTTTTCAGGCCGGCGTGTTCTCTTTCTCGGTCCTTTCTGCTTGTATAGTCTTAGCAAACGTCTTTCTCTCAATATATTTAAAGAGTTCACACAGTTCATGCTCGGATGGTGTTTTGTGACAATACCGTTTGTTTGAATGTACTTTCCGGTGTGGCTGAAGGCCACGGCTAATCTCTCCCACCTGTGAAGTTTATCTCCCAGATGACATAGTCAGTTTGCGGTACACTTGACCTCTTGTGTGTGCGTGATCTGACCAAAGAAGTCGTGTTATTTCCATCAGCACTCGTAATGTTAATACTAGCTTTACATATTTTAACATTTCTCCAGATCTAGACCGTGGAAAGTTTAAATGGATAATCATTTTTGCAATTTAAAGTTGAGCCTCAAGTCAGTTTTCATAACCACACAGCAGGATAAAAACTGGTACCATTATAATTCCATCTTGTTCACATGTGCTGCTTGAAATGCTTTCAAATTCAGATTTCAATTCCTTTACCATTGGTAAGACAGTCGTCTGTGTCTGTTCTTTCCAAGGTAAGGCGTGTGGCAAAGGCAGTATTTCTTCTGAGTTTTTTTAATCATTCAATAGCGTTAATTAAAGCCCAGTTACGTCAATTACTAAGAGCTTGATTACGAGGATGGCGGTCTTCCTGCGTGCCATCGTGCCAGCGCCCCGCAAGAAGACTGCCAAACCCGTAGTCAGATTGAGTTTAATCCTGGCGGGCAGTCAGTGCTGCGGCTGTGTTACAGCGGTGCATATCTAAGACACATAAGTGTGCCTTAGGCATGCACCGATGTGAGACCGCTTCAGCCTGTTCCTGCATGATATCGAATGCACAATGTTGTGCACTCCATACCATGCAGGAACTGGGGGTGCAAATGTACAGGGTGTACAACATGTGCCCCCCTGCATGCACCCACCTGCCCAGGAGTGGCAGGGGGTGCATGGCAGGAATTTCCTCACCCCCACCCTTTTTATGGCGGGCTCACCACCATGAAAAAGGAGGGTGGTGAGAAAACTTGTAATATGCACTGTGAGGCCTCAGCAGCACTAACAGCATATTACGTCCTGTGACCACTGCGCCACCGCTGCGGGACAGCGGATCCCCAGCGGTAACAGCAGTCCAGTGACAGTTCAACCACCTAAGTCGTAATACGGCGTATGGACTGCCACCGTGACTACAGCGGTCCAATGGACCGCCCTAGTTGTAATCAGGCCCTAAGTCACATCCGAGCTGAGGGAACGGTGCTGGTTTTTTTCCACTCTGGCACAGCTGTAAGCATCCTTAAGCACAGCAAACCAGTGAGGGATTCAGGCCCACTTAGCTAATCACATTCCTCGATTCTGAACACGCGCAGTTGGCTGAAGTTCCCTATAAGAACTACCAACTACACTTAGAGCCTAATTAAGAGTCTGGTGGTGCAGGAGTGGACCCCCATGCCGGGGGCTTGCTCCGGCACCACCAAGCCCATGTGCCCACCCCCTGCCAGATTACAAGTTTCCTCGTGTCTGTCTGGCTTTTTAAGGCGGTCCCACAGCAGTGCCCCTGAAAATGGGCACCGCAATGGGAATGCCAAAAAAGTTTCTACACAGCATGGACTGTAACGTCCATGGCATGCAGGAACTGGGTTGGATGCATACAGGAGGGCACATGTTGTGCCCGCCTGCATGCATCCCCATGCACATGGCCAGCAGGGCCCCCTTTGTTTCAGGACCACCAACTTTTTCATGGAGGAAAGACCTCCATGACACCGCTCGCGGTCCTGAAACTTGTACTGTGCATGGTGGCGCCGCAGCGGCATCACCAGCATATTACTGAGGCCCTGGCCGCTGTACCATCACAAGGGCGGCTGCGGCAGTGCAACAGCAGTCCGACCTTCCAACTTGTAATGGGGCGGTAGGAGCACTGGTGCGGCTGTGGCTGGACTGCCACCGCCGCGCCCCCGACCTTGTCCTTCAACCGCCAGATTCGTAATTAGGCTCTTAAGCACTGATCATTAAAACCAGAATGGTTGATCCCCAGGCGTGTACTCACTGCAAACTAGCAATATTTGATGGAAGCAAACAATTCATTCTAACATATAATAAGCATGGGCCTGCCCCTATCATGTGAGAGGTGGAGAAAGCCTTTGACCTTATGAGCAGAGAATATTGATTTGCCATGCTAGAGGCATTTGGCTTTCCTTCCCCGCTCACTGAGTCACTGGTGCATATGTATCACGATTCGTCACCCAAGGCTATGGTGAAGCCTAACAGTGTTGGCGTTGGCAGAGTTACAAGGAGTTCCCTTCGGCTGCCCCTTACCTCTTATACTATTTGCTCTATTCATGGCGCCTTTAGTGGTTTCATCATGTTCCCCAGAAATAATGTTTCCTCCATCCACACAGCGGCTATATTACAACTGTATGTTGGCATTATTGTATAACTCAAATGTATAGAACTAATATTGACTGTGCATTTGAACTAATTAGTAAGTGCAGCGATATTGGAGTACATCTATCGATCAAGGCAATTCTGAACATTTATGATTAATTCCATCTTGCATGTTTTGCAAGACTATCTTCGGGGGCGTCGGACTAACCGGTGTCTCCACCTTGTGGCAAGAACTGTGCACTCGCCACACAGCCTTGATGTGTGTATGTATGTGTGTGTATGTATGTATGTATGTATGTATGTATGTGTGTATGTATGTGTTATGCATGTGTGTGCGTATGTGTTTATGCATGTATGTATATATGTATGTAGTAAGTGGCATTTGTATAAATCATCAAAAACTCAGTTGAAAGGCAGCACAATTGCGATGTGCTCACGTCTAATGTGTTTCTTTCGATTTTTAAATGTCTGTGATGTTCAAAATTTTGTATTTGGCTGTAACATTTATTTTGAGCAACTGTTTGGCATTCACATCTCTCTGCATTACACGTGTTCCTTCAGTGCCCTCCACTTCTTACATTCGCAAAGTTACGGTCACTTTGTTTTATTTTGTTATTGCGTGTGTGCTTGCCACCTCGTTCTTTCTTTCTTCGAGTTTGAATGCCCTTGTCTGCTTTAGTGTGTGATGTTTTTCACCCTTCAGTGGTTACAGTGGGACTGAGACTGTAAGGTGTGACAAGCAGGGTGGTGTGTGGTCCGCGAGGCATCTGTGGGATGTTGGTTGTCTGGTGTGAGGTTGATGCTGGCTCTCATCCTCACTCGCCTCTCGCTGGCTCCAAGATGTAGACCATGGTGTACAAGAAGACTTCAATTAGAGACACAGACTTGGTCAAGGGGAACTCCATCTGCCTATGTGTGAGCTTCTTGCAGTCACTTTTTTGAGCCAGCAACAGTGTTTTTAAGGCAAACAACCACACACCAGTGGGGGAAACTGCAGGTCAAATTGCGAGGGAACCAACACACAGGCCTCTGGTGTATCCACAGGTGATGATACAAGATCCGGAAGTGATGCAAGATTCTGGACATTATGCACTGGCCTGGAGGGGGTGCTCTGGATAAAAGGGGTGGCTAATCTATCTGCCCATTGTGAGAAGCTGGCTTAGTATATGGTGCTCACTTATGTAAGTGTAGCACCATACACTAATCCAGACGACCCTTATAGTGATTTTAGTGGTCTTAGACAACCTTAGAAAGCTCTCTAAGTGGTAGCTGTAGAGAGCAGCCTTCAGGCTTAGTCTAAAAGGAGTGTCAAGCAGCTTTTTTTACGAGATCATAATCTTATTGGTATAGACTAAGTGAAAAAGAACCACACAGTGTATTTATAAAAACATGTATTTATTATAAGACACTCACTAACACATACACATATCTCATACCCAGAGATATACACAATGTACACAATACTTTGTAAAGAAAACAGGTAAAAAGCACTTATTACACAATGGTCACCAGGGGGGGACCAAACTATATACTAAAATAGGGGGATGCGAACCACGACCCAAGTCAAGACTATACCCAGAAGACGTAGAAGTTCTGGGGACCCAAGGAACCACCCGAGGTAAGTAACTAGGAACCCCACGGAGGCCGTGTGCAGAATGGGAACACAACTGCATGCTCAATTCAAGTCAATGGGTAAGTCGCTGTTGCAATTTTAACGAAGGAGGACCCTTCCCAGTGTACTCTGCAGAAACCCTGTGGAAGACAGAAGGTTGGAGAGCCACCCGACCCGTGGATACCCTAGGAACCAGGATACCTACACCAGGGAAGCCGTGTGCATATGTGTGAAGTGGCGTCGGAAACCGCCGTCAAACTCAATGGAGGACTTCAGGAAGATGCCGCTGGCGAAGAAGGTGAAAGTGTCCAGTGGAATCCAAGCCTGGATTCAAGAAGTGTAGAACCTGCAAGCAGAGGTTACTGAGTATAGGTCATTCAGGGCTGACCAGGGGGCACGGGAGTCGTGTGCCCACCAATGTCGGCTGTTGCATGGAGTTTGATGGTGCCCTTGTTTCTGCAGCTACGTGGACCAGGTGCACAGAGGACGACCAGGAATGATGAACGAGATGTCCCACGTCAGATGTCGATATCCAGGGGGTCGGTGTCCAGCGGGAGCACCAACATGCCTTGGCAACGGCAACCCGTGGCAGAAAATGAAAAGGTACAGTATCTGGACCAGCAAGGTCCAAGAGACCCACTACTTGCAAGTGAATCAGCATAGGCCTCGGGCAAGCAGGGGAGCCCACTGGAGTTGAAGAAGACCCTTCGACCAGGCCAGAAGATCTCTGGAGACAAGCACGGATGCTGGCGTGCTACCAAATAACCTGTGGTGCTGCTGTGTCAAGGCGTCCGCTTTGTCTCATATACTCAAAATATCTCATCTTCCATACAAAGAAGTGAGCAGCACTCCAAAATTGAGGGTCTTTAAAATTGTTTAATCGAGAAGAAAAGGAAATGTCAACGTGTTTCGGTTGCCGACTCGCAACCTTGTTCACGACGAAGAACGCCGTTTTTTTTCTTACATTCATAGTGTCACCTGACACTTGCAATCAAAATAAAGAAAGGAACATAACAGGAGCAGCTCATACTAACATGGGCGCCATCTTTAAACATGTTCATAAAGTAAATTCATTGTTAGTATTTCAAAACATCATATGTTCGCTATGGATATACAGTTGCAGTTGTCACTGTGTGGTTTGCTTTTGCTGGTTTTGTGTAACTTCGCTCAATAGCTTTTGGGAAGTTATAGTTAGGTAGTTAGGACTGAGGGAGCGGGTTTTCTATATCTCAATCTTTGGGTATAGTCATTAAATAACCCCCGACACTGGTCATATGGATCTTCGTTGATCGACAAAGAGAAATGAGGAGCAATTTTCTACAGACCCTACACCATTAAAGACATTCAGTCTAGGCAATAAAGAGAATTAATGTGAGTTAAAGGGTTTTATTTTTCAAATCTTTTTAGTCTTTCATCTTTTTATTCTTTAGAAATTAATCTTTAGAGTTCAACATTAGAAGTTAATATAATCCATCAACCGATATATGAATATAAAATAGAACAATATACTCCTCAGAATCATATTCGATATAGTAATAATACAGCAAGCATGTTGCATAAAGGATTAAAAAAAAAACTGGGACAATGAGAAAAAAAAGGTGTCAGTTCAGTTACCCACAAAGAGTACTGATGAGAGAATCAATGCACACGCGTAAACCCTTTGGATAATGAGCTGGAAAGTAAACTCAGCTCAAAGATATCAGCAGCCATTCAGAAAATCTAAGGAAGGCAGACTCTCATTAAGAAAAGCATCAGAAAACTCAAAGGTGAGTCTCCGGACAGAGAGGTGGGAAAGATTCCCAGGATCTGACCAATCAGGGTCTGAGGTCTACTAGAAACACACACTAATATAAACGCACAAATTCTATGTTGCAACATTATTTTCTTTCGTCTTCATCGTCCTCCAATAGAATCTCAGGAAACTCCTGGGAATAAGCAAACTCCCCATTTTCTGAGGCACTAGCTAACAAAAGGCTTCTGGAAAAGCACAGTATTAGGAAAAAAAGAAAGAAAAACATTGTGCATGTGCGCAAACAACCATTCATTGTGGAAAACAGGTCCTTCAGTGTAAATGCATTATTTTCCAGTTAACATGGCATCGACAGTTAGGCTAACTTAACCCAGCACCTTATTCATGTGTGGGCCTATAACATTTAAATATGATTATCTTCTATAAATTTTGCATTTTAGCATATGTTTTACTGTAAGTTGAGTTTTGCATATTATTAGTGTAAGCATTTTGTTATCGAAAATTCACGTCAGCAGCTTCCCTCCTCTGATGGTTGAAAAACCATCACAATTTTCTTTACAAATGAATCTTTAGAGTGCACTCTCATTCCTTGCTGGGTCATCCTTTCTATTTTTGAGGTTTTCGATTTCCTCCACCTTCTTATATTCTCTATTCTTTCTCTCTTCCATTTCGAACTCTCCTCTGATTTGTCTTTTCCTTTCTCTGTTTTTTCTTTTTGTTAGCATCTAAATACTTTATATAAAACATATAAGCATATTAAGCACATGCCAGTGATTAGTATAGGTCTCAGTATAACTCTGAAAAGTCATCATCCCACTGTTTCAAACCAGTTGCCAATGGTAGAAGCTCCTTTGCCTAGATTCCCAAATACACTAGTGGTTTCTAAAGGTTCTAATTCAGGTTTCGGATCGGAAATGTTCTATGCAAATTCTTCTATTTTCCTACTTTTATCGGGTATGTATGAACAGCAATGTTGTGCTTTCAGCATCTTGCAGACTCTGCCTTTCTCTGTCATCAAAATATCTAAAGCAAATCAGTCTTGCAAGTTCATTGATCTAATAGCCACTTTATCTACTACTCTTGATAACCTTCTAATATTTTCATCATTTAAAACTACTCATACAGGTGGTATGATTGCTCAAAAAATGACTCCCACTAATTCTGTCCCATTAATAGTACTATGACTACAGGGTGGTGCCATTGTTAAAGCATCCATGCAAGTCACATGATGCTATTTTGGACATAATAAAGCTAGATGGTAAACACCCTCCCAATCAACTAGTAACAGGAAATAGGCATCCTGTTGACAAACAAAATAAACTCCTGGAATAACTGCTGCTTCCCGTGTTAAAGTTTGGACAGGTTCTCCCAAAACTTCAAACATGTGTTCACAAATACTGATCCCAATATGTTTTTTTCTAACCTGGTTTCTCCATTTGTAAAAACGCAATTTCCCTTTTTCTCTTTTATCTAATTTACATTTTGGATGAACCATTTTCTTTTTATAGGTATCTTCTTTCTTCCAAACATTGAATGAATGAATGAAAGAGCATTTAAAGAGCGTGCAGCTACTCAGAAAGAGTGTCCCGGCGCTGAAAAGACTCTATCAGACCCTCTGCCAGCCCTAGAAGCGGGAAAACATCTTCTTCTTTATTATTACTACGGAAAATTTGAGCCCTGCTTTCTTCTAATGTTAATATGAATGTCTTTTCTAATGGTCTCATTAAACACGTTAGGTTCTTTTCATATGCCTTAACAGTGTCTATGACTGTAGGAGATCTAAAGAAATACCATGCAATTTCTATATCTTTTGGTTGTGGGTGAGGGTTTATTCTTTTCTGAAGGGAAACTTTAGAAAGAATCGTATTAGTATTCAAAAAATAATATTCAAAATGCTCCTGTTTATAAAATAAACTAAGCAAAATACTACATGTAATTGGATATTACAATGGAATATGATGGTATGCCACTTCTTCTGCAGCTGAAGAAGGTAAATGTGCACAAACGTAGCAGTCCTTATTATCTAAAGCTTGAGTATATTCCTGTACTAATCTAGAATAAACGTATGTTGAAGAATCTTCTTTGGAAAAATCTACAAATGAAGGCTTTAATTTCGTCTCATCTATTGTGTGTGCAAGTGTTATAGTGTTGTAGATGCAAGTGTAGTTCTAAGTGTTTCTATCTCTGGTGTGAAACTCATTCCAACTAAAAGGATTATAATAGCTAATATAATAACTATTAGTGTGACAATAATCACCACTCTACACTAAGCTTTGGTAATGATACACATTTGTCTATAGTCGGACCTTTAGTAGAAGATAGTAGCAGGCAAATTAATATTCTGCACTGACTTCTACTTGTTCAAACGTACAAACGTCCTAATTGATCATCTGCAGTTATCTCCTCCAGCTTATATACAGAAGTCTTCATGAGACATCCCTAGCCCTACTCCATCTTCTTCTAAATGTGTTATCCCTACTCTTCTACTGCAACCTTGGCCCTAGGGAATTCTTACTTCTTTTTATTTAGTTTCATTAACTTGTTTTTTGAGAGTTTAATTTACTTCTGTCTTTTATTTCGTAGCTTTAAACACAGTTCAACATATGTCGTCTCAACTGATTCAGTTTTTAAATTCACTAAATTGAGCTTTTCAAGCTCTTGATTGTAATTTTGCTTCGGAAAGCTTAATTGGTCAGTGCTTTTTCTCAGTGTGGTATATCATAGAGGTTCAAATGTCTCAGATCTCAATTCAATTGTATTTTGTGCTGATGTGATTGGCACATTCTCTGAATAATAATAAGCCCATTCAGGTGCAGAATAGCTTTGATAAGGTACTCTTGCTCTTCAACTAACAGACTTGATCTCAATTGCCTCCTACCATTCGGTCATTCTGATCTCCATGGGGATCTTTCTCTGCTCACGCTTGTTCCTTCATCTGGATCATGTAATTGCTCTTGTGATGCTTCTATGGATTCTTTATTTTCTGCTTTCCTTTCTTCTTCTTTAGTGTGTGTTAATACACCACTTTGCGTGATTTCAGGAACTTGCACCGGTGAAAGATTTTGCTGTACTTCACCCATCTATCTCTTGCTTCTTGACGCACAGGCACAGGAAATCTTCCAAAAGATTGGTCTTCCCATGTGATCTGACAGAATTCCAGTGACGTCCAAATAGGGCTCGGACTTGAATTCCCAAATAGGAGAAAAAGTCCTTCTTTAACTTGAGCTACTGTGCCTTTTTTTATTGTAGTATCTGTGAATATAGTCACTCTCAGTTGTGCTGAAAGACAACAAGCTCTTGCAAGGGCAATTAATTCCGCAACTGGGGAAGAGGTAACAGCTGGATGCCAGTAGGCTTCGATCACTTCTTGAATTGTGCAAACTGCATAAGCTGCTCTCAAAGTTCCTTCATTGTGACTTAAACATGAGCCATCCACAAAGATTACATAGTTGGGCTCATCAAGAGGTTCATCCTTAATATCTGGTTGTGGCTTGGTGCATAAATCCATAAACTCTACTCATGCTCAACTGTCTCCCATTCAATTTCATTCTCAGACAGTGGTGATAATGTAGCTGGATTGAGTGTTTGACATCTTTTTAGTGTACCATTCTTGGCAGCAAATATTTGTTGTTCATACTTTGCAAGTCTGCTTTTTGTCACATACTGTGTTGTACGAGTGAGCAACATTTCCACTGAATGAGGGACCATCACTGAAAGAGGGTGTCCCATCACAATGCTCTCCCATCTCTCAATACTGACACCAACTGCTGCAACCGCTTTAAGGCAGTCAAAAAGCCTGTATAACCCCCTAGAGCCTAGGCTATATTATAACAGTTTATATGTGGAGGGAGCTCTAGCAGGATACATCTAGAACAGTTGTAACACAATAACTTATTCATTGTTATTGGTAGAAAATTGTAAAAAAAAAATCACTTGTTGCTTAAACATTTTTACGTAATATGATTTTTTTTTTTTAGATTTTTTTTTCCCCTTCGAGTCAGAACAATCACATCGATCTTACATAATTAAGCCACGTACTAATACATATCATTACAAAGTTGAGTGAACAAATGAAAAGCGTAAATCGATTTTTTATATATTGACCAGGGCATTATTGGTTGTAGAGTGAAGCAAGTATCATAGATACAAACAAAAGATTGTTTGCTGTTGAGTTAAATTCAGTCGAAGAGATACAGAAATAAGGTACATAAGATGTATATGCAATCAAGAAATTTTATAGTGACATAGTTTTATACAAACATCTATATATATGCATAAAGCACAATCTTTGCTAAATATACATACAGAAGGTGCTGGTATTTTTTTAACCCTATCTGGCTACGGCTCTCAGACTTATCCTGCTGGAGGATTCTAGGCCCCAAAAAAGTGCTTAAGTCAAAAGATACAACTCAAAAGCAGGCAAAAGAGGCTAATTGATCCCAGTGGTGAAATGACTTTGGTTGCCACATTTTCCAAGTTTTTTCTGCTTGGGGCTTTAGGTGCCGAAACGTAATGCTTTAGAGAAGCCCCAAAATTCTTCTAGCCAGCCTCATCTAGCCATTGTTGTCTACAGCATGTTGCCATTCTGAGGATTTTAATGTCAATCAATCAATCAGGGGTTTGTAATGCGCAGCTACTCACCCGAAAGGGTCTCAAGGCGCTGAGGAGGGGAGTGGGGGCGCGCAGCTCCAGGAAAATCACAGTGATTTGTTGAAGAGCCAGGTCTTGAGGTCCTTCAAGAACTTGGAGAGAGTACGTGTCTGTCGGAGGTGGAGAGGGAGGGCGTTCCATGCCTTGGCCGTAAGGTAGGAGAGGGAACGACCTCCTGTTCTGGTCCTCTAGATGCGCGGCACCGTCGGAAGGGAAAGCTGGTCTGAGCAGAGGGATCTTTGGGGTGCGTGGAACGAGAGGCGGTGGTTCATGTAGGCGGGTCTGGTGTTGTAGAGGGCTTTGTGGGCGTGGGTGAAAAGCTTGAAGGTGATTCTCTTCTCAACGGGTAGCCAGTGTAGTTTGCGCAGTTGTTGGGTGATGTGGCAGTGGCGTGGTAGGCTGAGGACTAGTCTGGCGGCGGAATTCTGGACGTTCTGGAGTTTGCGGGTGAGGTTCTTGTTGATAGAGTGCGTTGCCGTAGTCCAGTCTGCTGTTGATTAGGGCGTGGGTGACGGTTTTCCTGTGTTTGAGGGGAATCCAGTTGAAGGTCTTACGTAGGAGGCGGAGGGTGTGGAAACAACTACCATTTTGAGTTAGCAGTCCAGGAAGCTTCCGAGGTTGCGAGTGTGGTCCATGGGGGAGGGTAGGTTCCCGAGGGCGGGGGGCCACCAGGTGTCATTCCAGGCGTCAGGGTGTAGGCCCATGATGAGTACTTCGGTTTTGTCTTTGTTTAGTTGAAGGCAGCTGTTCTTCAACCACTTGGCGACTGCTTCCATTCCTTCTTGAAAGTTTTGTTACTTCCAGAAAAGTACCTATGTCACAAGGTAAAACTAGTGGCCCAGCTTGACTGCTGGGCTATATTTGACCTGTACTTGATCACAGCTCCCCATGTAAAGGTGACAAATACATTTTAAAACTTCATAACTCCGCTTCACCATATCTGATTTTTGGTGTTTTGGGATTTTCTTTCTCTTTGAATATTTCTACTTCTTACTAATAATTTTGGAAATGTTATTGATTGATTGCTGGACTTTAATGCTGTTTTGATGCTGCTTATATATTTGAATGGCATTTCTCAAAAAAAAAACTGCTGCTTTTTGCTGTACGTACCTTGGGTAAGCCAATGTTTGCTCATTAAAACGACATTTGCCTAACAAGGCACTGGTTTATTTAGACTGAAGGCAGTCCTATCTTGCTCTCCTCCAGTTAATACATGATCTCACATGGATGTTGTGCGATGTTGTGCGAGGGTAAAAAGAACAGGGTCCGTGGATTTACCTTGCTTCACAGAGACTGGCACCGGACACTGCTCATTGTAATGCACTTAAGACTGAGGATGACTAGTTGAAGAAGCAGGAGGACTACTAGTCCAATGCGTTGCCTAAGTCACCTTTGGAGAACATGCATTAATGCATGGTTGTGTCAACAATTGTGTTGAATCACTGCAGATAAATCAGGTAGAAAGAGAATTCAGGATAGGTGATTGTGGTGGGCAGCAGTCAAAAGTTATAGACACGCATGAAGGCCATTTTCATGTAGCGTATTTGATGAAAGTGTGCTAGTTGAATGCCAGCAGCTGTCAGTTCTTTGGATAGCATCAGTGTAAGAAATTGGGTTACTGGATGAGGGGGGTGAAACCCTACTAAAGCAGAAACCACAATCCTTGTCAGGGTGAAGTCACAAGCAAATCCCAAATTAACCTGTGCTCAATCCTCTAGTAGCTTGGCACAGAGCAGTCAGGTTTTACTTAGAGGCAATGTGTAAAGTATTTATGCAGCACTCCAAACAGTAATAAAGTGAAAACATCACACAAGCAAAATCCCACAACAATTTAGAAAATTAGAGAACATTTTAACAAACAAATTAAGACCAAAATGACAAAAATCCAATCAGTAGAACCGGAAATATGCAATTTTAGATGGCTACCTGAAAATAGCACCAAAAAGCAGAATGCAACAACTGTGGTTATCTTGCCACGCAGGACCGGGACAAGATCACAAGTTCAGACCAACCACGATGGAGCATTGGCCAGCTACAGGGATCCAGTTAGTCCCACTGAACAAAGGTACCTTAATCCTGGTTGTGAAGAAATGCAGAGTCCCCTGCATGGAGATGCATCGCACAGAGGTGGTTCCAATGGGCTGCGTTGGGCAAGCTGATGTCCTTGTGCAGAGAAGCGGTGTCTTCGACAGGCTGCCATGGGCGGTGCAAAGTCCTTGTGTTTGGGAGGTCCACGCAGCAGAGACGAAGCATTTGTTCCAAGGGTGATGCACCGAGCAGAAAAGGCGATGCACTGGTTCTGCAGGAGATGCACCATGGAGGAGATGTGTCAGTTCTGCTGGACCACAGATGGGCTGGCAGTCTTCTGGCCTACTTCCAAAGGTCCAGGACTGGGATGACACCAATTGGGAGGGCAAGACGCACAGATGGCAGAGTCCAGGGGCTGGGTTCAAAGGTGTTGAAAGCCTGTTATGTCCCTGAGGCTTCTGATCAGGAGGCAAAGCAACTAGCCCTTGGAGTTACTCTGTGGTTCTGGGTTTAGAGATGCAGATCCAGTCCTTCTTATCCAGACAAGAGGGCAGCAGGGCAGCAGGGCAGCAGGTCAGCACAGCAGCGCAGTAGTCCTTCAGAGCAGCAGTCCAGCAGAGTGGCAGTGCTTTCAGCAGCACAGCAGTACTTTTTCCTTTTCAGATACCACAGCTCCAGAAGTGAACTGAAGAGTTGGGTCCAATATTTATATGTAGTGCCCACTTTGAAGTGGAGGAACCTTCCTCCCTGCCCTGGCCCCAGCTTGTCTGTGGTCATAAAGACTAGTGACAAAGCCTTTGTGAGAGTGCTCAGGCAGGACCTTTGTGATGTGCAAGTGTGGTAGGTGACAGCTCCTCCCCCGTTAACTCAGAGTGGCCCATCCTGCCAACACCTATCTTCCCTTTGTCTCACTGTCTGGGGGAAATACACAAAGACCAATTGCCAGCTACACCGAGTCATGTGACCCATGATCAGGCTGCAGGCATCATATGGTTAAGACGAGAAAATGCCAACTTTTTAAAAGTGGCATTATCAGAAATGTGATTAAAAATACAACTTTGCGGGGGTGTGGCCAGTGGCATGGCTGATTAGCCGCATTTGCCGGGGCTCCGATCACCCGGCGTTAATCCTGCACTTTATCCTGTCTTCCTGCCACATGCGAGACATTCTCTAGCAAACCGAGGGTGCCTTAACCCCCAGCCCGACGGGAGCGGCTGCCTCCGCGGCTGTTGTGGCGTCTTTTTTGGCAGAAACTGAGCGGGTCGAGGAGACGGGTCCCGGCCGCCAAGATGGCCGCCCAGACCCGATAGCGGAGCAGGTCCGAACGGAGGTGCTCCTGTGGAAGCGGTGGAGGGGGCTGCCCATACGTCCCATCGAGACCGCTGCAGTGCCCGCCCGGCGAGGATTTTCTGCCTCCGGTGGACAATGGAGGATGAGCATAGGTGCGGGGGTTCCCCGCCGGCCCCGGTGACGTTGAGGTGCCCGCTGCTGCTGAGGTACCAGGAGACCGCCGGCGGCACGGCGGGAGAAGGGCTCCCCAGTTTACACCCCTTGCTCTGCTGGGGCCTAGGAGCCTGCCCCGTGGTCCTGGGGAGACGAGAGCCGCTGCTGGGCCTGCCTGGAGGGGCGTCACCACGTCGATCCGGCCCACTGGGAGGACTGTCGGGGGCTCGGGTCCCGAGCTGTAGGCACGTCAGTCAGAGGAGCCAGGCCGATGGCCGAGTTCAGACACGGACACCGGTGTGGATACCTCCCACCTAGACAAGCGGTGGTGGCGCCCATCAGATGCACTGATTGTGGGGACTTTTCCTGACCCTTCCCCCCCCGGAGTGTGATATTGGGGGGCTCCCCGCTGTGGCCTGGGGGAATACCGGCTCTAACAGACGGCCCATTGGAAGGTAGCGATCTCCTTTCGCTCTCGGCGGCACGACCGAGCCGCATCAGCAGCTGCTACAGGTACGTCGCCATGCCAGGTATCTGGGAGTTGCAGAAGGAGTGGTGCCCGGTGCGGGAATGAGCCGCGGGGGCCCTGCAGTGCCTGTCTCCCATGTTAGATAGACCTGCTCCTCGGGGCCCAGCTGGGAGATCGACAGTGGGCAGAGGCCCCCCGTGGACACAGTGGGGCGATCCATATCCTGGGGATAATACTCCAATAGCGCTACGCAATAGCACCCTGGATCTGCGCAATCGGGGAGCGCGAACTGGCCACCTGTGGATTCCTCGAGGGAGACTGGCCGGTCACAGCCCGGGGTGGCCGCTATCCTCCACCTTAATTAGGACAATATCCTGTGGCCTTGCCGCGCCGGACGCCAATTTGAGCAGGAGCGCTGATAGGACACGACCAGGGTGAAGGGACACGGGGTCGGGGACTCCGCCGGTCACAGCGGAAGGAGACCTACGGTGAGCACCCTTCCAAGACTAAGACATCGATAAACGCTGCTGGCTGTCCCTAACAGATGGGGGATCACCATACATGACAGAAGGCCCAGTTTGAGCACTGCCCTGGCCGCCGGAGAGACTCTTCCGTTGCCTAACGGGGGGGAGGACGTTTGCCGGAGGCCTTCCACTTCGGGCTACGCATAGTGGGGGTACGGCGGGCCAAGTCTCATCTATTGCCTTTTATAATTCACTCCCCGCGACGAGCCGATTGCTCTCCCATTGGCGCTGCCAGCCCTGCGACGCACGACCGGCGGCTCACTCTTGCTACACCGCACATTGGCCAAAGATAAAGAACCGAAGGCGCAGAGGCAAGGGAAACTGGACAAGTACACAAAGGTACTCCCAGCACAGGCGGAACCTGAGGGAGCACAGGTGAGTGCCCCTGACAATGCAGCCATCCTCCAGGCGATACATGCCTCGAGAGAGGCCATCGAAGGCAAAATGGCCGAGATACGAACGGAGGTGTCCCTTCTTCGGCAAGATGTGCGCAACATCGCAGAATGCGTTACCCAAGCAGAGGCGCGGATTTCGGAGGTGGAAGACGCAACACATAAATCCACAGGCGACATCAAGGAGCTCCAGACCACCATGAAGGAGGTGCAGTGGAAGGTAGATGACGCGGAGAACAGAGCCCGGAGAAACAACCTCCGTTTTATTGGGATACCGGAAGGACATGAGAATAATGATCCGATTGCCTTTCTGATGACGTGGCTGAGAGACACACTCCCAGGAGCTGCATTTTCCACCTGCTTCCCCATTGAACGGGCGCAAAGGATGCCGGCTGCGAGGCCCCCACCTGGGGCCCCCCGCGCCCACTAATCGCGCGCTTCCTGAACTATCAAGATCGAGACACAATCCTGAGGGAAGCGCAGAGAGTGGGGGAGCTCAAGCTGGCTAACACCAGAGTCATGATATTTCCCGACTACTCAAGAGAGGTACAAAAGATGCGGAGGTCCTTTGATTCTGTAAAAGTTAAACTCCGAGCTCTGGGTATCCAGTACATGCTTCTCTTCCCGGCCAAGCTCAAGGTCATCTTTCAAGACACGACACAGTTCTTCCAAACACCTGAGGACGCTTGTGCGTGGATCGAGAAGCGCCCGAGGCCTAGACCGGGACTTACTAGTACGATGACGCGGCCGGGGGACTCGCAGCCGAGATGGGAGCCCAGGCCGCAGAAACCGAAATTGAGGCGGCGGCTTACTGCGAGGACTCCGAAGCGCTTGGGGACTGCGAGGACTGGGACTCCGTATCGGCATAGAGAGAGACACTCGGAAGAGGAGGCAGAGGAGTCCCAAGACCCTAATAGAAGTCCGACTCAAGGGGACAGCACGCATGCTGATCAATCCGATCAGGAATCCCCGGCAGACACTGATAGAGACCGCCCCCTGCTTGCGGCTATTCACAGGGCTGAGGGAGCAGGGGCGACAGGCCCGGAAATGGTAACTGAAACTCAAATGCACCCAAATAAAAGTGGCGAAGACATGTGAACCAAGGGCGTGGAGGGAGCGCAAACCGGCAAGGCACCAACTGTACAAAGGTTCCCCCCCTTGGACCTCTTTGCCTCCAGGAGAGGCTGAGTGTGCCACCTTACTGGACTAGGACCATATTCTTTGTTTTGTTGTTTATTATTTAGAGACATGGGGGGGTAAAGGGAGGGTTCGACAGACTCCTCAGTGGACACTTATGTCTGTTTTCATGTTGATGGTTGGAGGGTTAGACATGGGACACGCGAGGATGTGGGGTGGGGGTTTAGGGCGGGAAGGGAGGGGAGTTTGGGGTTTTTTGATTTAAAGAGTTTTTCATTGTTATTTACAGCAGGATGTCTCCTTTTGCAGAATCAGTTTCACCTGGACAGGGACCGCCCGGGTAGGGTACACTCCTTGTGCGAAACATACAAACCACAAACGTGATGTATGATACACCATATACCGTGCTGACATGGAATGTTAACGGCCTGGGTAGTAAGATTAAGAGGGGCCTAGTGAATAGATACATTAAACGGCTCAAGCCAGACGTACTCCTCTTACAAGAGACCCATCTCCGAGGTACCCGATGCGCATTCCTAGGAAGAGGGGCATACATTACACTTGCACATGCGGGATTCTCCCCCGGAGCCCGAGGTGCAGCCGTCCTCATTGGAAAAACCCGACCCTTCCACATAGCTAAGACATGGGTGGATCCTGGGGGCATATATGCAGCGGTCCGAGGCACGTAGGGACAGAGGGAATTCACACTGATTAGCGTATATGCCCCACCACGTCTGCAACCCCAGACGCTACAGGCCGTGGCTAAGATACTACTTGACTCAGACTCCTCAACCCATATAATAGGGGGCGACGTTAATGATGTGATGAATCCACCTGTCGATAGGTCCCATCCAGGGGCGGGCACTCGGACACCTACCCCACTGGCGGACTTTGCGTACTCCCTAGGCCTGACTGATCTCTGGCGCCGCCACCATCCATTTGACCGTAGTTACTCGTTTTTCTCGGGGGCTCATAAGACTTTTTCCCGGCTCGACTACCTTTTTGCCCCAGCGGGGAAAATCCAAGTCATCATAGATACAGATTATCTAGCAAGAGGCATCTCCGATCACTCCCCATTACAGTTGCAGGTTGGGGGTAGGGAACATAGGCCCAAATCGGACTGGCGTTAGAACGCCTGGGAGCTACGCGATAAAACGGTAGCAGAGACCGTTGACGTGGAGACCAAACTATTTTTCCAAGATAATGAAGGATCCGTGTCCTCGGCGGCCACCCTCTGGGAGGCCTACAAGGCAGTGCTCAGGGGGAGAATGCAAGATGTACTTGCCCGTAAGCATAGAGAGGAAACGTTGCAAATACGAGACTTGGAGAGTAAATAGTTAGGATTAGAAAAAGACATATCCCCGGATAACGCGGCAGAGAAGCTTAGACAATTGGAGGTCACACAGAGGTAATTCCGGGCCCTAGCGGAGGGAGAAGCCCGCACACAAATTCTAACCACCCACCACAGATTATACGAGACCGGGGACAGAGCGGTGAGGCTACTAGCATGGTTGAGCCGGAAAGACCAGGAAACGAACTGGGTGGATCAAATTGAAGAGGGGGGGACACGACACACGACGGCACCCACGATTGCGGCAGCGTTCGCAAACTATTATGCCAACCTATACTCGGCACGCTCGACGACGGACGAGAGCAGCATAGAAGATTATCTCGCCAAGATAGACATGCCCACCTTACAAATTGTAGACGCGGAGGCCCTAGACGAGGACATTACTCTGGAAGAAGTTAATGCGGCCATTGCCAAGCAGAAGTCGGGGAAAACCACGGGGCCGAATGGACTACCAGGGGAATTCTTCAAACGAAGCAGTAGTATCTTGGCCCCACGCCTCCTAAACCTGTTTCTAGCGGCAAAAGACGAAGGCACGCTCCCCCCAGACCTATGTCAAGCCACAGTTGTGGTCATACCAAAACCGTGTAAGCCCCCGGATTGCTGCGGTTGTTACCGCCCAATTTCGCTTCTCAATGTCGAAACCAGGATATTGGCCTCTATACTGGCCACACGCCTTTTGACGGTCATAGCATCCCTGGTGCACAAGGACCAGTCGGGCTTCATGGCCAAACGCGCTACGCGCTTCAACCTCCGTAGATTGGCAAACTGGCTAGACACGACTAAAGGAAGTGAGGTGCCCCATTTGCTATTATCACTCGACGCCAAAAAGGCATTTGATACTGTACACTGGCCCTTCATGAGACGGGTCCTCTTAAAATTGGGCTTCGGGTACAACTTCCGGGTGTGGGTCGATGTCCTATATACAAATCCCAGGGCCAGAGTACGAGTAAACGGTGTTAAATCGGCTGAGTTTCCCATTCGGCGGGGGACTAGACAGGGTTGCCCGCTGTCCCCCCCACTTTTTTCGCTTGTTCTAGAACCCCTAGCATGTCTGATCAGAACGCACCCAGACCTAACAGGGTTCCGGGACCCCGAGGGTCTGCTGCCAGATGAACGTATCTCACTCTATGCAGATGACATTCTGTTGTATATAACTAAACCGGATTCGACGCTCCCAATTATTTTGAACGTAACAGAAGAATATGGTAGGCAGGCGGGATATAAGATTAACTGGGGAAAATCAGTCCTCTATCCAATAGGGGGTCACGTTGACATGCAGTTTATACCGGCGTGTCTCCCGGTGGCCGAGGGAGGCTTCAAATATCTGGGACTCTATATTTCCAGAGATGTACCATGCTGCCTAGCCCATAACATTCAACGAGTCCTAGCGGACTTCCGGAGTGATGTGGCCCGATGGCGACGCCTCCCCCTGACACTGCTCGGTAGGGCGGCTATGTTTAAAATGATCACCTTACCCAAGCTGCTCTATATTCTCCAAAATACATACTATAAACTACCGGAGGCAATCTTCAATACAATAAACTCCGAATTGCGCACTTTGTTGTGGGACGGAGGCCACCCCCGAGTGGCGCTGCGCACGTTGCAACGTAGTCAATACAACGGGGGGATTGCTCTACCAGATGTCAGGGCCTACTATAGGGTGGCACACTTGGTGGTTATTAACGAATGGGGACACGTGCCACAAGATCACCCTGCATATGCGCTAGAGAGGCTCCAATTTCACAAACACTCACATCTCCACTACATTTATGGGGGCCAAGGGACGAGAAGCCTATTACCAGCAACGCAGAGAGTGATCGAGGCATGGAGGGAGGCCGAACGAGCGATGCAATGGGAAAAAAGGTTAACAAAATCCACACCCTTATGGGAGGGTAGACGGCTACCTGAGCTTACAAAATTGCAGGGGTTTAAAGGATGGGATGCTATAGGCATCACTAACTTGGGAGACGTAGCACGACAGGGTACATTGATGACGTTTGCCGAATCACAAACAGAATATAGTTTGGCGACTACGCAGCACTATAAATACGTACAATTCTGACACGCCTGGCGGGTGCAGAAACCTGATATTGTGGATCTCCCGGAATATGCCCTGTTAGAGGGTCGGCTACTACAGGAAGAGATACAGGAGAAAGCGGTCTCCTGGACCTACAAAACTCTACTAAACAATATGCCTGACAGACTAATGACACTCCGGGGCAAGTGGGAAGACCTTGTAGGTACACTAGAAGATATAGACTGGGAGATGGCCCTGATGCACCCCAGAGAGGTGGCGATTAAGCTCAGACTGCGACTAGTCCAGTTCAAAATCCTACACAGGGTATACTATGATCGGGCGAAACTACATGCAATGGGCAGGGCGGAGACGCCGGAGTGTTTGCGATGTAGTACAGCCAGAGGCTCCTTCACTCATACGTTATGGGACTGTCAACAAATAAATAGTTATTGGACATGGATTGTGCAAGAACTAAACAACATATTGCACGTGCAAATCCCGATGGACCCCAAATACGTTCTGTTAGGTATCCACACAGACGTTGACATTTCTAGATACCAACTTCTACTTAGTAACCTTGGTCTCATAGTGGCTAAACGTGATATAGCTAAGCATTGGGGGAGACCTGAGCTTCCCACACTAAAGGAGTGGCGGAGTGGTATGGATATGTATATGGGAGCCGAAAAGACTGTATATAAAGCAAGGGGATTCCCGCGAAAGTTCAGGAAAATCTGGCAGCCATGGCTAAGCTATTATAATTTAGAGATGGAGGAGGACGAGGGGGATGCACTGGACAACATCCGAAGCAGGGCAGGGGCGGGGGGTTCGCTCTCCTAGGTCCACACTTAGTTGAGGGACCAGTGAGATATCTAGTACGGGGGGAGAACTACCGGGGTTGTGCTGGGGAATCGTGATTCTGTTAATTTTGTATCCTTTATCATTTGTAAACCTTGTCACTTGCAACAGATGGTTGCTGCCCGAGATATACCTGCTGAGTTGTTTTGATGTTTTATTAAAAAACAATAAAAATATATATTTTTTAAAATATACAACTTTGCCATTAAAGAATGTTTTAAGACCAATTCTTTAGACACCAAACTCGACCTGTATTCCTGTTCCCAATTAGAAATTACAGCTTATAATATGTTAAAAGGTAACACCAATGTTATCCTAGGACACAGGTAGGCCTTGCAGTAGTGAAAAACGAATGTAGGTGTGTTTTTCACTACCAGGACATGTAAAACCTACTTTCTAAATACACTGCGCCCTGCCCTATGGGCTGTACAGGGCCTACCCTAGGGGTGACATATGTATTAAAAAGGAAGGTTTGAGTCTGGCCAAAGGTTTATTTTGCCGGGTCAAAATGGCAGTTTAAAACTGCACACACACACAGGCTGCAATGGTAGGTCTGAGACTTGTTTAAAGGGCTACCTAAGTGGATGGCACAAGCAGTGCTGCAGGCTCACTAGTAGTATTTAGTTTACATGCCTTGGGCACATGTAGCACCACTTTAGTAGGGACTTACAAGTAAACTAAACAGGCCAATTGGGTGTAAGCCAATTCTACCATGTTTTAAGGAGAAAGCACAAGCACTTTAAAACTGATAAGCAGTGGTTAAAGTGTGCAGAGTCCTAAAGCCAGCAAAAAAGAAGTCAGCAAAATAGGAGGGTTAAAAGCAAACAATGTAGGGAAGGATCACGCCAAGGATGCCAGGTCTAACAACTAGGTGCTCTTGGAAACACAACTTACAACACTTTCACTGGTGGTTGTGCATTTCTGTCTAATGGGCAGAGCTTCAAGATTGCTTGAGGTGATCCATGGAGCCAGATTGAGGAGATAATTGGAGTAAAGAGTTGTCAGGACCATACAATTTAAATACTTCAAAAATGTTGTTGTCAACAAGAGAATTCATAATGTTAGGTGTCTGGTTAAAATACATAGAGATTGTGTCAAAAGGGATTTTTCATCTGGAAATGATTGCCTTGGAGTTGTAGGATACAACGGTGGAATATTGGCGACGTGGATTATGGAGTGGTAACAGGAGGAATGGTTAACAATAGGGGGTGTGGGTTACTGTGGAGGAGACTAGGATGCATGTGGAGGACACTATAATGTTTGCTGCATGAGTGGAGTGGAGGGTATTGTAGAGACCTTTTCAAATCAAAAGGGATATCACCATGGATTGTGAAGGAAAGGATGGTGGGGAGGATTCAAGGGTTGAGTCGAGATCTTCAAACAAGTTATTTATAGTGCTTGGTGGGTGATAGATATAAATCATTTATAAAACTAGAAAAGGTACTATCCTGGTAAGGAGTTCTAAATGGGGAGGGGTGGAACGTGAAAAGGAAAGGTTGAGATCGGAAACATGTTGCTGAGAATTGCATGAAAGCAGCATCATCATTACGAAGAGTGGCTGGCATAGAGCTTTCAGTAATTGGGATAAAATGCTAGAGGTTTTGTTTCTTTCATGTAGCTATTCCCTAGACATCAAAATAGGAAGTAAAAGGAGGTTTTGTCCAAGGTGTTTCCAAGGTGTTTCAAGTGAGTGTTGGATCTTGAGGAGTGTGGGTGTATTTTGACTGTAGGGAGAGGATTTATTTCAGAAGGTTTCAATATCAAGATTGTGAAAGGTGAATGTGGACAAATGGGTGGTCAGGCGTAGAGTGGGGAATGTAAAGTGGTAAAGGAGGTGAGTGATTCTACAGACATATAGCCACTGGAGAAGGAGCACAGTCATTGGGACAAACATGATATCAGAGAGGAGTAGAAATCCAGTGACTTTACTGGATGGAAGTGACTTTGATCTATGTGGGAGCCGGTAATACAAGTATATATGAATGTGGTACCATTGAGTAAGTGCACAGAACCCTGGGATTGGTCCCAGTGTCCAGCAAGAATGTGACACCAAAGTCTTCCATGTTTTATCAGTACTGCAGAGAATGTGGATGTGACAGCGGCGGCTCCTTCGCTAAGGCGGAGGAGCGTCGCCCTACAGGAAAAATGAAATTATAATAACACAATGTTATCATCATTTTATTTTTCCCGTACTTACCCAGTTTTGTTTTAGGTGCAGGCTGGTCTGTCAGCCAACAGAAGGAGGAGTGGTGGATACTTTCTAAGTCCACATGACGGTTTGGCCAGCTAAAGTCATGTGCACTTAGAATGTTCTCCACCTGGCTGTATTGCAAGGCCGGGTGGAGAACATGCACAGCCTCCCACTCCCTGTCTGAGCGCTGAACCTCGGCGCTCAGACCAATCACCCGCTGCTGTCATGCTGGTGACAGCAGCATCAGTATTGGCATGGGGAGTCTGAGAGCCTATGTACTTCCTGCTTTCCGTGGGACCGTGCGTTGACGACAAAAGAACAGAAGAAGGACAGAGGCAGCAGCCGGAAGGTAAGTGCAATTTTCTTTTTTTTTTTAACCCCCCCCCCCCCGCCCCGTAGCAGCCGACACTGGGATGTGACGTCCTCCACACTAATACATTTAATATGGCTCTGAATCCCTTGATGCAGCACCCTTGGAAGCTACTTTGCAGAGACATGAGTCCAAATAATGGCGCATCATGGTGAGCTCTGGCACTTTGTAGTCGGCACAGACGTTAATAAAGGCAAAGTTATTTTATCTAGTGGAGTATTACATTGAGCAAAGTGGGGGCTGTACTTCCAAGTTATCAGTAACACCAGGACAGTGATTACATGGAACAGAACATCCTGCTGCTCTGAAGACATACATCAAGAAGGAACCCCCCTGCAGTGTCCCGCCATTGTTTGCAACCCTGCTAATGTTGCAGGGAAATGGGACTCCGGGTAGAGGGATGTAATGCTTGGAAATCATTTTACTCTGACAGTTCCAGCCTAGCTTTTGGGGAAAAACACTGTGACAGGATCTAGCTCACAAGAGAGGAGCTTCCTTTGCAATACCACTAAGTATGACTTTGCACATAAAACCAGGGCACAAGTCGGGGGTACACGGAGGTACACGGCGTCCACCCACTATTTTCACAGAGTGGACGCCGTCCCCCTGCCAAGAAGTTGGGCCCCATAGAAATATGCTGAACTTGTTCCGGTGTAACAGGAGACACCGGGACAGGTTCAGCAGCGCCTGTACGTTATCTGCTTTCAATTCCCAACAGCAACGTGCAGACAGCGAGGGAGCTTTTTTTCACCTCCAGCTGGGCCGAAGTTAAGGGGCCATCAGGCCTCCTTTTGTTTGAATATCCTGACTGGAGGCAGCCCAGGAACCTCACACATAAATGTAAATGCCACAGAGGGGAAACAAAGGCACACAGCTTGTTATTTCTTCACAGGTACTTAAGAGAGGCAAGCTTTTGCCTTTGTTCAGTCCCTGTATATAGGAGATGCATGCCCTGTGAGAGTGTCAGATGGGTTTGTCTGTTCCAGTATTTACACAAATAACAATTTCAATAGCACTATTTTATTTCTTTTATAGTGCTACGCAACCCAATGCAGGGCGTCAGAGCTCTTTCGTAACATACACATTATACATTGACAATAAATCATGTCCATGTGTAAATCAATGTACAAGATGAGTTACATGAGACAGACTTACAAGGTGTAGGAGTCACATGTCCTTCATAACTCACTGTGCTATGTTACAAGGATTCAAATGTATGAACTGCAGTTAACAAAGGATATCTGTGTTCAAAGCAGTAACCCACTTACCTATCTACATAAAATAAGAATCTGTCATCTGCATGTTATATGAAGTGCTTTGCAGGAGATGCATTAACCTTCTATACTAGTTTGATTCAAATCTGGGACGTCACAAAACACAGATCTCTCCAGCAAGTGCATTAACCACCGGAGTTATCTCACCATTACTACTATTCCCTGAGATTTACTAGGCACCTTCACAGCAGATACCTCAACCCAATCAAATATTTTAAAAAGTAGGCTTTGCAGCCAATTAATCAGAACAGTATTACTGTTATGCTTCTCCTTGTTGCCAATTTCTTTGTGTCAGGGTTTAAAAAAATAAATATATTAGTTGAGGCCCAGATTTTGGGTCGGGATTGCGCCAATTTGTTTGACACAACCAGACGCCAAATCTCATTTGTTAAATCTCATAATGCGCTTAAATGTACTCATGATATACCTGATATACATATGTGTGAGGTCTTAATATCTGATGTCACTTCCTGTGATGTCACTTCCAGTGTGGTCACTTCCAGGGATGTCAGGTGCAATGTCGCATGTCGTGACATAATGCGCTGTGATGGCATACTGCCTAACCTGGTTAGTCCCCCCTCTTCTTTTTTTAGGACTTGTGCCCTGCATAAAACCAGTTCAAATAACATAATTGCTGACGGGACCCTAAATAGATTGTCACCCCTTACACTCCAAGAGGATGGTCGTGGCAGGATAGAGATGAGATTTAGGGAACAATGTATAAGATATTTTTTTTTCTCACAAATATCGTTTTTGTAAGCCATAAAAAACGTTCCTCTAAATTAAAGTGATATTTAAGATTTATGGACCACAAGGCGTGCATGATGTAATATTTCAATAGGATAGAAGGGTGGAGAGAACTCTGTTGGTGGATGCAGGTCTGAGTTCAGTACTTCCTCTCGAAATCAGATGATTTCCCAGTTGTCAATCAAGTAATGTAGGCCCTAAATCTGAAAGAATGTGACTTCCCTGTGGAAAGCAAGCTAAGCCGCAGAGACATTCCATGTTCACAGTAACATCTAAAGATAGGATAATCATAGTCCCAAGCAGTGAGGATGGCGTGATTCAGAGGGGGTAACGCACATCCTGGAGAAATACCGACTGCACTGTGTGAGATTCCCCCAGTGCAGTTTCCATCTCTTCATTCTGACTTTCGCAGGCAGGAGTGGGAAATAATGTAGAAATATTGCACGTTTTTCACTTTCCAAGATGCAAACTTCAGACTCTGGCAGTTTTTACCTATCCAAATTGTAAATGGATTTATGTAGCGCTTACTACCCCTGACGAGGCGTTGAAGCGCTTTTCGGCGAGTACCACGCTTCTCCGGATTCCAAGGTTAGTGGTTATGGTTGGTTATTGCGATTAGTCATGAAGAAAAATTGCATGAATTTACTCTAGTTATTTTGTGATACATTAATACCAGGTAGGTGTGATCGATCAGTAAGAAGAATTGAGGCAGGCAGGCGTGAGGCTGAGAGGAGACTAGTTTTCAAAAACAGAAGGTATGCTGAGGATGGAAGGTAAGAAGAGGGTAACTCTGAATAAAGAAAGGAGATAGCAAGCAATCGGATAATGTAAGCTGCAGAAAGAAACAAAAAAATACATAGTGCTCCATATCTGGGGCATACAACTTAAGGATGCGATTCCGAGTGTACATGTCATTTAAACATTAAAAGGCCTAACATGGTGTGTCTCAAACCTACAACGGTCCTTTTAAATGTTCCCTACCTTGATACAGGGTCTGTATGCTGCACAAGGGGAGTTGGCGTAAAAAACATAAAAGGTCTCATTTAAAAATCATCACTCGCTATCCTGTGAAAAGAAATTATTTTCACTCACTAAAAATGAGTTATTTAGCACAAGCTGAGAGTGTCTTGCTAATGCGCAATCAGTTTTTTACCGTGTTTTGTCACCTAATCCCATCCCAGTGTATGTTGTGTGTCTGTGTATGTGACTATTGTAGAATATGCATTATATGTATAAGTGAAGCAGAGTGATGAAGGCCTGTGGGTTCCATTTGGACATCTTGGGCCTGTTTCTGTGTACAAGTTGAGGGTGTAGTTGTTTTGCCAGACATTGGAAGTGTATCAGGATGCAGAAGGAGGAGACCTAGACAGTGAAGTGAGGACATAGGAGACAAGGCTCCTATAGAAATTTGATTGGGTTCTTCCTACAGCACAACCACTTGGCAGATGGTGGGTGGTGAAGGGGGCTGCAGTCTGTTGTTCACATGAGAATGCTCCATTAGGTGAGACCAGCACTGCTTTTCTCTCTTTCCTGATTACTGTCTTTGTGGTTGTTCATACCAGGTGCAGATAGTTCACACCTCTTAGTGCATCTGTTGTGGGTGCTCCAGGCTGAAGTCTACCCTGCTGTAAGGGCGCACCACCCCTACACAAGGGTTGCTTACAGAACTGCATAGAGTGGTACTTGAAAAGGAAGCCACCCCAAACCAGTTCTCCTGCTCCTCTTGCTTTGATCCTTTTAAAATCCCTGTTTCCAACACACCTCAGAACAAAAAAATGTACTTCTCTCCCACCTCCTCAACCCCTGAATGTGTACAGCCCTCCGACAGGTACTACTTCCTGCCGGGTGCTACATAAAAAAGATACATCCACAGGCCCTCCTTCCACACTCTCCTTACCCCATGTCACGAAAAAACACAAGCAGCAATCTGCCAGAAAACTTCCTTCTTTTCCAGTGAAACAAATGCAATTCAGAGTGACTGCAGACTAGAAAGTGGTAAAACACTCAGCTGGTACTACTTTAGTAAGTTAATGAATCTGCTGCGGAAATACGCTGTTGGGGCCCACTATGATGAGAAGGATAAATCTGTGCATGCTCGCTATTCTATCAGTGAGTCCCAAAAATCACACTTATTGTGACATTCTTGCATTGGCATTTTTCCCTGTCAGTAGGGCACAGTGTTGCCGTTCTTGCGTCTTCTCTCAAGGAATCAGTGCATTCTGGGAGTTGGAGTCCGTCTGCTTCACAAAATGAAGTAAACGAACGCACCTTATTGCAGTGATTTGAGAAAAGCAAGTTGAAAACAGGAAAACTTCTGTCCTGCCAAAACTGAGCACTGTGGCCTATATTTGGAAGCCATGGGCATCCAAATATAATCAATGGATGTACCATCAGGACCCCTTCAGAGGCAGAGAAGCGTGATGCGCCTATACAGTGACCGTAGCCCAGGCCTGCCTTGGGGAATAAAGAGGGTGGTGGGAGGGAGTCAGGCCCCTACTGTGGCAGAGTGTGTGGAGGGGAGTTGGGCGAGGGGCTCTGGGGAGTCCTTCAGCTCATCCGTGCACTCTCCCACAAGAAACACTAGTTGTACATTACCTAATACGAGGTGCACATTTAGCAAGTCCTAAGACATTTTTCTGCCTGAAACCTGAAGGCCTCGGGTGCTTGCCTGGAACTTCCAGAAGTGAATGAATGAGAACAGACGCAACGACCATAGGGGTAAAAGGGCTCTAAACCCCGCTCCCCCCACACCCTGTTGTGTGATGTGTCTCATCCCAGGCTGCTGCAGCTGGAGCTGCTATGGGCTCGGATGGGCAGCGTATGGAGTCTTATCTCCGCCACACGTGAGTTTTTCACAGGTCTTTAAAAAACCATTTACATGCCTGTGTGAACAGGTTAATGAGGCTTTGTGTTTTTTCACTGGTTCCAGTACCCCCTGGGTCCCCACTCTGCCTATTCCTTACTTTTATATTTTATTTTTACTGCCATAGTGGAAGACTGCATTTCATGAAAAGGCATCTCAGGAGTAGGGATGCCACCTTTACTAGAGAAAAATACCAGCCATTTGTTGATGTTTAAGGAGTCTGCAAAGGCCTCACCTTGACACTAAGGGGCTGATTCCGATTCTGGCCGGAAATCTCTCCGACCGAGCCGGACCCGGAGAGAATTCCGACCGAATCGGACCCTAGCAGTCCGACCGGACGAGTACGATGCATTCGCATGCTATCGGACTCGAGTCGGTCGGACTCCCATTGAAGTCAATGGGAGCCGGTCGTACAACGCGTACGCGGGCTCCCATTGACTCAATGGGTGCGAGGCGGACAAGGGCGCCCCCTACAGCGTGTACGCGTCCATGCGCATCGCGGCGAACATGCACAGGTAGGGGGTACCTATGGGTCCCCCCTGTGTGTGACTTGCGCGGCTACGTGTACAGGGGGGTCCGACACGGACCCCCAAAGTCCGGCTCCGACAGCTTTTTCGAGCCGGACGGCGCGAGTCGGTCGGACTGCTCGCGGCGCGCATCGTACTTACCCGGCCGGGAAACATCTCCATAGCGCGGTGCGAGTCGTGTCCATGCGAGTCGGTCGGAGCGTGTTGAAGCCGCGTTCGAGTCGGTCGGCGATTTCGCGGGTGCTTGCATCGTACTCGCTCGGTTGTACCCGCGTACGATTCGGTCGGGAAACAGGGCTCCGAATCGGATCCGGTGAATCCGAATCCGATTCGGAGCACTACCGGCCGAGATCGGAATCGGCCCCTAAATAGGGCTGTAAATAAAATGCTTTGTATTCATTTGTAACATGACTTTTCTGTTTTTGTTTTCTTTAATAATTAGTCATGGATCATTAATGCAGCCCTAGAACACATGTAAAAGCGCTATTTATATTTGCTGTTTGAAGTATACACAAATAAGTGCTAAAAATACAGGCTTTGGTGATTTTGCTTATTTGTGTACTGGCTGGGGCATCAAAATACCAGTGGTGCTAGTATAAATCCGATCAGCTGGCAACCCTAATCAGAAGACTGCAAGTTTGTTGCAGGATTAGCACATAATTTTTTTTCTCCACCCTCCATCCCTGATTGATGCCATAATAGTAATAGTTTAACTTATATCTGAAACCATATGCCAGGCATCAATACAATGCTGAGTCTCTCCAGGTGTCTGGGAATACATCCTGCATTCAGACAACTCCCTCCTCATGCTCACCACTCACCCTTCACCTTCATGTTCACCCTGCACTCACAGCGATCACACTGCACACACACTGCTCAACATGCACTCACGCCATTCACCCTCCTCCTACCCTGAACTCACACTAGCACACCGCTCACCCTGCACACACATGACACTCCACTCACTTATCATTTTCAGGGCTCCCCCTACACTCACAGCGATCACACTGCACTCACGCTGTTACCCTGCACTCACACCATTCATTCTCCTCTGACCCTGCTCTCCCACAAGCACAGCACTCACCCTGCACTCACAGCAACAACACTGCACTTATGCCCCTTGCCATGAACTCATGCTGTTCTCCCTTCACTTACCCTGTAGTCACATGAGCACACCCCTCTCACCCTGCACTCACAGTGATCACACTGCACTCACACCACTCACCACACACTCACGCTTTTCACCCTGCACTTACACGAGCACTCTACTCACCCTGCATTCATGTGACACTTCATTTACCTGTCACTCTTACTGCTTACTCTGCAATCTCACTCAAACAAGCACATCACTCACCAGGCATTCATTCCTCCCACTCTGCACTTTCACCCACAGCCAAACTCATATGTCACATCAGTCACTCCTCTCACCCTACTCTCACACTGTCACATCGCTCACTGTACACTCACATAGGCACTCCTGCCACTCATACAGCTAACCCTTCACTCACATGGGCACAGCATTCACCCTGCACTGACACCACGCAAACAAGCACAGCACTCACCCTAGAGTTACACCACTCACCCTGCACTTCCTCCTCTCAGCCTGCACTCACACAGACAAAGTTCTCAGCCTGCATTCATACAGTCACTCTTTCATCCTGACTGCACACAGGGTCAAAAGTCTGCCAGAACTCATAGGGACACACCACTCATTCTGCACTAACTCCTCTCATCATGAACTCACCAGTCACTCTCACAGATCCTCCTTTACTCTCGCTGCCCACCTTGCACCACACACAGGCACACCACTCACCCTGAATTTATACCGCTCACACCACCCTGCACGCACTCCTATCACCCGACACTCACATGAGCCCTCTTCTCACATTGCATTAATGCAACTCACCGGGCACTCACATCTGCACATTTTTCACCCTATGCTCGCACCACTCATGCTGCACTCACTCACACTATTCACCATCACCCAGCACTTACATGAGCTCACCTCTTACTCTGCACATATACAAATTACACAACTCTCATGAATATACACATATTTCTACAAAGGCACTAACAGAATACCTGCTCTATCCATAGTTCTAGATGCCTACGTAATTCCATCTGCAACAACAGGGCGGTGCAAGAGGGGAGAGTTGACTGAGAATGTGGGATGACGTGAGGCGGGAGCCTAGGGCTGAGGCTTAGGGGTATGGTGATGGATTGAGGATCATGTTACACCTTCAGCCATTCCTGGCTTTTCATTCACCACAGTGCTTCATTCCGGGACTTGTGTTTTTTATTTTTACATTGTAGGTTGGGTCTCAAAAACCCAAACTGGCAAAGTGTTAAGAATAAAACCCATGGTTGCCGAAGAAGTCATTTCATAAGATCAGTTGGATGCTGTGATATTACATGTTAGAACGTGGATTAGTTCATTTCCAATACGGTAACTGCTTGATCCATCCGTGAAATCAAACATAAGTCCGGTACAGCTATTTTAAGAAAGTGTACTTTTCATTTACATCATACTTGTGACAAACATTGACAAGGCTATATATTTTTATTTTTGTATAGCGTATAGAGAATATGTTTTTATTAAGCTTAACTAAAAGACAAGGCAGGTATAGCAGAAGCAGCAGAGCAAGCTTTTCTAACACAATAAAAGCAGATTGGCTAATGGAAGTGTGAGTGGCAGTATGTCTGTGTGTGTGAGACAGAGTACAAATGTATGAAAGAGTGCAAAAGATACAGTGAGAATTTGTGTGAGAGAGAATGTGTGTATGTCAGTGTATGTGTGTTATGCGTGCTAGTGTGCTGCTGGTCTGGCATGCTAGAGGTTATTCTTGCCTTATGGACAAGGGCACTAATAGAATATGGATGGGAGGTGCTACCTATCGCAAACCGCAGGCCCTGACATGCTTATATTAAGACAACATCATTGGCTGTGGGAACTTGAACTGTCTAACAGAGAAAGCCACCAGCCCAGTCCTACCCGGCGGCAGTGACATAGAACACACGCCACCACACCTGGACAAAGGTGCACCTAATTCTTAGCATATGGGGTGGATCCATAGCAAAATGTTGGAACTAATATTTGAGGTAACTTTTGTCATAAGATTTCCTGTACTCATTTTATAGGGGCTGTCAGTGGCAAAATTCTGACCCTTGTATACCGGAGGGAATTTTTAGAGGTACCCATGGTTGTGGCTGAAGTATCCATGATAAATTTCTGCCACTAGTCATATTGAATGTACTCCTTGGCATAACGGGCTCACCCATGGAAAAATGGTGACCTTGGTATAGTGGAAGTCATTTCTGACTGCATTATGAAAGTACTGGAATATTTCATGAATGCCCATAAAGGTCTGCAGCGTTTTAGCAAATTTGACCCCAAAGGTTTCACAAAAATCTCAGGGGAGAAGTCTACTCTCCCTTAAATCATCTACAAGAAATCTCTTAACTTGTTTTACTTGCAGGAATTTGGGGGAAGTATCACACCCCACCACTTACATAGATCTTTTTCCTCATATATGGGTATGAGGTTAGATCTGACCCCATTTCTGGAAATGCTTCTCCTGCCCCATTGCTGGGAGTTGGACTGGTCTTAGGGCAGTGCGACTGGTGCAGCCACACCTGGCGTTGACTTTGTGTGGGAGGCAAATAATATTTGGTTTAAAAGCACATGAACTTTCTTGTGTATCATGTAGTTTTCAGGCAACAATAAAAATATCAAGATAACTGGTGAGAGTTCAGAAATTTGTCTAGTTGCAGTTTTGGCTCATCATAAAGTAGCACGGAGGGTTATAGTGACTGCTGCAAAGAATGTGTACCATGCAGATCACAGACCTGAGTGAACTATGAGTAGCACTATAAAAAAATGTAATGTACATCAGATAGAGGCTATAGAGAGTGGTAGTGAGGGAATTCATGGAGGAGGAGTATATGGGGGAGGAGAATGCCAAAAAAGACTGTCCTAACAATCACCACCAGCGCTGTAACCATCTCTGACTGGGAATCTTAGATCCACCCCCCATGCGAAGTTCGGGTCTAGTTGCTCCCCTCAATGAGGAGCAGGTGCAGCGTTGCTCTCGGATAAGGTGACCGGTGCAAACATGCACAATCCTGTGCACTCTGTCAGGAAGTAAGGCTTAGGCTCCAAGGCAACAGATAACAAAACATAAGTCACACAGCCCGCCACGCGCCACCCCACCCCCTTTTGTACCTGCTAGGCCAGCTGGTAGTTCTTCACAACGATGCTGTCCTCACACTCCGTGCGCTCCACTCGCACTGAACTATCGCACAATGTATTTTTCACAGCACTCTCTCCCCGCATTGCACTGTGTGTAAAATCCTCATACCTTTCCAACGCTTATTCCCCTATCTCTTACTTTCCTGCAGTCAGTCAACGCATCCCACTGTCTGGGTGTGAGAGTTGTAAATACTCATGACCCAGAAAAAACGTAACATAGACAGCAGCTATATTGCCTACTGGCAATTGCCAGTAGGTAGTTATAGTTAGGATGTACTTTCCATAGGAAGAGCGTTTTTTTTATTTGCTTATAACTTTGGCGTTGTTTGACAAATCTTAGCGAAATGTTCAAAACAAATTCCCCAGTCACTTCAGCTGCTGTCTTGAAAATTTAATGGTGATACTTCAAGCGGGAGCCGAGAAAAAGGGGGGTCCTAAAACACGTTTCCCCAGGTTAATTTCCATAGTAAACTTTAGACACAGCTTCAGCCCAAACTGCTGAATGGAATTACACCAAATTTGGCAGAAAGGTAGCTGTTGGTCTAGAAAACGATCTTTTTGTTAAATGGTGTAAATCTGTTGAGTAGTTGTGGAGAAATGTAAAGATGTTTAAGACATACAACTGAGGCTGCGATGGATCCGCGAGCCCTCCCGGTCTCATGCCTGAGATCTGATTGGCTGCCAGCACTTCAAATCAGGAAGTGTTGGCAGCCATCGTGTGACTTGGTTAAACCGAGTCACAAGAAAAACTGTAAAAAAAAGAAAGAAAAGGGGGCAGGGTAGAAACACCCTGACCCCCTAGGCCTCATGGGGGGGTCCCACAGGGACCCCCCAGGGCCCAAAAAGCTTTTGTTTTTTTAAAACAAGTCATCGGGAGTCGTCCTGGCTCCACAACTTCTGCTGAAAGTTTTTAAAAAAATGAAGCACGGGCTCCCACGTTTTGTTTAATCTAGGCCCCCGGGTGGGCCAGGTCCCAGGGGCATGTTTAAATATTGAAGCAGGGGGCCCATGCAGGCCTCCCTGCAGCCCTGGGGACCGCCATCTCCCCGGGGCTAGATTTAATATTAAAGCAGGGGGCTCCTGTGCCCCTTCCTCCACTGCCCCAGGGACTGCAACCTACCCGGGGCACAAATAGAATAATTGAGGGGGTCCGTGGCAGACCCCAGGCCCCGGGGACCGCCACTTCCCCGGGGCAAATTTGAGGAAAGGAGCAGTGCTACGCGACCCCCTCCAGGAGCCCTACATAGCCCTGGGGACCGGGCCAGCTCCAACAATGTCCCAGGGTGCCCACCCTCGGGACACTGCAGTTGGATATGGCTTGGCTTGGCTTTCAGCAAGCGAGAGCAGAAAATGCTCTCGGTTTTTTAAAGTGGAGCATGTCTGTTTCCCTGTCCACTGTGAAGCGAGCAGGGAACAGACATTGCTTTGAGATCCAGGGAACTGCATTAGCAGCTCCCTGGGTCTCAAAGCAATGCCGTCTCCCGCAGGGATCGCGGGGGCTTTCAGGCTTCCCCTGCGGTCCCTTTGGTGAGTGGGTCCTCTAGAGGCACCCACTTTAAATGGGCAGGCCCCGGGGGATGGGGTCCCTGGGGCCCAATTTAGGCCGGGGAGGGGTGCTGTGCAGCCCCCCTCCTCATCTGTAAAAGCCCGGGCACTGGGGGATGGTGTCCCTGGAGCCAAAATCAGACCGGGGAGGGGGGCTGCATGGCCCCCTTCCTTTAGGTAAAAGAAATATTAAAAAAATTAAAAGCCGGACCCTGGGGGATGGGGTCCCCTGGGCCGAAAATGGCACAGCGAAGGGGGACCACGCAGCCACCCTCCCTTAAAATTAAACACGCTTCCACACCACTCTGCAAATGTGCCTCCTGGCGCAGTGGTGGTTGGTGGAGAAAGTCCCCTTAGATGCTGAAGGTCCTTGGGGTCCAGGAACCCCTTCTGTTACCTCAAGTAAGTCCCAGACAGTGGGATTGCTGAGAAGACGTGGAGGCCATACCCCCTTTCTCCACCACTCTGCAAACGCGCCTCCTGGCGCGCATCTGCCTGGGGAATTAATTCCACTTTACTCCTGACTCCCCCAACCAGTAGTGCGCCAGCAGGCGCGTTTGCAGAGTAGTGGAGAAAGGGGGCATGGCCTCCGACAACCTCTCAGCAAGCCTGCATTGGGCGGCATGAGTAATAGCTAGCTCACTAACTATGACAGCTGAATTTTTCTGATTTTGTACGGGTGACACCTGAGCCTAACTATAACGTCTCTGTAACCTTTGTTTTTTTCAGTGAATTTCTACGGTTGTTTTTATTCCATTTCCTAACTATAACGTCCTTGTAACCTTTCATTTTTTCAGTGAACATTATATAATATATAGTGTAACATAAATAGCAGCTACAACATAACAAAATGGAGAGCAACTAAGGTGAAAGAGAAGTGTGTGGGACTACTGCTGCTGGACACAAAATTACCACACCACTAGGAAGCGGACATTCTGCTTTTCTATGACTTTCGGAATGAGGGCTGTTAGACCTGGCTTTGTCAGCGTATTTATCCCCAGACTTTTCGGCCTCCTGTTTTTGACCTGGTTTTGGTTGGTTTTTGGACTCTGGGCACTTTACCACTGCTGATCAGTGCTAAAGTGCATATGCTCTCTGTGTAAATTGTTATTATGGATTGGTGTTTCCATGATTGGCTTGTTTGACTTACTACTAAGTCCCTAGTACAGTGCACTGTGTGTGCCCTGAGCCTATAAGTCAAATGCTGCTAGTGGGCCTGCAGCACTGATTGTGCCACCCACACAAGCAGCCTTGCAAAAGGTTCTCAGACCTGCCACTGCAGTGTCTGCGCACAGTTTGATACTGCCATGTCGACCTGGCAAGTGCACCCACTTGCCAGGCCCTAACCTTCCCTTTTCTGACATATGAGTCACCCCTAAGGTAGGCCCAAGGTACCCCTGTGGGCAGGGTGCAGTGTCTGTGAAAGGAAGGACATGTTTTGATGTGTGTAACATGTCCTGATAGTGAACTACAGGGAATTTTGTTTTTCACTATGGAAAGACTATCTGTCCCATAGGATACAATGGGAGTTTATTTATAACAGCTTATATGTATAAGTTCCCATTTGGACAAGATAGAAAGATGGGGTTTAGTATGCCTGAACTCAGAATATAAAAATGCATCTTTTAGTAAAGATGATTTCTATATTGTGTGTTTGAAAATACCACTTTTAGAAAGTGGGTATTTTCTTGCTTAGCTATCCTGTGTGCCTCTGCTACGTTTGTGTATTGACTGTCTGGCTTTGGAGTGACAGGGGTTGGGGATGTGCATTCTGTTCAGACAGCCACTTTGGGAGGTGAAAGGGGTGTCCTGCCTTTCCAGGGTGAGTCAGGGTTGGGCTGAATAGACCTGAGCTGCATTCAGAGTAGGGGGAGGAGATTTCTTTCATACCTGAATGGGCCTGGTCTGCCTTGGACAATGCTGTCTTCACCTCCTGCCAGTAAGCTGCACCAGAGAGGACATAACTGGTTTTGGCTGGGCAAAGAGCTTCTCTGCTACCAGAGAGCAAAGGAATTTGTGCTATAAAGAGTGGGGCCCAGACCCCTGAACTTTAGATTACTTCTGGACTCAAGAGGAACCTCTTCCAAGGAAAAAAGCCGGGAAAGCTGAAGGAGAAGTAATGCCCCTTTGCTTTGTGCTGTCTGGAGTTGGCCTGCAGTGGCTGTTTCTGCCAAGGAGAGAACAAAGACTTTGCTGTGTGCTGTGTATCCTGCTTGAAGAAGATCTCCAAGGGCTTGAAGTAGAGCTTGCCTCCTGTCAAGAAGTCTCAGGGACACAAAATACTTCCTGCAAATCTGCTGGTGCTGCTGGACTCTGCCATCTGTGAGTCCTAGCCTTGCCTGAGGTGCCTCCCGCCAGTCAAAGGACCTCAGAAGTGGATTTTGCAGCTAATCTCTGCTAGAACCGGTGCAAAGCATCGTAAAACCGTGCAAAGCCTCTCGGAACCGACGTCAAACGACGTGAAGCCTCGTCGAACAGCTGAAAGCCTCTCGGAACCAACGGCGGGTGACGCGAAGCCTCGCCGAATCCCGACGGGCGACGCGAAGCCTCGCCGCGCAGCCCCGCCGCGCAGCCCCCAGCACCGACACCGGACGACGCGAAGCCTCACAAAGCGACGCCTCACCTCCGGTACGCAATACATCGCACTTGGGCGCCAAGACTACAAGAATGCCGGGGCCACAGTGAGAAACCGCGCATCACCTCCCCACACAGTGAGAAACGGACGCATCACCTCCCCGCACAGTAAGGAACTGACGCATCACCTCCCCTGCGTCGCAGTAAGGAACTGACGCATCACCTCCCCTGGAGTAAGGAACAGACGCATCACCTTCCCGGGGCGTAAGAAACCAATGCCTCACCTTCCCTGCGGCTGTGTTTGTTTGTGACTGTGACGTATTCAAGGTACTATGTGTTGAAAGTGTGGCATCTATAGTTTGCTATGGACAGAACTGTTTTTGCCTTCTAAGGATTACATTTTGATTACTGTATTGTGGATTTTTGTCATTTTGATCTTGTTTGGTTTAGATAAAGATTCAGTAGCGGCTCGTAGTGGGAGTGTTGCGGGGCGGTGGGGCGGGGCGGGGGAGGGGCAGGGTGGGGGGTAGGAAACTCCGGCATACGGCCGATCGGAGGTAAGTACATAAATAAATAAATAAAACGAATTACATTGCGCGCGCTGCAACGCCATTTGCGTTGCAGCGCGCGCAATGTAATTCGTTTTCTTTATTTATTTATGTACTTACCTCCGGTCGGCCGTATGGCGGAGTTTACTACCCCCGCCTTGCCCCTCCCCGCCCCACCGCCCCGCAACACTCCCACTACGAGCCGCTACTGTAAAGATTACTTATTTTCCTAAACTGGTGTGGTGTCCATTTGTAGTGTTTTCACTGTTTTACTGTATGTGTGCACAAATGCTTTACACACTGCCTCTGAGATAAGCCTGTCTGCTCGTGCCAAGCTACCAAGGTGGTGAGCAGGGGTTATTTTAGAAGTGTATTCCCTTTACTCTGACTAGGAAGAAGGGTCCCTACTTGGACAAAGATGCAAACCATTGCCAACTAGAAACCCCAATTTCTAACAAGGGCCTTAGTTTTGATATGCATAAAAACCAAATGGCAGCATTAAAGTTCAGGGGAGAGGGCTTTAGTTTTCATATGCGTAAAAACCAAATGGCAGCATTAAAATTCATGGGAGAGGGCCTTAGTTTTCGTAAGTGTAAAAACAACATGGCAGCATTAAAGTTCAGCGGAAAGGGTTTTAGTTTTCGTATGCGTAAAAACAAAATGACAGCATTACAGTTCCGAGGAGAAAACGACCGACTTTGTGCAGCAAGGTAAACAGAAGGCTTGGGGCGAGGAGACACGATTCATGACTGCATAGAAAGCTCAGAAGAGAAATAATGAAGTGCCCCAAGAAGAACATAAGCGCTACAGCACTGCCTGTTCTGGAGGTTTGTTCTCGCAAACAGCAACGGATGATTTCTTTGTCCCCTGTGGCAGGGCCAGCAAGCAATGGAGCACAAAATGTGAATTATACATAACACATTGCAATAAAGGGAAGTTAAGGAAAAGTTTCTTTCAGAAGTAGACACTTTCAATCAAAAATATATTGTGCGTGAAAACTTTGGATGTCTAACATATTTTTAAACGTCGTACTACAGACAGGGTGTGAATAATATCTGTTTCACGTCACGTTTGAGACTACTCTTCACAATGGCAGTCATCCAAGCCAGAGTTAGTATTGCTATTACTGAAATGTTTCTGAACTGAAATCAAAATATAATATTTTCTCCTTATAAAAGTCACTTTGCCTCAATGAGCCTGGCACGGTCATTCAGACCCTGGCAAGCAATCTTCCCACCTGCCAGATCACCTCACCTGCCATATTTATATTCCCGCCAGGCCGGAAGGGATGTCAGTGCCTTAAACTGAGCTATCACTTCAGCAGCTCCACTCAAGGCACTCAGGGCCTCATTTATGAAAAGTTTTGCATCACTGTGTGAAAACAGCAATGCAACACTTTTCAGTGCGCCATCCTTGCGACACCATGAATGCGCCGTATTTACTGTATTGCGCTCCATGTCACAAGGATTTACAGATACGTCAGTATTCCTGACGTATCTGTAGGCGCAAAAGTGGCGCATTGCTGGGGTGTGTCTGAAAACAGACGTACTCCAGCAATGTGTCCTTTCACATGGGGCCTTGTGAAAGGGCCTGCGTCACTCCTTACGCCTGCTGTGAGGCAGGCTTAAGGATTTGACGCAGTGGCATCCTAGAAGTGGCGTAGTGAAATCTCATAGATTTCAATGTGTCACTACTATGAGCCTTTTTTGCGGGGGAATGCCCAGCCTGCATACATTATACCTGATGCAGGTATAATGCAGCACAGGGGTTTACAAAGTGACGCATCTGCCTAGATGCCTCACTTTGTAAATATGGCGCAGTGTGGCGCATATTTTACGCCACTGCAGTGTCACAAAAAGTGACGCACCGGTGACATAAAGGGCTTATAAATAAGGCTGGGAATGTTGGCGAGTGGGTGCTATGATTGATATCAGCATTCTGCAAAGTTTTTGGTTTTCTGAAAACCAAGATGGGGTTGTTTTTCACAAAGCAAAAACCATTACAGCACAGGAAGATTTCTCTCTGGGAGAGGTGATCGCTGTGTTTTCCTTACCTGGGGCTCCCATGCCTCACATTGGCATGGCTGCTCTGCCCTAAATAGGATGGGATGGGCGCCACCTTGAACTGGAAGCCCTGTGACAAATACACTGCCAGACCACAGGTTTAACCCAGTGGAACCAGCTAAAGCTCTGCCGGTGAAAACCTACATTTCTGTCTGTGTTGGATTAAAGAAAAAAAATCTTATATTTGTTTTGAGTGCTTATATCATAATTGTCAGACCAATAGCTTTGCTTATTAACAACATAGATAAAAAAGGGGCATGATTTCCCAATGAAGCCTACATAGCTGCAGATTTCCACATAAACTAGTACTACATGCTAATGACTTCATGGCAGTATATTATTTTGCTGTATATGGCTACTTTATGCACTCATTGAAATGTAAGTGTACAGTTATTGAAATGTGGACTCAACTAGCTGCAGCTTCAGTGAAATGTAAGTGCACAGTTATTGAAACGTGGACTCGCTAGCTGCAGCTTCATTGAAATGTATGTGTACAGTTAATGAAACGTGGACTCAACTAGCTGCAGCTTCAATGAAATGTAAGTGTACAGTTAATGAAACGTGGACTCAACTAGCTGCAGCTTCACTGAAATGTAGGTGTACAGTTAATGAAATGTGGACTTAACTAGCTGCAGCTTCTTTCTTATTTTCAATACAAATTGAACACGGATAAATACAGACTGCAGTGTCTAAATACCATAAAACCAAGAGCCACAGTTATACATTTTCATTGATGCCTTTTGACAGATGTTGTCAACAAACATCTAAGGTGGGTATCTAGGATTTGGCAGATGTGAGACATCTGCCAAAATAGGTCTGCCCCATGGCTAGCACTCTAAATAGGGCAAATGGGAAACCCAGCAATTCTTGGTGACTGTCCCGCATAGTCCAAATTCTAACTTACCCTCTCAGTGTGCAGTCAGCAGACCCAACAACCTAAGAGCTTGTTATCAACTAGGAAGTAAATCTAAAGTGTCCTTACCATCAACCTGCAGAGGTCGGGGTAGATGGAGCTTTGTTTGGGATACAATGATAGAAACACCATTGTGTTCTCTTTCTTCCTAGCATTTTCTTACTGTTCTAGAAAATGCACTTCCTTAAGAACTGTGTTATCATAGATAAAGTCAGAGGTTTGAAGCTGTGTCGAATCGAGAGTCTTTGCTTCTGTAGATTTCATGATTTTTTTCTTTCTTTTGCAAGTGTGAGAGAAAATCTTAAAAAACAGATTTTTATTAAAAAAAAATCATTTCCACAAACTTATTTTTTTGCTGATTTGTTTTCATCCAATTTGTTGGCAGAGGAGAACTGCAAAATAACCTTTTCAGTAGAATTTACACTCAAAAAGAGGAGAATTCTACCGTAAGCATATCTGGAAAAACAAACTTATTCTTTGCTGATTTGTTTTCAGCTGATTTTTGGGGGGAAGGGAATCACCAACAGTGCTTGATTTGAGTCGGTGGTTGCCGGTGGGGGGCCACTGGCACTCAGTTTTGTGGACCGGCGCTTATTTTTCTGCAAGAGAGGGACAAATACACATAGTGGAAAGATGGAGGAAGAGAAAGCTGGAAGAAACGTCACAAACTGAAAAATCAGAAACCTTCAAGAGTGTGCTAAAGGGGCAAAGAGTGTCTGGTAGTGGATTAAAGAGGCAAGAGGTGAATTTAGGCTTAGGCAGCCCTGGTATTCGGTGCACCGATGCCGGCTGCAGTCTTCTGAGCAGAGCCCTGGGCACCGCCACTCATTGTTTCACAAATTCAACACTAACCTTTTCAGGAGAATTTATACTCAAAAAGAGGAGGAAATAACCATATCTGAAGAAAACCTTGGCATTTCAAAAAATGCTGAATTCTGAAATTTCACCTATTTCTGCTGGTGAAATTTTGATTTTACATATACTTTCTGAGAATGATCTCGAAATATCAATTGCTGATAATCCCCCAAAAAAACAATCAGAATTAATACTAATTTCTTTCCACCAAGTTATTAAGGGGCCCATTACGATGGCGGGCGGAAGCACAACCGCCGTGCTGGCCACCAGTTACCGCCGGCACGCAGCAGTCCACACGCCCGCCCAATTACGATGCGAAAAGCAGGCCAAACACCGCCGGCAAGCCAGCAACACCGTCCGCCATCAAAGTGCGCCCGCACACGTAGCGGCGCAGCACAACTGACACACACCGCCCGACGAAACACGTCCCGCCCGGCGCATAAATTACGATGCCGCAAACAAACGGCTCCCACGGCAAAGAGACACCGCACGTGAAAGAGAGGCGGAAACACGGACGCAGAGCACGGACAACGAAGAAGCGGCACCCCGGGCATGAATCCAGCACTGCAGGCCCTTCCCATGCTTCTGCTGATGCACCACCAAGGACGCAACGTACCGCGGAGACGCAGGTAGGCACACACACAACAAGTGCACGCAAACAGCGCACACAGTGCAAGGGCGGAAAAAGCGGACAACCCCCACCAGCGCGTGCACACTACACATCCACCATTGCATCCACATATGACACACAGGCCAAATCCTAACATCGCGGAACACATGTGTACACACCACCTGGGACTAGGAACCAACCACCCCGTCACGGCCCCAAAGCGCCGATGACGCCGCCACACATGCGCACAACGCAGAGGCCAACCGCAGCGCCATGCATGCGTCGCACACAGACACAGGGACACAACCAAGCAGCACACACATCAGCCCCACCCCGAACGCACATGACACATGACAGGCCGGCCACAGACATGTCCCCAACGCCCAATTCACGGACAACACCCAACGCCACACAACCGACGCACACATGTCAGTGAAGACACGCAACTGCAGGACACACCCCAGTGTAACAAACATGGCGTAGCACACAGCGGCGGCAACACCAACTAGGAGAAGCAGGGCCCCTTCGGGAAGAGGAACGCCAGTACCACACTGAAAAACCCATACCACCCTGCACATATGAACAAGACATATGAAACGGAACACCAAAGAGCCCGGGGACCGACAACAGGTGGCCCAAGAATAACATCCACACACAAGGCCCAACGCAGAGCGGAAAGGCAGCCTGCCGCCCACACAAGGGAGAGCAGACAGCACTGAATGACCTTCCATTCCAACTCCGAAACCACAGCCCTACGACAGAAGCCGGTGAATACAGCCATTGTCCAAGAATAGACCAACACAGGCATGCCGAGGAGACCGACCACAGGGCAGATAGCGCATATCACAGAAGCACACAACGGACGGGGAAGAAAGAAGAAAACACTCCCCCATGTCGGCCACATGCAAGTTAATTGGAAGGAGTCACACAGCACTGACCTTGAACTGTCTGAGAAGCATGTGGGAAGAGGGCCCGTGTCCTCCAAACAAGCCAACAGAACACAAGTCCTGTCTCCCTACGACTACACAGAGCTCACAGCAACCCCGGAGCGTGCACATTGCAGACTGCACACACAGCCGGAGCACGCCATCTCAACGAACCGCTGCGAAATGGCAACCGCAACACACCTACCCAACTACGCCGAACAGCTCAAGCTGTACAAAACCAACACGATACATACATTGGGATGCGATCTCCTGTCCCTGCTGAACGTAAGTTACCGACTGACTTACCGCATCACATTGTTCAGCTGCGTCATGCCCGTCTTCTACTGTCGGAGGTGTCCCTACCAGCATCCCGTCGAGATATGCCTCTCCAACCCGGCATGTCTGAAGGCGGACCTGCTACCACTACTCCTCCCTCTGGACGCACACGACAGGGCCTGCTCTGCCTATGGGGGCATGGCGTATGTGGCCAACATCGCACCCGCACTGAAATGGAACCACTGTGCCTCCACACGACGGATCATCGAGAACAGCTACATCGAATGTCACCCAGCATGCCCCATCATGGTCCTCCAAGGGACAACCTACGAACAACACCTTGACAGCCACCATCCGCTTCATTGGCTGGCAAACATGTACACCACCAATGACATGGAAGCCCTGCTGGACGGCATCGCATACCTGACAACCTGTAAATACGTCGGACCACAACGCAGGTTCCCCGAGTGACCCATGAAGTCCAACCCCGCACCCATGCTCAGCTTCCGCACGGACTGGCCAGTCACCACCACAACAGCCATACCAAACGACCGGCAACTGTAACCACACCATCAACGACATCGCCATGACATCAGATATGACCGGGACATGCACACTGTTCCCCATCACATCCAGGAACACCGCATGCATCGTGGGAGGCAGTGGCATGGGCTCTGTGTATCGCACCCACATGGACGGAACTGCACGAACAACCAGGACACGACATGGATCCAGCGCACCTGGACACACACACCGCTCAGTGGACATGAATAGGTCGCCTGGAGTCTGTGGGTGCTGCACCCCTCCCACCCCCGCCCCGGGAATCCCATACCAGGACCTTTGCATGGACGACAAGTGCATACAACAACAACACGACCCCAGTGACTGTGACATGTCCAGTAACCACCACAGTGCAACAACAAGTGGCACGCCACTGCATGCACGCAAGCACATGCCCTGATGTCATCTCACATGCACGCGTGCATGAGGAACAACCGCAGCAAACCTGTCACATGGAACTGAGATGGACTGTGCCCATGATGCCGAGCGGTCTGGTAGGCTACATGTATACCGTCTGTGTCAAAGTCCGCAGCTCCGCAGCTATACGTAAATGTACATTAGCACAGCCTTGGCCAAGCAGATGTAACTCGGAAGCCCACATCCCACATGCAACAGCTAATCACATGTAACCCTACACCCTATCCCATTTGTAATCATGCTCAGTATATCCTCAACATGTATCCCGCTGCCAGTAGTGTCCACTATACTGCATCACAGAGGACAGAAGACTCAATATAATGTTTGAAACCAAAACTGTCTCCGCTGACTCATTTCACAAGTACGAATGAGAGAGGATGAGAGTATGTGAAGTACACGGCAGTCGTGACATGACCATGTAGTCCACTGGTATTGGATGTCAACGCAAATGAGTAGCACTACTGTGGAAGACACACATGTGTCGTGTGAAGTCGTATGGACGCAGTGCTCAGGTGGGTGGGTGCGACGGGTAGATGCGCACATGCCAAGTTGGAGCACGCCGTGTTGGGAGGGGTCATGAACAGTACACCACCGCTTCCCTGGGCATTGTGAGAGGACACCTGTCGGGGGGAGTGAACACGTGTGTGCACAGCAGCCGGGCACACGTACAAAGCGGTACCAGGCGCACCTCAGCCCACCCTCTGTGGACAAGCTGGATCCTGTTGTGCGCCCGCCATGCCCCTTGACAAGGCACACACAGCCCCAGTCGACCAGGTGTAACCCCAACATAGTCAATCCGCACAGGCGATACAGGGCACGGGATGGCAGTGGAGCATGGTGTGTGTGAGGTCTCCTCGCGCTCCTCCTGGTCATATCACGCAGGCAATAGAACCTCAACGTCTAGCATGGCACAAGTCAGATGGAAGTGTAGGGGGACGCACCACAGCACGAGCAGCACTGACGTCACGGGAGGTGGCTCGCACCATCCCATCCATTGCCCATCATACCAACCACGACACATGCCATTGCGACTAAGTGCAAGCGCGTGCGCCACCACCCCCGAGCCCTCCCCAGAGAGGCCAAAGAGTGAATGTGTGGGCCAACAGCCACAGACGGACGCGGCCTGGCCGCAAGGGCAGCCACAGCCACTGGGTGTCGCAGGTGGCGGATCCGGAAGGCGAAGACTGTGATGCATAGTCCATGCAGGCCGGGTCTCCATTTGGGGCACCACGCAGGTGGACGGCGTCCCGCCACACATCATACCCTGAGACAGCCCACTCATGCAACTGGACCCACACATACACTCCTTGCCCTCTCTGGTGCGAGCTTGGGGCTGCCTGTGCAAGCGCTAGCCTCGCAGGTGAGCATGCATATTGGGGGGCGAGGGGAGGACATGAGGGCTGGGGCGAAGATGACTGTATCACTGTCAGTTAGTACAAGGGATGACCCAGATGTGGAAAGGAAGAGACGTGTCCCGTGTGTACTGCAACTAGTCGCCAATCCAACTACCCCCCATGTCCGGAATGTAAGCCCGCACCTAGGCCCGCCCATCCGCCACATCGAACATACCACCAGCACGACAACCTTCCCATTCGAAACACTGACTGGGGGTGGCGACCAGTGAACAATCATGTGTAGCCTACCCACGCGTACATGTGGGCCCTCCATGATCCATGTCACCTGCGGCAAAGACATGACATGCGCAATGAGGGAAGTGAGGAGAGCTGTCCGCCCCACGCGCAGAAGGTGCATCAGCTCCACAGACCCAGCAGCGAGTCCAGCAGGGGTCACATGTGCAGGGGCAGCTGTGCCTGGTGTGAAGGCACATGCATATAGACAGCACATCGACCAATGTGTAGTCTGCTCACATCCACAGTCCATCATCATGCGGACATAGGAATTGAACACAGGGCAACACATCTTAGTTGGTGCACCCACCGTGACCAACAATGCGCAATCATCGACGTACCCGCCCTGTGCATGGCCCCCCACCCAACGGAGGCACATCCAGTGCCACCATCCCACACACACAAGCCTTCCACGGAACATGCTGTGTCCAATGGTCAGTACAGAGTCAGCGCCCATCTGGTGGATCCTGAACAGGAGACACATGCACACACATGCCAGCTCCCACTATGTACGTCTGCCACCTGGCACGTGCAATGTAACCTCTCACCTGTGACGTGTGACTGCAAGCACACAGCCGTCTTGGCATGGGGCTGTCAATGTGGACACCAGTCAATGTTTCGGGAGCTGTGATCCGTACAGTGCTGTACATAGGGTGCAGTGCTGACACCTACTACTGTCTCATATCCCCTCGTGCCACAGGTCCCACTTGTATTGGCCGCTCAGCCCGTGCCCACATCGTCGTCGTCGTGTGCCATACTCATCCAGCCTCGGAAGCAGTTCCATGCTCAGCAGACATTCATGTTGCCGTGGCGTTGCCGCTTGACGAATATGCAGTCAGTCCCCATCAGCACGCCCCGCAAGTCATTGGGGCCTAGATCCCCATGTGCATGCACATGGCAGTGGTATGTCTCACTTGCCATTGCCATTGTTGGGAGACCTGTGTAAGTGTATTGTGGCCGTGCCGTCCCAGCTTGACAGCTGGGCTGTGGCTCATGTGCTTGCTCAGTCATGTCAGTGATGTGTATGCGAAATTGCTATGTGCCGTGTTGCTTTGACATGTGTCCTCTGCCATTTAACCCAGGCGGAGACCGAACATTGACCGCCCATACCAATTGCTGGCGGACATGGACGATACAGAGGTAATCAGGAAGTTTCGGCTGGACAGGCCAACTCTGCATCGACTGTGTGCCATGTTAGAGCCCCATCTCCGTCCCCGCAGGGTGTATCCGACTGCTGTCACCCCCACGGCTAAGGTGATGGCCGCCATGCATTTCTTCGCCACTGGGTCATTCCAGCACACAGTGGGCAGTGGAGGAGGGATGTCCCAGCCCATGTTCAGCAAGGTGCTGAGGGATGTACTGGCAGCCATGATGCTGTACCAAAACAGGTACATCAGATTCCCCAGGGCTCGTGAATTGGCGGCAGTGAAGGGTGCATTCTATGCCCTTGGCAGAATCCCACAGGTCGTGGGAGCCATTGACTGCACACATGTTGGCCTTGTTCCACCACAGGCCACTGAGCACCTGTACCGCAACAGGAAGCACACGCACTCCCTGAATGTGCAAGTGGTGTGCCTTGCGGACATGGTGATCACCCACGTGTGTGCCAAGTTTCCAGGCTCAGCACATGACGCACACATAATGCGCAACAGCATCTTGCCACGACTGATGGCCAATCTGCAACAGGATCGTGGCTGTATTGTCGGTGAGTATGTGGAGTGGTGTAGCGTGCTGGTTGTGCGATGCTGTCCCCTGTCCAGTTGGAATAGCAACGGTTCTCTGTGTCCCTCACACCCAGGTGACTCTGCGTATCCGAATGGGGCATGGCTGCTCAGTCCATTGAGGAATCCTCGCACCCCAGCAGACGATCGATACAATGAGGCACATGGGAGGACCAGACGTGTGGTCGAGCGTACCTTTGGCCTCCTCAAGTCCAGGTTCAGGTGCCTGGACCGCACCGAGGGTGCACTGGCGTACTCCCCACAGAAGGTGTGCCAGATAGTGGTGGCGTGCTGCATGCTGCACAATCTGGCCATTCGGAAGCAGATCCCCCTCATTGTGGATGACGGAGATCAACCAGGGCCCCAGCCCGCAGACCAGGACAGCTCGAGTGAGGTGGACAGCGGAGAGGAGGAAGCTGGGAATGTGCGCCAGCAGCTCATCGCCCGCTACTTCACTTGACGGTGAGTGTCCATGTACGACGGATGATGTGTCTGTATCTGTGCAGGTGTGTGTGTGCTGTGTCAGGGTGGCCGTATGTTCACTGCGTGCAGTGTGTCAACGCTCCATGGCCAGGGTAGTATGCCACTGTTGGTGACTGTGGCATTGTGCCCTATTGCTCTGTGCGATGTGTGTACATTGCTTGTAGTTGTTGACATGTACTGTGTGATGGGTGTGTGACACACTCATTGAATGTGCTCCTGTTCTGTCTCCCACCCCTAGGTCCCTACAGGCCCTCCGGATTCCATTGCCATGCCACGCATCAGGTGCCTTTCCGCCCAAGGTGGCCGTTGTATTCCGTACAAATAAAACACAGGGCACAAACAGCAGTTAGTGAAAAAGGTGCATTTATTACAAACTGTGACATGTGATTGTGTGTAAGGTGATGACAAAAGTGGTGCGTGCAGTGACAATGAGCTGTCGGTCATGGCTGCGTGATGATCAGGGTGTACCCACTGGTTCTATGTCCATAGTCCAACACACACATGCCATCCAGCTGGCTGTGTGGAGTGGGATCGTAGAGCAAGTCAATGCAGTGGCTGGTCAAGGAAGGCTGGCGGAAGGCTGGCTGGCTGCCTCACTTGCGACTGGAGCGTGCGAAGTCCTCCCGGGAGATCTGTTTCCTCTTCGGACGGCCCCTTCCACGTTTGGGAGGGGGGTGTGTGGTGGCGACCTGCTGGTGGTGGGTGAGGTGTGCTCACTGGCTGTGGACGCAGGGGAAGTGGACACTGCTGCCTGACCCTGCGCCCTAGCAGGTGGTGGCGGAGGTGGTGTTGCTGGCCTTGCCTGTGACCCCACCGCCACCACCAGCTGGCCCATGAGGTCCACGAGTTGGTCCATACGGGACACGAATTGGCCCATATGGGCGTCCATGGACCTCAGCACCCCCAGCACCTCCCGCGTGTCAGTAGCAGACCTGGCCCATTGTCCTTGGGCCTCTTCATAGGCCCCAAGGACTCTGGCCATTTGAGGCAGGGCATGGCTCCCAGGGGAGGCTGGCGTTTCCCTGACCCTGCTCCTCCTACCAGTCCTGCTGCCACCGGCCTGCCCACTAGCCACATTGCACACCACGGTCCTCGCTGTGGCTCCCAGGGTGGATCCAGTCGGCCGGGCCACCACCTGCGCTGGGGCTGGTGCCAGCGAAGACGTGGTGGTGGTGGAGGCGGTGGTGGTCGGTGCGGCGATGGTGGCGGTTGCGGCAGTGGTAGTGGCCGCAATGACCGTGGGTGTGGCCGCAACGACAGTGGCAGCAGGGGACTGGGACTGTTCAGCATCCCTGGATGATGGGTTGGTGGGTAGGAGGGGTCCTGGGGAGCGGCTGGGCCCTGCCACGCCAGATGGGCCAGCTTGGTGGTCCGTGTCCGAAGAGGAGGACAGATCCTCCAGATCCGTGTGTCCTCGTTGGGGGCTTGTGGGCTGGCTGTGCTGGCTGCTGTCTCCATCCCCAGCATCCGGCAGTTCGTCACCTGTGGAGAGAATGAGATTTGTTATTGTGTTGCACCTGGCGAAGTATGTATTAGTCGTCTGACATTGGCAGTTCGTGCAATCTCGTACATGGGTTTCCCGGAGGCGAGTGTGTGGCTGTGGCATCTGTAGTTGTGTGTGCTAGGCAATGGGACTGTGTGCTGTGCACATGTGGCATGGGACGGATTGGCCATGCCGATGGGTGTGTTGCTGTGCCCCTACTCTTTGTGACTCTGGTGTATGCGGGCTCCTGGCCCATCCTGGGTCTGGTTTGTACTTTGCTTTTGGAGTTCATATGGAACGCTTAGGAACGCATATGGCAACATGGGGGCCATGCCCCAGATTCGCATTTGGGAGGGGATATGCTTTTGGGGTTCAAATGGAACGCTTAGGAACGCATATGGCAACATGGGGGCCATGCCCCAGATTCGCATTTGGGAGGGGATATGCTTTTGGGGTACATGCTGTGAGCCATGGGTGCCGAACGTGACATGTGTTGTGGCAGCATGACAGTGCATGGTCTGAGGTGTGTGCATGCCTGACATGCCCTGCATATTTGCTGTCTGTTGTGATTACTGGACATGGCATTGGACGCATCGTTATGAGTGAGTGATAGTTGTGTGCCAGCCAACGTATTGCAGTTGTCCCATCTCCTTGGTGTGCGTGCTGCCCTGTGCCATGTGCATCACTGCAGTGCTCGGGGGGGGGTGTGGCCCATGTTGTGTGTTGTTGCTCACAGTGTGTCGTGCGCTTAATTGACTTCTGGCACATGGTTGGTCATGGGCATGTGTCTTAGCGTGACTGCTGTATGTGTGGCAGCTGTGCGGATGACATGCCTTTCATGAGACTGGGGCTGACGGATGGGATGGATGGTATGTTGTATGTGCATGGTGTGTCTGTGAGTTTGATGGGTTCAGTGGTGTTCGTGTGCATTTATGTTGTTCCGCTCTGTTGCGTCTAGTGTTGTTTGTCTTACATAGGCGTAGTTGTGGGGTGTGGGGTTGACAGGCAGTGGGGGCTACATGGCCAGGACTTCAATGGTGTTTCGGTTGTGTGTGATGAGTTGCACAGTGGCTGCCGTGTGGGACTATATTCAGTGTGGCTTGTGCATGCAGACGTGGCTCCTTGGGTGTTGCTATGTCTGTGATGGGTCATGTGGGGTGTGAGTCTGTTGTTCATGTCCGTGTGCACATTGTTCACTTGTTCGTGACGGTGGGCGGTGCTGCGTGTTCGTCTGCTACGTGACATGTCCCATGTGTTGGTGGTGTTATGGTCCTCATGCCTCCAGTAATCCAGCCCTGTCCAGTTTCCCACCTGCAAGTTGTTCGTGCGTGCACTGTACTGGATGCCACATGGCTCTAAGCGGGGGTGCTCCATGTTGCAGGTCTGTGGGGGTGGGGGGGTGTTGTGGGTCGTGGGGGTGGCTGTACACCCACTGACACCGATTGCTGTGGACCGTGATGTCTGCCTTTCGGCTGTCGTTGTGCACTGCGGTGGCTGACACGTGGCTGTGGGGTGTGGGGGATGCTCCTCCTTGCTGTGCTGTGGGACTGGGGCCTGGTGTGTGTTGTACTTGGGCTGTCCACCGTCCCACCCACTGCACTTTGTGTTCCTGCCACTTACCTGTTACTTGTCGGTTAGTGCAGCTGTGGCGGACACATGGGTGTGGTGGGTGCTCGTTGTGGCGCTTCTGGCATATTTGGGGACCTGTTGGTGGTTACGTGGCTGGCTTAGTGTACACATGTCCCCACGCATCTTACAGTTGTTCGGTTTGGGCTGTGTGTGGTAGTGTCTGTTGCATGTGTGTGTGATGTGTTGTGTATTGTGTGCTGGACATGGGGGTGTTTGTCCCTGGGAGCTGTGGCATGGTAGTTGCGCATGTGAGTACATAGTGGTGTGCTGGTATACATTAGTTTGTACTTACCAGCCTCCACTCCCCCTGCTATTCCGGCGAGGATCTCCGGATGGATTACGACTCGCACCTTCTCCTCCCACGCTTTGAAGGTCTTAAAGAGCGCGGGATTCCCTCCGCCAGTGACGGCAGCCAGCTCTCTGTTTTTGCCCTCCTTCTTCTTGACCAGGCTCTTTACGTCATTCCAACGTTTGTTAATCTCGACTCTGTTTCTGGGCAGGGTCCCGACTGCATTGACCTGGTCTACGATCCGGTTCCACATTCTGTTTCTGGTGGCTAGTGGTGTGTGCTGGACCATGTTCCCATAGATTTGTGGGTACACCTTGATGATCTCGTCGACCATGACCGTCAGCTCCATGGGCGTGAACTTGGGCATCCTTTGTGGTGCCATGGTGTTTGTGGTGCTGGTGCGGTGTGTGTTGTGTAATGTGCAGGGGGTTTGTGGTGCCGGGGTGTGGTGGTGGTGGTGGTGGTGGTGGTGGTGTTTGGTGGTGGTGGTGGTGGTGGTGGTGGTGGTAGTGATGTCTGCGTTTCTGTGGTGTGCTGCTGTCCTTGCTGTGTCACTGTGTCCTCTCCTCTCCTCTCTGGTTTGCAATGTAGCAAGGGGTTGTAGTCTGTGGGAGTGCTGCTTTTGTACTCACCTATGTGGGTGTGTCCTCATGGTCTGTTGTTTTCAGGTGTGTTGTGTCTGGGGTTCTGGCCTTTGTATTTTTTGTTTGTCCGGGGGGTGTTTTCGGGATGTGTACTGTGCTTGTGTATTTGTGCGTGCCTTGCTGTGTGGACTTGTTGGCCATGTTGTGTGCTATTGGTTTTGTGTGCGGATGGTTTCTGTGCAGGTACGTTGGCGCCATGGCTTCTGCCGTGTCGATTCTCATCGGCGTTGTTTGCGCTGGCGGGCGGTATATTTGTGGTTTTTCCGCGCTCATGGCGGTGCGATCGTAATTTCACGTGCGGTGTGTCGGCCGTGTGGGCGGGCGGTTTTGTGTTGTCGTGCGTGTTTCCGTCCGTGGCGGGCGGTTTGACTCCGACTCGGACGATGGCGGGCGGTATTTTGTGTGATTTTTCCGCCGATGGCGGTTTTCGGTTTGTGTAATCATAATGGCGTGGTCGGTGTTCAGGCGGTGTGTGCGGGCGGATTTTTGCCGCTTCCATGCCTGGCGGATTTATTTACGCCGGGTATCGTAATGTGCCCCTAAGAGACATTGCATTCTCTTGAGATCCACTTCATCATTTCACCATCAGCTTCATGCATACTGCTGATGGCCTGCTATGCAACAGCATGTCTGACTTCTAGGTCAAACAGAGAAAATGCACAACCCAGTAACTGGATGTCCTAATTGACTCCCTGGAGGGGACAAACAACAAGATACAATACTTTATACATCTCAGTGATTGAAACCAATCCTCTCTTGGTCAGGTTATTTCTGTATAGTCCTGCGCCGCACCATTGGTTGGACTGTAATTTCATATTCATGTACAAGGCTTCCCTTGTAGCATGCCCTCTTTAGAGAGCTAGAAAGCCTACAATGTCGGCCTATTTATACACAAAAGCAAACACTTATCTTTCCACCAATCCCATTCGAATATATTTCAGATGTTTTGTTCTATTTTGCACTATATTACCAAATTCTCAGGTAGTGTCATTTAAAACATAATTGGAAGAAGTGCATAAGACACTGTCAAGTTTAGGAAACTCAATGCAAATCATTCAAGTCTGATGCAATAAAAAAGAATCTTTAAACCTCTAGAGAACTATTAAAAGCATGGTGCCAGAAGGTCGAGCGACCACAATTGGTGACTGCACATTGCTTAGAAATGCACATTATGAATGATAAGTAGGTCAGGCTTGGGGAGCATGGTCTTATTGTTTTTAAGTGAGTATGGTCTCCCTGTGCAGAAACCTACTGGCCAAAGAGATAAATTGCACAGTGAATTTTATCTGGAAGTATCTGCCAGTGGAAATGGCAAGAACAACGCCATTACTAAAATGCCCCTACAGTTTGTCCAGCTTTGCTTGCCCCTCATTTGATACACCTTTTCAGAGGCCATTGATGTTTTTGAAATATATATAATATATTTTTCTTTGCCTTCACATACTTAAACTTGGCAGCAAGACTGTTGCTGGGGGTGCTTCCTCTGCACATGCACAGTTTGGTGACCTGACCATGAAAGTTAAATGACACCCTTTAACCAGGGAAAATCAGTTTTACTCTCTGCGTCAACATTATAAATACAGAAATATCATCTGTGAAAAATAAAAATACATTTTCGCCATTCGTCCATGCCTCTCTATGATAGGACTTGGTGGATAAGTTGATCCTACTAACAATAGTGCATTGATGGAGTAATCAGAGAAGGGGGGATACGTGATTCTTCCCTGATTTTGGTTTCGTTTTTAATGAAGAAGATATCCCTTGATCCTAACTCACTTGTAACTCAGGAGTATAAATTCTCCTGAAAAGGTTAGTGTTGAATTTGTGAAACAATGAGTGGCGGTGCCCAGGGCTCTGCTCAGAAGACTGCAGCCGGCATCGGTGCACCGAATACCAGGGCTGCCTAAGCCTAAATTCACCTCTTGCCTCTTTAATCCACTACCAGACACTCTTTGCCCCTTTAGCACTCTTGAAGGTTCCAACCCTGTAGTGAAGTATTTGTTGCTGACGTAGAAATTAGTAGCTACTGCTCAGCTTCAAGAGTTTGTTGTGTTCAACAGCTTACAAGTTTATTATTACTCTGGTGACTGGCCTTTAGGGAACGTAGATTGCCTCTCAATGTCTTCGAAAATAGCTGCACCTGGGCAGAAGGAGGTAGCACTTGTGTTTCGACCGAATCACTGACAAAATATCGAATACAAAAATATCGAAGTACAAAAATATCGTGACAAAAATATCGAAGTCAAGAATATCGACATCCTATCTACATAATGGTAAGTACAAAAATATCGAGAAAAAAATATCGATGTCAAAAATATCGTTGTAAAAAATATCGTTTTTTTTAAATCTTAAAAAAATAGTGTAAAATAAAGTAAATACGTATAATTAAAATAAACATAGTTAAAAATATTTAAAAATGTTTAAAAATTAATAACTAATACATATAATGTTAAAATAAATGAAACATATACATATAAAATATAATATATATACTTACTTAATAAAATTCATAAATAATTAATTTAATAACTTGTAAATTATTAAAAACATTTTATAAATTATAAATACATATATACACAAACAAAAATAATATAAAAAATTATAAAAAAACTATATATAACAAATTAAAAAACTACAATATTTTTAATATTTTTAAAATTAATTATACACAACATTAACTAAAACAATACACAAAAATATTGGATAGCAGAGGGAAAAAAATTACTATTCTCACTCCGAAGACTGCAACAGTAGGAAAAGTGTTGGATAGCGTAGGGGTAAAAATTACTATTCCCACTCCAGAGAGTGCAACAGTAGGGAAAACGTTGGATAGTGTAGGGGTTATAATTGCTATTCCAACTCCAGAAAGTGCAACAGTAGGGAAAGTGTTGGATAGAGTAGGGGTAAAAATTACTATTCCAACTCCAGAGAGTGCAACAGTAGGGAAAGCATTGGATAGCGTAGAGGTTAAAATTACTATTCCAACTCCAGAGAGTGCAACAGTAGGGAAAGCGTTGGATAGCGTAGGGTTAAAAATTACTATTCCCACTCCAGAGAGTGCAACAGTAGGGAAAGTGTTGGATAGCAGAGAGGTAAAAATTACTATTCCAACTCCAGAGAGTGCAACAGTAGGGAAAGCGTTGGATAGCGTAGGGGTAAAAATTACTATTCCCACTCCAGAGAGTGGAAAAGTAGGGAAAGTGTTGGATAGAGTAGGGGTAAAAATTACTATTCCAACTCCAGAGAGTGCAACAGTAGGGAAAGTGTTGGATAGAGTAGGGGTAAAAATTACTATTCCAACTCCAGAGAGTGCAACAGTAGGGAAAGCGTTGGATAGCGTAGGGGTAAAAATTACTATTCCCACTCCAGAGAGTGCAAAAGTAGGGAAAGTGTTGGATAGCGTAAGGGTAAAAATTACTATTCCCACTCCAGAGAGTGCAAAAGTAGGGAAAGTGTTGGATAGAGTAGGGGTAAAAATTACTATTCCAACTCCAGAAAGTGCAACAGTAGGGAAAGTGTTGGATAGAGTAGGGGTAAAAATTACTATTCCAACTCCAGAGAGTGCAACAGTAGGGAAAGCGTTGGATAGCGTAGGGGTAAAAATTACTATTCCCACTCCAGAGAGTGCAAAAGTAGGGAAAGTGTTGGATAGAGTAGGGGTAAAAATTGCTATTTCAACTCCAGAAAGTGCAACAGTAGGGAAAGTGTTGGATAGAGTAGGGGTAAAAATTACTATTCCAACTCCAGAGAGTGCAACAGTAGGGAAAGCGTTGGATAGCGTAGAGGTAAAAAGTACTATTCCAACTCCAGAGAGTGCAACAGTAGGGAAAGTGTTGGATAGCGTAGGGGTAAAAATTACTATTCCCACTCCAGAGAGTGCAACAGTAGGGAAAGTGTTGGATAGCGGAGAGGTAAAAATTACTATTCCAACTCCAGAGAGTGCAACAGTAGGGAAAGCGTTGGATAGCGTAGGGGTAAAAATTACTATTCCCACTCCAGAGAGTGCAACAGTAGAGAAAGTGTTGGATAGAGTAGGGGTAAAAATTACTATTCCAACTCCAGACATTCCAACAGTAGGGAAAGTGTTGGATAGCGTAGGGGTAAAAATTACTATTCCCACTCCAGAGAGTGCAACAGTAGGGAAAGTGTTGGATAGCGAAAGGGTTAAAAGTACTATTCCCACTCCAGTGAGTGCAACAGTAGGGAAAGTGTTGGATAGCGTAGGGGTAAAAATTACTATTCCCACTCCAAAGAGTGCAACAGTAGGGAAAGTGTTGGATAGCGTAGCGGTTAAAAATAACATACTTATCAATTAAATACATTTTTTAAATTAAATAATAATTTATTAATAAATTAACAATACGTTAATTATAAATACCAATAAATTAAAATTAAAAATTACTTTAATGACATTAAATTACTTCCCACCCTATTCCCCAATAAACACACAACCCACTCTGCATAACATTTAATACAATTAATATAATTATCAATTAATCAATTAATATAAATGAATTACCAAATAATATTTAATAAACAATAAATTAATTACCAATACCCCAAAATTAATAATTAATCAAAATTAATTGCCAATTAATAATTAATTAACAATAAATTAATTATCAATACCAATAAATATTAATAAATAATTCCTTAATTATAATACATTTCTTCCCACCCTATTCCCCTATAAACACACAACCCGCTCCTAAACTAAATTAACACAATTAATATATTTATCAATTAATAAAGTAATAAAAATTAATTACTAATTAATAAACAATAAATTAATTATCAATATCAAAAATTAAAAATTAATAATTAATTTATTATAATTAATTTACTTCCAACCCTATTCCCCTATAAACCCACAACCCGCTCCAATAAAAATTAACACAATTAATATAATTAGCAATTAATCAATTAATAAAAATTAATTACCAATTAATACTTAATTAACAATAAATTAATTATCAATACCAATAAATAAAAATTAATAATTACTTAATTACAAATAAATTACTTCCCACCCTATTCCCCTATAAACCCACAACCCGCTACAGAACTAAAATGCAAAAAATAATTAAAAATAATTAATAATTTCTAAAAATTATGATTTAATTTACTATAATTAAATTACTTCTCACCCTATTCCCCTATAAACCCACAACCCGCTACGGTACTAAAACGCAAAATTTACTTTAAAAAAAATTACTAACTTCTAAACAATTAATACATATATTTTAAAAAAAATACAAAACATAACAAAACATGTAGAACACATACATATAAAATACATACTAAAATACATAACACTAACATAAATATCGATATTATTAACATCGATATTTTTGCTATCGATATTACTAACTTCGATATTTACTAAAAACTATATTTCTTACCTTCAGGTCAATATTCTGGTCACCGATATTCTTGATGTCGATATTCTGTCCCTACAATATTTGCAACTAGATATAAATGTAGGTCGAAATAAAAAACTCAATATTTTGATTGTTTACCGTTTCGACCATGTTAGATTTGTTCTACTAGCAGACTTTGCAAACTGCTTCCTCAAGGTCACCTAAAATAACCCTCAGGTCTCAGCATTCTAGGTCGGCCTGATAAACATGCATCTGTAGTTTAGGATATCTCTATGATATCCTGTTACAGTCCGGAGTGGCCTTGCATATTTATGCTGAGAACACACAGGTGATTATGCTGATGGTAAAATCCATCTTTGACATAATAAAATCATAGTTAAAAGCCGTTTTGATGCGACATATCACAGCAAAAACAGAGCAGATGCTCACATGCATGATAAGAGTGCTGATTGTTCAAACAAGACATAAAGGGACCGGCTCCTAAGCTGTCTATTGAATAAACCTCTGTTTATGGAAAACACTGGTCAAGAATGCGGTGAGCATCAGCCACTATTAACATGGGCTGCTGAGCATCTTTCTACAGTTCTTTGCACAGACATAGATCAGTGCAATAGACTGCACATAGGAGCATCCAGTTAGTTTTTTTTTTTTTAGCAGATTTATATAGCGCAAACTCGACCCGAAGGTATTGGAGCGCCTTGCATGAGCACCAGTTACGTTACACAAGAGTGTCATGTTTAGACCATTTTAACCTGGCCGTTCAGGTGAAAATGGTCTAAACATGACACTCTTGTTTTAAATGAGTATGGATACAACTAAAATTTAAAATAGGGTTTCTGTATCTCCATAACTCAATTTGAACCTTTTGGGAGTACCACATTTGACCTCCTCTCTCTACGGTGGTCTTTAGGGACTGATTTGTTAGATTTGGACAAATATCACCTTCTTGACACATTGCTTCCTTCTCACCTATATATATTTTTGGGAGTTGGCTTTCCGTTTCTGCCTAGGAAGTGCCAATGATGACACAGTGAGCTAATTGGTGAGTACCTGCCAATAGCTCCCAGGGTGTTGCTTACGTGAAGCACATCCTTGACTCACCTCACTTTTTTGATTTGAATATTTGTCAAACATCACCTTGATACACCGGCCTGCTTTTTAATTTTTTTGTGTTTATCACACATGGGGGATATGATTAGATATCAATCCCTGTCTCACAAAGATAAAGAAGTAATAGTGTGACATTCCCCCAGAATGCTGAGGTAGCTGTGTGTTTTATAACTAGGGCTTTGTATTTTGATTATATTGAGTGGAGCGTGCCCTGGTTTACTCTTCCCTCTTGGCTCCCCTTTTCATACATGCACTGATAATGGTCCCAGTATACCCCTACTCGGAGTTCAGATACTTGCAATATCTGTAACTCTGGGGGGAGGGGAGGTCCATGAGAATAAGAGTGTAAAACTGATTGGTCGTTCAAAATTAGGAACTGGAGTGACTCGGATTATGTCAGAAGTGATTGAACAAGATGTCCCCTTAGACGCCAGGTGGCATGTACCATGTGTCTCCGGGGAGCAGACATGACCCAAATACCATAGGATCTGGCTGCAGGTGGCTGCAATAGTGGCCAAGAGAAATGTTGCAGGGGCATGGGGGGCTACTCAACCGCCGAGAGTGTCCCAATGGAAGAGGGATATGGACTGGTGCTGTGCGGCACAAAAGACAATCCACGAGAGTCGGGGCTGCCCCAAAAAATGGGAGAAAATATGGCAGCAATGGGAAGATTTTAGGGGTATTGGGGGGGTCATTAGATAAATAAGAGAGGTGGGAGTGGTGGGAGGTTAGTGTCATCCAGGGAGTAGCCAAAGGGGTTATGGTTGCCCCTATATGTGTATAAGCTGCAAATTGGGAATGTTGATGAGAAATGTGTATTATAATCTGTGTTTAAGCAAATGTATAAGAAGCTGACACTTGTTTAATAAAAAGAAGTTTAAAAAATAATAATTAGGAACTGGAAAGAAAAGGGGAATCCTGCACCTGATTCCTGATAATTCCTTATTTCCCCACGGAGGTTCTTCCTGGAGCTGCTTTCAGTGGTTGGAATCTCTGGGTTTAAAAACTAGACCAGCGAGGTGCACGCCGGGCTCATAAATTCGATGGGTCGGTAACTTCTGAATGAAAACAGGACTCACATTCTAGCCTTGGTGGTTAAATTGACAAAAAGTAAGCTTTTGATGAATAGTCATACCAATAATAAACTAATTAATTGGTGTGACACTCGGTGGCCGTTGCTAATGAATGAAACTGGGGAAGGGGGCGGATAGAAAAAAAATACATATTCACTTACCTGCAGCAGCCTCCTCCGTCCTCTTCTGTTACACAGAAGCACTGGAAGCACACATGCTCCCAGAATCCCCTAGCAATCACGACGCTGCTGTCACCTGCATGACAGCAGCGTCATGATTGATCTGAGCGCCCTGGTTCAGCGCTCATACAGTGACTTGGAGCCTGGGCATGTTCTCCACCCAAGCTGTGCATTACAGCCAGGTGGAGAACATGCTAAGGGCGCATGACTGTTTGCCGGCCCAAGACGGCCGGCCAAACCATCTTGCGCACTTAAGAGAGTGCCCATCTCTCCTCCCCTGCTCCTGTGACAGCCCAGCCCCTTTCCGCACATAAAAATTAAACAACTCTGAGCCAGTGATGATAACATTGTACTATTATCATTTCATTTTTCCTTTTTGTACTGTTCAAAAAGCAGGGGGGTGATGCTCCTCCGCCTTAGCGGAGGAACCGCCGCTGGTTACACTGCACTGGTGCAGGTCAACCAGTGACTGCTGCAAAAATAAATATTTGCAGTTCCCAACAAATATTTCTGCACCAGTCGGTCTGTGCTAATGACAATTTTGTACTAGTTAGCCAGTGCAAATGTCTGTGAAAAATCCCCTGCACAACGCAGCATCATGTTTTCAGACTCCACCTGTTTAAGAAATGCATGCAGCTTCTCCTCATTTGAGCCTTCAGTTCAGAACACATTGCCACTGCAGACTGAAGAGGGAAAAAATGTAAATATTTTCAAAGGAAAGTTAAAAATTATCTTGCTTTTCAGTGTAGTGTGAATTCATACATCGAGGACGACATGCCACTGCAGAAGTATATGTCTATCCTGCTTCATATATATATATATTCACTGAAAAAACCATAGGTTTTAGGGACAGTTATAGTTAGTTGGACATTGCACTCGTACAAAACCCGTGAAATTCCCCCGTTATAGTTAGTTCAGCTAACTATAACTCGCACCCCGCAATGCACTGCTGATGACGTCACATATTACATCACTCATGACATGGTCAGTGACATCACTGATGACATCACTGATGACATCTCAAATGACATCACTGATGACATCATCCAGTGACTGTGTGTTTCTGTAAAGTTTAAATATGTTTAATATATATAGGGAAAGGCGTATTGAAGAATGAGTGGGTGTATAAGTGTCTGAATGGATGATTTACTAGGTGCGTGACTAACTCTATAAGTGAGTGATTAAACGTATCTTACTGAATGCATGGGTTAGTGACTAAACTGTGTGAATGTCTGTATCCGTCTGTCTGTTGCTGTGTAAGCGGCTGCATGGGTTTGTGAATAGCAACATGAGTGTCTATATGAGTTATTGATTGGTTGTCTGAGTATCTGTATGGGTGCCTGAGTGTTTGTGTGGGTGGGGTGTGTGTGACTCTGTGCATAGATGTGTGAGTGGGTGATTCACTGGGTGCATGGTTTCAAGAGTGCAGCTGTGATGGACTGTATGGGTGGGTGAGTGTGTGTATGGGTGTGTTAGTGAGTGAATGTATATCTCAGTGGTACATGTGTGAGTAACTACATATGTGAAAGGCAGTATATATGTGTGTTGGAGTATATAAATGGCTATAAGTGAGAGTGTGTGATTGTGAGTGTGGCTGTATGGATGAGTGTGTACTTGTATCAGTGATCGTATAAGAGCGTAAGAATGTGCTAGTATTTGTATGAGTAAGTGAGCTGGTGTGTGTATAACTGTATAGGTGAGTAAATGGCAGTGTGATTAATTATTTGCATGACTGACTAGGTGTGTGAGTACCTCTATGGATGAGTGGCGGTGTGTGAGTGTCTATGTAGGTGTATGAGTGCATATGATAGTCCTGTAGTGAGTGACCGTAAGTATGAGTAACTGTACGGGTGAGTGAGTGGATGTGTGTGTAGACCTAAGAATCAGTGAGTGGGTATGTAGTTATTGGTGTTGGAGTGTCTATGGTTTTGCGAATGGCAGTCTGTAATTTAGAGTGGGTGTATCAAAGGTTATAGTAGGGTGTGAGGAGGTGCATCAGATTATCACGTGGATGATGTCATCAGTGATGTCATCAGTGATGTCATTTGAGATGTCATCAGTGATGTCATCAGTGATGTCTCTGACCATGTCATGAGTGATGTAATATGTGACGTCATCAGCAGTGCATTGCGGGGCGCGAGTTATAGTTAGCTGAACTAACTATAACGGGGGAATTTCACGGGTTTTGTACGAGTGCAATGTCCAACTAACTATAACTGTCCCTAAAACCTATGGTTTTTTCAGTGAATTTCAAAGGTTTTTTAAATGCTAATTCCTAACTATAACATGTCTGAAACCTATGGTTTTTTTCAGTGAATTTCAAAGGTTTTGTAAATGACAATTTTTAAATGTATTAATTGTTATATTTATTTTTTTGATACTGATTTACTACATTTTTTTAAACTATTTATTTTTAGATATTTTATTTTTTAAATTACATTGTAATTACATTATACATTACATTACAAAATATACTTTCTCAGAATGAATTACTTTAGTTTAAATACTTTGCAAATAGGCAATAGACTTTTAAGTACAGTAGTTACAGTTGTTGCAATGGGCAACACAATTTCAAACACAATGCAACATTGAGGTCAATGTGAATTTCTAGTTAAATGCAATTAGTTACTTTATGGATTACTTTTCTAACCACAGGACTGGATCCTAGATTCAGTCCTGGGACATCTCCTGTAAACAGTTGAGTAAAAGCGTTTTGGTTACAGTAGTGATTTTTAAGGAATATTATTGTATTTTAAAAGTTGACAGAAACGTTTTCACATAGAATCACCAATGTTATCCAATGGGAGGAAATTCACTTAGCAGGTAAGTAGTGTTATCGTTACTTTTTCTTACTCAGTGGTGGATCCTGGATCCAGCACTGGTGCATCTCCTGTAAACAGTTGAAAGAATGTGTTTAAGTCATACAGGCGATTTTTAAGGAATATTTGTAGTTTGTGAAAATCGACACTTTGAAACTTTTCTGCTGAAAACCAGACAATGGATTCCTATGGAAGGAAATACAAGTTACTGGTAAATACGGTTAGAATTACTTTTCAGGGTCAGTGCTGGGCTAAAAGATGCAGCACTGGGTTCTCTCCTGATAACAGGTGAGTAAATCGGAATTCGTAGTTCGGCTGATTTTAGAGGAATATTATAAAGTTCCAAAACTCCACACTTAGAAGAATTTCCAAGTGAAACCAGTCAATGTTAGCCTATGGAAGGAAATTCAAGTTACTGGTAAGTACGGTTAGAATTACTTTTCAGGATCTGTACTGGGCTCAAAGATGCAGCACTGAGGTCTCTCCTGATAACAGGTGAGTAAATTGGAATTCGTAGTTCAGCTGATTTTAGAGGAATATTATAAAGTTCCAAAACTCCACACTTAGAAGAATTTCCAAGTGAAACCAGTCAATGTTAGCCTATGGAAGGAAATTCAAGTTACTGGTAAGTACGGTTAGAATCACTTTTCAGGATCAGTACTGGGCTCAAAGATGCAGCACTGAGGTCTCTCCTGATAACAGGTGAGTAAATCGGAATTCGTAGTTCGGCTGATTTTAGAGGAATATTTGTATGTTTCAAAAATCGACACTTAGAAACTTTTTCAGCAAAAAGCAGGCAATGATATCCTATGGAAGGAAATTCAAGTTACTGGTAAGTACGGTTAAAATTACTTTTCAGGATCAGTACTGGGCTCAAAGATGCAGCACTGAGGTCTCTCCTGATAACAGGTGAGTAAATCGGAATTCGTAGTTCGGCTGATTTTAGAGGAATATTATAAAGTTCCAAAACTCCACACTTAGAAGAATTTCCAAGTGAAACCAGTCAATGTTAGCCTATGGAAGGAAATTCAAGTTACTGGTAAGTACGGTTAAAATTACTTTTCAGGATCAGTACTGGGCTCAAAGATGCAACACTGAGGTCTCTCCTGATAACAGGTGAGTAAATCGGAATTCGTAGTTCGGCTGATTTTAGAGGAATATTTGCACAATGGTGAAGGAAGGGGTGGGGCCTGAGGTGACATGTCTGCAAACACGCCCTGTGGCGCGTTTTAAGTTGGAGAATTAATTCCTCCTCAATCCCAAGGGTCCCTAGGGGCCAACTAGCCCACCAGATACCTCCAGTATGCGCCAGAGAGCTGCGTTGCAGAGAGGTGTTCAGAGGCCACGCCCTTTTTGCACCTCTCTGCAACGCAGCTCTGTGGCGCTTTCTGGACATACCTGGTGGGCTAGTTGGCCCCCAGAGACCCTCAGGATTGAAGGGGATTTAATTCCCCATCTTAAAACGCGCCACAGGGCCTGTTTGCACACATGTCACCTGAAGCCCCGCCCTCCCTTCACCACTGTGCAAACGCGCCCCGTGGCGCTTTTTAAGTTGGGGTATTAAGTCCCCTTGAATCATGAGGGTCCCTGGGGTCCAACTAGCCCACCCTGTACCTCCAGTATGTGCCAGGGAGCTGCGTTGCAGAGAGGTGTTCAGAGGCCATGCCCCTTTTTACACCTCTCTGCAACGCAGCTCTGTGGCGCTTTCTGGACGTACCTGGTGGGCTAGTTGGCTCCCAGGGACCCTCAGGATTGAAGGGGATTTAATTCCCCATCTTAAAACGCACCACGGGGCCTGTTTGCACACATTTCACCTTTAGCCCCGCCCCCTCCCTTCACCACTGTGCAAACGCGCCCCGTGTCACGTTTTAAGTTGGGGGATTAAGTCCCCTTGAATCCTGAGGGTCCCTGGGGTCCAACTATCCCACCAGGTACCTCCAGTAAGCGCCACAGAGCAGCGTTGCAGAGAGGTGTAAAAAGGGGCGTGGCTTGGACCACCTCTCTGCAACCCAGCCCTGTGGCGCTTACTGGAGGTACCTGGTGGGCTAGTTGGCCCCCAGGGATCCCCAGTATTGAATGGGAATTATTTCCCCAATTTAAAACGCGCCACAGGGCGCGTTTGCAGGGTGGTTAAGGGAGGGGGCGGGGCCTGACGCTCGATCGCGTCTTTTTCTTTCTTTTTTGTTTTTTTGAAGGGGGCTGTGTGGCCCCCTTCTTTACTTTTTGGGGCCCTGGGGACCCCATCCCCCAGGGCCTGATGCCTTTTTTCTTTAAAAAAAAAAAAAAATACTGTACGGGAAGGGGGCCACGTGGCCCCCCTCCCGTGGCCGATTCCGGCCCCGGGGACCCCATCCCCCGGGGCATGGCCACTTTTTTAAACTTATTTTTGGAGGAGGGGGGCTGCGTGGCCCCCCTCCTAAGGCCTCTATTGGCCCCGGGGACCCCATCCCCCAGGGCCGGCCTTTATTTTTTATTTTTTTATTTTTTTGGGGAGGGGGGCCGCGTGGCCCCCCTCCCGGGCCACTACTTGCCCCGGGGACCCCATCCCCCGGGGCTGGCCCTATCCTTTGGGGTCCATGGGGGGACCCCAACTCCCCCACGGACCATGCCGGCTCCCTGCCTCCTGCGGGAGCCGGCATTGCTTTTCCACATGGGGAGCTGCTAACATGCAGCTCCCCGTGTGGAAAAACAATGTGCTTTGGATATTGGAAGCGAGAGCAGGTTTCCCTGCTCTCGCTTCCAATATCCAAAGCAGTTTACAATGACAGGACGGGAGCCGCGAGGCTCCCGTCCTGTCATAGCAAACTACAGTGTCCCGGGGTAGGCACCCCGGGACACTGCAGGAGCCGGCCCTGGGGGGTGGCGGTCCCCAGGGCCACCACAGGCTCCAGGAGGGGGGCCGCGCGGCCCCCCTCCCCACATCTACATAGCCCTGGGGAGGGGGTGGTCCCCGGGGCTTCGGGGGTCTGAAACGGCCTCCCACATGTATTTTCTTAGTGCCCCGGGGAGGTGGCGGTCCCCGGGGCATGTGGGGGGGCTGGAGCCCCCCCACACAGGTCATGTATGTTTTTTTTTTTTTTAAATAAGCCCCGGGGAGGGGCGGTTCCCGGGGCTGCGGGGGGGCCATGTGCCCCCCGCCAACATTATTTATTTAAAGCCCCGGGGGGTGGTGGTCCCCGGGGCTTGGGGGGCCTTAGAGGCCCCCCACATTAAATATAAATAAACCCCCGCGTGCCCCCGGGACTTGGCCCACCCGGGGGCAAAATAGCACCGAAGCGCGGGAGACCGCGCTTCGATTTTATTTTTTATCGGTAGGATCCGCGCACCCAGCGCGTTTTTGCCGATTTTTTTTTTTTTTTAAATATTTTTTTTTGGGCCCTGGGGGTCCTTCTAGGACCCACTGAGCAGGCCTAGGGGGTCAGGGTGTTTCTACCCTGCCCCCTTATTGCGTTTTGCGCAGTTGTTTTACTGCTTTCTTGTTCCTCGGTTCTACCAAGGAACAAGATGGCTGCCAACACTTCCTGATTTGGAGTGTTGACAGCCAATTACCATACAGCTCGTGATCGGGAGGGTACGCGGACCCTACGCGGCCATAGATATATATGTGATTTTCCTTTTGATTTTCTCAGGAACTACTGAACGGATTTACACCATTTAAGAAAAAGGCACGACTCTGAACCAAAGGCTACATTTTTGTCAAATTTGGTGTAATTCCGTTCAGCAGTTCGGGCTGTAGCTGCGATGAAAGGATCCTATGGAAAAATGAATGGGGAAAACACGTTTTGGGACCCCCCTTTTTTCTCGGCCCCCGCTTGACGAATCACCCCGAGACTTTCAGGGTAGGAGCGGACCGGAGCGGTCCACAAAGTTTGAAAATTTCGCGAAGATTCGTCAACCGGCGCAAGAGTTATTTCAAATAGAATGTTGCGGATTTCCTATGGAAAATAGGTCCTAACTATAACTATCTACTGGCGACCGCCAGTAGATAATGTATATATATATATATATATATCAAATCAAAAAGTCTTTATTCGGTAGCTATATAAGTTAACCATAAAAGCACAGAACACAGATTAATACAATGAAAATCACCTTATAGTCATGACAGACCACAGTTCTTAAAATTTCATCAACATTGATTTGCGGCATTTAACCCCTTCCGTGCTCATGACGAGCTCAGCTCGTCATTCTGCGCGGTAGCGCTGTGCGCATGACGAGCTGAGCTCGTCACGACCCCACCCGCGATCGGAATGTCCAGCACACAAGCGGAATTCCGATCGCGGTCAAGGGGTTAAAAACATTTTTTTTAAAAGCTGTAATGGAGGCAACAGTAAATTCATCGTCTAGCAGTTGCAAAGTCATAAATGCAGGGCGACATTGCCTCAGACTATATCTTTTTAAAACAGGGATAATCCATCTTTTTCAAGATATAGAATAAAATCTACAGAAAAACAATATATGTATCGTGGATTGATCAGCAGCAGCGTCACACGGGCATTTACTTAAAACTCTCGACCAATCATTTAGTACGGGAAAACTTAAAGATCTATGAAGAATGTTCAGTCTAAAACGTGTTAGCAGGAACCTCTCATAATCATCAATTACTAATACAATGTATCGTTGCATGAGTGGCGCTGCCAAGACCATATAATGAGCTTGAACCGTTGGTTTCTTTAGTTCTGTTGTGGTTCTAATTTCGCCCAAATAAGACATGCAGCTAGCTTTAAGTTCTTTCCTGGACACGTTACACATGGTGTCTGGATTATTATAATATTCAGGATGGCCTAGTTTAAACAGGAACATTTTAACGTATGCTAACCACCTTATGTTATTTGCTTCGCCTATTGCCAATGCGTCTTTCAGAATGAGGCGATTAAAATCTGTTTCCTCTGAGATCCAGACTCTATGCCAGAGGAGGACTGGCTGAATCTTAATAACGTCCTCCAAGTATGGCATACCTAGTTCTTGGTGGCATATATATGTAGATGTACTGTCTGGTACTGCCAAGAGGGACCTGAAGAACTTATTTTCTACAGACTGTAGTGAGTTTACCCCTTCGTACCCCCAGATTCCAGCTCCATAGGTGACAATTGCCACGCATTTTGCCCTATAAATCTGTAACAATTCTGCAGGCGGACGTCTTCCTATTTTTCTGCTGAAGTTTAGTAAGGCCATCAGAGATTTAATAAAAAGCAGTCATCTTGCTTTTATTGCTTGACACCATGTGCCAGTTTGGTCGAATAATATCCCTAAATAAGAGAAAGATTTAGCATGCTCTATTGCCTTTGAATAAATAAAAAGCGTCTTGGGCTTCTTTCTCGGTCCTGCTCCGCAATTCATTGCAAATGTTTTCGAGCAGTTCACAGTAAGTCCCAAGTTAGACATAAAATTTATAAAAACATTTACAACCTTTTGGAGACCAATCGGTGTGCGGGCCATCAGGACCGCATCGCCCGCATACATGAGTGCCGGCATAGGGCGTGTCATTGCGGCTGGTAAATCCTTGCACTCCCGGACCAGAACGGCTTCTAGTTCATTTATATATAATGTAAAAAGGAACGGGGCGAGAATGCACCCTTGTCTGACTCCTCTCATTATTTTAAAATGCTTAGTGCATTCGCCCCCCCTCCCATAACGGAGCCTGGCCCTTGCCCCTGAGTATAGTTGCCTTAAAAATCTGATTATTTAAACGTCAACTCCCATCCCCTCTAAAATCATCCACAGCTTTCCATGAACCACGCAGTCAAAAGCCGCTGTTAAATCAATAAAAGTCAGGTATAGCCTCTCCCGTTTTGCACTGGTGTATTTGTCTAATAAAATGTGTAAATTCAAACCCTGTTCGATTGTGCCCAAACCTTAGCGAAATCCATATTGTATATCGCTTAGTACGTTTTGATCCTGTGCCCATACCTGTAACCTGTCCAACAAGACTCGCCCCACGATCTTAACTGTAGAGTCCAGTAATGAGATTGGACAGTAACAGGCTGGGTTTGACCTGTCACCCTTTTTTAAAATGGGGACAATTATTGAATCAAACCAGGTCAACAAAAAACCTTGTGAGCAACATGCATTAAAAACCTGTGTCAAGAGTGGACCCCATAGAGATAAGTTGGATTTAAAATATATATATGTATATATATATATACATATATATATATATATATATATATATATATATATATGTATGTATGTATGTATATATATATATATATATATATATATATATAGGGCACTAACGGGGTCGTTTGACGAATCTTCGCGAAATTTTCAAAACTAATACACCACTCACTTCAGCTGCTGTGTTGAAAGGGGGACAAGAAAAAGGGGGTTCCCAAAACGCTTTTTCTCCATGTTAATTTCCATAGGAAACTGTTGACGCAGCTACAGCCGGAAACAACTGGTGTAAATGGTGTAAATCCGTTCAGTAGTTCCTGAGAAATGTAAAAATTTCTCAGGTATACCACTGTGGCCGCGGAGGATCCGCGAACCCTCCCGATCTTGAGCCTGAGATCTGATTGTCTGCCAACACTTCAAACCAGGAAGTGTTGGCAGCCATCCTGTGATGTGGTTGAACTGAGTCACAAGGAAAAACATTAAAAAACAAGAAAAGGGGGCAGGGTAGAAACACCCTGACCCCCTGGGCCTGTTCAGGGGGTCCCAGGGCCAAAAGAAGCAATTAAAAAAAAAAAGGATTTCGGCGAGGATCGCGGTTGATCCGCAAATCCCACTGAAAATGTAAAAAAAAACAAAGCGGGGTCTCTCACGCTTCGTTTAATTTGGCCCCCGGGTGGGCCAGGTCCCGGGGCAATTGAATTCATAATGCGGGGGCCGCGTGGGCCCCCCGCAGCCCAGGGGACAGCCACCTCCCCGGGGCTATATACATATTTGACTGCGTGGGGAGGCTCCATCCCCCCCACGCAGCCCCAGGGACCGCTACCTCCCCGTGGCTAATACATTAAAATGTGGGAGAGGCAAGCACCCCCTGCCGCCCCGGGGACCACCACCTCCCCGGGGCTAATGTATGGTAATGCGAGGAGCCATGTGGCCGCCAGCAGCCCGGGTCCCGCCACCTCCCCAGGGCACAAATTAAGTAAAGGCAGGGGTCCGTTGCGGACCACCAGCCCTGGGGACCACCACCTCCCCGGGGCTACAGAGCCCCCTTTGTCCACTACTCTGCAAACAGGCCCCCTGGTTTGCAGAGTGGTGGAAAAAGGGGCATGGCCTGCAATCACCTCTCAGCAATCCAACTGTGTGGGGCTTACTGGAGGTAACAGGTGGGCTAGTTGGCCCCTTAGGACCCTCAGCAGCGAAGGGGACTTCAACCCCCAACCAAGAGCGCACCAGGAGGTGCGTTTGCAGAGTAGTGGAGAAAGGGGGCGAGGCCTGCTATCAGAACTCAGTAATCCTGCTGTATGGGACTTACTGGAGGTAATAGGAGGGGTAGTTGGGGGCCAACTACCCCTCCTGTTACCTCCAGTAGGTCCCACACAGCAGGATTGGTGAGAAGCTGTCAGAGGCCATGCCTCTTTTGTCCACCACTCTGCAAATGTGCCTCCCTACGCACTAGAATTCCTGAGAGCTAGTTGGAGGCCCAGCCCCCTTTCAACACCACTCTGCAAATGTGACTGCAAGTTAAAAAACCTTAGAAATTCACTAAAGAAAACAAAGGTTACTGAGACGTTATAGTTCGCAAATAGAATTTAAAAAACCTTAGAAATTCACTAAAAAAAACAAAGGTTACAGGGACGTTATAGTTAGCAAACAGAATTTAAAAAACCTTAGAAATTCACTGAAAAAAACACAGGTTTTAGGGACATTATAGTTAGGAATTAGCATTTAAAAAACCTTAGAAATTCATGGAAAAAAACAAAGGTTACAGGGACGTTATAGTTAGGCTAACATTTCACTCATACAAAACCAGAGAAATAACTCGCGCCCCCGCAATGCACTGCTTATGACCTCACATAATACATGACTCATGACATGGTCAGCGACATCACTGATGACATCTCAAATGGCATCACTCAAGACATCAGTGATGATATCATCCAGTGACTGAGTGTTTTTAAAAAGTTTATGAGTATTAAATATATATACCTAGGTGTATTGGTGTCTGTTTGGATGACTGAGTGGGCGCGTGTCTGACTGTATAAGTGATGTCATCAGTGATGTAATTTGAGATGTCATCAGTGATGTCATTAGTGATGTCACTGACTATGTCATGAGTGATGTAATATGTGAGGTCATAAGCAGTGCATTGTGGGGGCGTGAGTTATAGTCACTGAAAAAAACCAAGGTTACAGGGACCTTATAGTTAGGCTGACATTTCACTCATACAAAACTAGAGAAATTCAGAGCTAACTATAACTTGCACTTCCGCAATGCACTGCTTCTGACCTCACATATTACATCACTCATGACATGGTCAGTGACATCACTGATGACATCTCAAATGATATCACTGATTACATCAACCAGTGACTGTGAGTGTTTTTTAAAAGTTTATGAGTGTTAAATATTAACCCTGGGCGGAGCTTGCGGAGTTGTACTCCGCGGAATTTCACAGAGTTACTGGAAAACTCCATGAAATTCCACGGAGTTCTGTGCCCTAGCTGAGTAACTTGCACCAAGTAAGACCTTCCTTGCTTGGTCTCACTTGGTGCGTCCGTGCGACACATGCAACTCACCCACTGAATCATCCAATCAGGCACTCATACACCCACTGATTCACCTATACACCTTGGTATATATATCTAACACTCATAAACATTTTTTAAAACACTCATAGACACTAGCTGATGTAATCAGTGATGTCATCAGTGATGTCATCAATGATATCATCAGTGATGTCACTGACCATGTCATGAGTGATGTAATATATGAGGTCATAAGCAGTGCATTGCGGGGGCGTGAGTTATAGTTAGCTCAGCTAACTATAACTGCTGAATTTCTCTGGTTTTCTACGAGTGAAATGTCTGCCTAACTATAAAGTTCCTGTAACCTTTGTTTTTTAGGTGAATATATATATATACTTATATATTTATATATATATATATGTATATATACATATATATATTGTAGGAAGGTGGAATCTGACTATATGGTTGCCCCCACTTTTTTCCTGGTGTTTTGCTGGTTTATGACTTAGTTGGACTGGGACCCTGCTATTCAGGGCCCCAGTCTATCTGCTCTCTCTAAACGACATGGAGTGCACTCTAGGTGCACTAGTGATTGGATACTGTGGTGCCTTATGAGTCCCTAGTATATGGTACCTTAGGTGCCAAGGGCATAGGTACTTCACAGGCCTACCAGGGGCTGCAGCATGTGTTATGCCACCCCTGGGAAGCAGTCTAAATCTGACACCGCAGGCCTGCTACTGCAGCCTGGGTGAGGTGGTGCTAGCACCCCTCACTGAGATATAGGTTTCCTATATCTCTCCTGCACACACATATAAACCTATCAGTCACCCCTAAGGCAGGCCCTATCAATCCTGAGGGCAGGGTGCTTGGCTTCTATGTGAGGGGGTGCCTCTGCCTGAGCAGGGCCCCTCTGCAGCTCTCAGAGTCTATTCTCTGGTGCTGTTTGTGGATGCGGTTAAACCATATACTATTTAAGTGCATTATATCCTCGCGGTAAATGCTAACTTTGGAATGGCTGCATCAAAACATGTCGTGTTTGGTGTCAAACATCTTGGAATACTACCCCCCGCCAATCTTGGCGGCGGGGGTAGCATTCCACCCTTCTAGAGGGATAAGACATGTACCTGCTGTGGAAACGCGGTAGAATCCTAAAGAGCCCTGGCATCACAAAATGGATGCCACCAGTCACAGACACTGGGCTGCCCTCCTGCTGATGACCGAAACTCGCAGTGGAGGAAGCCCAACAATAGGCATCCTGTCACAGGGAGGTGTAACCACCTTCCAGACAGGGTTTAGTGTATTGGGGCTGGGTGGGTGCACTCTTAGAGTGCTTTGAAGTCCTGCACTGGGGAGCAGAAGGCTCCTCTGTGCATATGCCAGTTCAAACCAGCTCAGGGGCTACCTGCCCCTGCTCTGGCGCGAAACTGGACAAAGGGAAGTGGGTGTAGCCACCCCTCCCTTGACCCTCCCATAGGTGGGGTCATAGAGCTAGTCCATCCCCTCTTTTTAGTATAAGAGGGGGAACCTTGCCATTGCAAAGCAGATAACCCCTGGATGACGCTCTACAGAAGAATCCTGGCCCTTCGACGTTCCACTACCTTTGGAAGACAGAAGAATCTCCCTTGGAGTCAAGGAGTGACTCCCCTGCTTGGCAGGCACCAAAAACAACAACGACAGTCGCAAACTACGCCGCTCCCGCCGGAGTCCGAAGTCCCTGCAGCCCAAGAAGTGGATTTCCTGACCTCTCCCAGGCCATCGTGAGTCCCCAGCGAAGCTGAGGCAAGTGGACCCCACGAGTAACGAGGAACCGCGACCCCTGGGTACCGTGCACTATTGTCGAGTGCAACCCCTTCACAACGTTCTACGAACTTGTGCTTTGGACCACGTGTGGTCCCGACCTCCAGCAGGAATCCCTCCGAAGATCAGAGGCCTACACCGTCCCGAGTGACCGTGGGCCCCTGTTGAGTGATTCCGCCCGAGGTGTCTTCGCGATCCCTTGCCCGCTGGCTTGTGGGTCCCCAGAAGACTTCTTAAAGAAACCAAAGGGCTCCCCTGGTTGCTCCAGGCCTGCCCTGACTTACCCTCGCTGGGTGAGTCCCTCAGACCTTGCTGGTCTGCGCCATCGACTTTTCTTCATCTCCCCGAGACTTGCGGCTGCCAAGGCTTGTTGGCTCCGATCGAGTTGCCGACACCGCTGTCAGCTGCAGACATCGAGGGATACACTGAATCCAGCTCCTGGTCGTCGTCGACACCTCCTGGACCACGTGGCTGAAGAGTCAAGGCACCTGCAACCGACCTGAAGCGACCGACGACGGTGGGCATCCATCTTCCTCGCCCCGGGTCACTGCCAAGTGACTTTGAACACTGTCCCCTCTGCTTTCAGGTCATCCTTCTCCAGAATCCAGGCTTGGATTCCACCGGACACTTCTTCAGCTCCCGCAAGCAGCAAGTCTTCTTTGTTTGCCATTGAAAACGACGCCGCGACCCGACACCAAAGGACACCTGTGCACCCGGCTTCCCTGGGTGAGGTAACTCCAGCACTACGGTGCTCCTGTGGGTGTGGGCCCTAGAACTACTTACCCTGTAAGTGACTTGCTTGTAGGTTCTCCCGAAGTATCCTAAAACTCTTTATTTCCAACCGCGACTTGCCCCATTGAAGTTAACGGCGATTCGCGCCTGTGTATCCACACTGCACGCGTCCCCCGTGGGTCCTTTACTTACCTGCCTTGGGTGGTTTCGTGAGGCCCCAGCACTTCTGAAGGCCCTAGGCCTTGTCTCCTGGCAAGTCGTTGTTTCTAAGTCTCTTACTTAGTATATGGTCTGGTACGCCCCTAGGGCCCCAGCCATATTTTGTGCTTAACTTATTGTGAAACGTTGATTTGTGCATATGTTTGTCTTCTAATCTCATAAAGAGATTAGTAGAGAGTTATTTAGAAATAAATACATATATATTTGATATATATACCTGTGTGGTGTCTTTTCATTTGGTGATTCAAGAGATTATATGGTAAAACAAGCTGCTTTACATTCCTCCGAGACTTAGCCTGAAGGCTGCTCTCCACAGCTACCACTAGGATAGCTTTCTTTAAAAGGTTGTCTTAAACCTATCTACCATAAGAGTCGATTTGCCCTGGTGCAAGGTGTCCACTTTAATTAGTGAACAGCATATACCAGGCCAACTTCTCACATTGGTGGGCAGCGTGTGGGATTCCAGCTTGCCATTGTTTTACCAGAAAATCTCTATTTGAATTACTAACTGAAAACCATTATAGGTACTCGAGGTACATATAAAGTCAAGCTTAGTATCAATAAGTTCTACTGAACTTAGAGCTGTGTTCCAAGGGATAGCACACCCTTTCCACAGCTCAAGCTAGGATCAGTAGGCCACAAACTAGTGTAGGTAGTACAACACTGCACAACACTAGAATGTCCTTGAAGGGTGGACCCAGTGGATCCACTCAGCCTCAGTATAAGGACATGGCTTTCTCTGACTTGAGAGCCATGTGTGTTGACAGACACCTGAGGACAGGACAGAGTCCCTCAACCCTGCACCTGATAGATCTGCTGACAGCAGATGACCTTAGATTGGCTCTAGGAGCTAAAGGGTTTGAATCAGTGGGTGGGTCAGTCATAGTATCTGGGTCAGATGATGAAAATCAGAATGACCAAGACTCTGTGATTGAAGGGCCAGGCTCCAAGGAGCCTGAACAGGACAGAGGAGTTCTCCCTAAGAGAACTGGCAGAGTGGATGAGAGGCACAGATCCCCTTCCAGGGAATCTGAGCACTCTTATCACTCTGGCAGAGAATTTGTCCAAGAGAGGAGCTCATACTTTAACTTAAGAGAGACCTCCTCTGAGAGAAGGTGCAAACTGCTCCAGTATGAGGAAGCCAAAGTGGCCCTCAGAACCAAGCAGTTGGCACTGGATAGAGAAGCCCTGGAGATCCAGAGAGCTTCCAGAAGGGAGGGTTTAGAACCCCCTGGTGGCAGCAACAGTGTCCCTAGAGGCAGAGAATATATTCCTGACCATAGGAACCTGAGCAAGGTTGTTCCTCCCTACCAGAGTGGGGATGATATCCACAAGTGGATAACTGCTATGGAGAGGGCCTGTAGAGTACAGCAGGTCCCCCAAAAGCAGTGGGCAGCAATCTTGTGGCTCTCCTTTTCAGATAAAGGAAGAGACAAGCTCCTCACTGTTAGAGAGGAGGATGCTGATGATTATGAGGTCTTGAAGAGTGCACTGATAGATGGGTTTGGCTTAACCACTGAGCAGTACAGGTTGAAGTTCAGAGATACCCAGAAGGCACAGACTCAGGACTGGACAGACTTTGTAGATTGTGCATCCAAGGCTCTGGAGGGTTGGCTGGTTGGCAGTAGGGTTACTGATTTCAAAGGATTTTATAATCTAATGATGAGAGAACAGATCCTTAATAATTGTCAAAACCAGCTTTTACACCAGTACCTGGTGGACTCTGATCTGACCTCTCCCCAAGAATTGGGAAAGAAGGCAGACAAATGGGTCAGAACCAGAGTAAGGCCTAAGAATCAGGGTGGTGACCACAAGAAAGATTCTACCAAGTCCCAAGAGAAAGGTGGGGATAAATCCAAGGATAAGTCCACTACAGGGCCCCAAAATTCCTCTTCTGGGGGTGGGTCCCAAACTCCTTCCTCTCCTGAAAAGAAACCCTATTGCCATGTCTGTAAAAAGCCTGGGCACTGGAAATCTGATCCCAGTTGTCCCAGGAATGGCAATAAAGAAAATGTTCCTCCAACAACTACTACCACCCCTCCTGGTACTACCAGTAGTAATCCTCCAGTTGGGAGTAGTGCACCCAAAAAGTTAGGTGCTTTTGCAAGAGGAACAGAGGTGGGCCCTAGTTTAGACAGGACCCCCTCAACAGACTCCTCAGATTCTGATGGTGGTATAGGATTTGCCACCTTTACCGTGGGTCCCACAGCATTGGGCAGGTACAGACTGGAGCCAATAATTAATGGTCAGAAAGCTGTGGCATTTAGGGACACAGGGGCTAGTGTCACCATGGTGGCAGGGAAACTAGTCCCCCCTCACCAGCTTTTACCTGAGTTTAAATACCAGGTGACCAACATTGATGGTGTCAGAACAGATCACCCCATGGCCATAGTCAATCTCAGCTGGGAGGGGGTCACAGGCCCAAAAAGAGTGGCAGTGTCCCCAACCTTACCTGTAGATTGCCTGATGGGCAATGATCTGGAAATTTCAGCCTGGGCTGAAATTGAACACCAAACCCATCTGAAGATGTTGGGTGTCCCTGTAAAGGTTAGTGGGGCTGTGATGGCCACAGCCCCAGCCCAAGATTTTGGAGAGATGGAGCCTGGAAGAATGGCCCACTCTCCCCAGAAGAGAGCACAAGGGTTGAAGAAAAGTCTTCTTCCCTCCAGACAGTAGGTAAGGGTCAGCCTCCTCAGGGAACTGACCCTACCCCTAGTGAAGGAACTGCCACAGAGGTAGTCAGGCCTGGCCTGGCCACCCCCTGATGGCAGAGGACCCTTACAAGGTGGTACCCAGTCTGGAGCAGGTAACCTGCCCCTCTCTACCCTGCCTCAGTCAGCCCAGGGCTGCAGAGGTCAGGGAGGTCAGTGGACCCCCCAGGGCCCCCTGTCCAGAGGAACCCCCCATCAGCAGATTAGGGGCACCCAGGCTAGTAGCCCTAGCCAGGTAGAAATTCCTCAACCCACTGAGGGATCCCCCATACCTTTATGTAGGGACCTCCCCCAGAAGGACTCTGTTAGGCAAGGGCAAACCTGGGACCAAAAGGTTCCAAACATGCCATGTCCCTCCAGTGTTCCACCCAAAGGGACCCAACCCCCGGCTGTAGGCAGTCAAAGGTTGACCCTTAGAGCAGAGTACCACTCAGTCATGGAAAGACAGGCATACATGGTGACCAGTGAGCTGAGAAAGCTGAGGCCAACATTCCTAGGGCCACACTTCCCTACTCAGACACCTCACCAGCCTGGTACTTTACCAAAGCACACCACAGGTAGTGATTCCCCATGGTGGAGACCCTCTCATACCCTTAGGGTGAGGGATTGCTTAGTGGACCATAAGACAGGGGGCAACCATGCTAGTGCAGGTGCTTCCTTATATGGCCACTTAGTCAATAAAGGCTCAACTGGCCAAGGTTAGCCTTATCTCCTTTCGTTTGGGGGGGTTATGTAGGAAGGTGGAATCTGACTATATGGTTGCCCCCACTTTTTTCCTGGTGTTTTGCTGGTTTATGACTTAGTTGGACTGGGACCCTGCTATTCAGGGCCCCAGTCTATCTGCTCTCTCTAAACGACATGGAGTGCACTCTAGGTGCACTAGTGATTGGATACTGTGGTGCCTTATGAGTCCCTAGTATATGGTACCTTAGGTGCCAAGGGCATAGGTACTTCACAGGCCTACCAGGGGCTGCAGCATGTGTTATGCCACCCCTGGGAAGCAGTCTAAATCTGACACCGCAGGCCTGCTACTGCAGCCTGGGTGAGGTGGTGCTAGCACCCCTCACTGAGATATAGGTTTCCTATATCTCTCCTGCACACACATATAAACCTATCAGTCACCCCTAAGGCAGGCCCTATCAATCCTGAGGGCAGGGTGCTTGGCTTCTATGTGAGGGGGTGCCTCTGCCTGAGCAGGGCCCCTCTGCAGCTCTCAGAGTCTATTCTCTGGTGCTGTTTGTGGATGCGGTTAAACCATATACTATTTAAGTGCATTATATCCTCGCGGTAAATGCTAACTTTGGAATGGCTGCATCAAAACATGTCGTGTTTGGTGTCAAACATCTTGGAATACTACCCCCCGCCAATCTTGGCGGCGGGGGTAGCATTCCACCCTTCTAGAGGGATAAGACATGTACCTGCTGTGGAAACGCGGTAGAATCCTAAAGAGCCCTGGCATCACAAAATGGATGCCACCAGTCACAGACACTGGGCTGCCCTCCTGCTGATGACCGAAACTCGCAGTGGAGGAAGCCCAACAATAGGCATCCTGTCACAGGGAGGTGTAACCACCTTCCAGACAGGGTTTAGTGTATTGGGGCTGGGTGGGTGCACTCTTAGAGTGCTTTGAAGTCCTGCACTGGGGGAGCAGAAGGCTCCTCTGTGCATATGCCAGTTCAAACCAGCTCAGGGGCTACCTGCCCCTGCTCTGGCGCGAAACTGGACAAAGGGAAGTGGGTGTAGCCACCCCTCCCTTGACCCTCCCATAGGTGGGGTCATAGAGCTAGTCCATCCCCTCTTTTTAGTATAAGAGGGGGAACCTTGCCATTGCAAAGCAGATAACCCCTGGACGACGCTCTACAGAAGAATCCTGGCCCTTCGACGTTCCACTACCTTTGGAAGACAGAAGAATCTCCCTTGGAGTCAAGGAGTGACTCCCCTGCTTGGCAGGCACCAAAAACGACAACGACGGTCGCAAACTACGCCGCTCCCGCCGGAGTCCGAAGTCCCTGCAGCCCAAGAAGTGGATTTCCTGACCTCTCCCAGGCCATCGTGAGTCCCCAGCGAAGCTGAGGCAAGTGGACCCCACGAGTAACGAGGAACCGCGACCCCTGGGTACCGTGCACTATTGTTGAGTGCAACCCCTTCACAACGTTCTACGAACTTGTGCTTTGGACCACGTGTGGTCCCGACCTCCAGCAGGAATCCCTCCGAAGATCAGAGGCCTACACCGTCCCGAGTGACCGTGGGCCCCTGTTGAGTGATTCCGCCCGAGGTGTCTTCGCGATCCCTTGCCCGCTGGCTTGTGGGTCCCCAGAAGACTTCTTAAAGAAACCAAAGGGCTCCCCTGGTTGCTCCAGGCCTGCCCTGACTTACCCTCGCTGGGTGAGTCCCTCAGACCTTGCTGGTCTGCGCCATCGACTTTTCTTCATCTCCCCGAGACTTGCGGCTGCCAAGGCTTGTTGGCTCCGATCGAGTTGCCGACACCGCAGTCAGCTGCAGACATCGAGGGATACACTGAATCCAGCTCCTGGTCGTCGTCGACACCTCCTGGACCACGTGGCTGAAGAGTCAAGGCACCTGCAACCGACCTGAAGCGACCGACGACGGTGGGCATCCATCTTCCTCGCCCCGGGTCACTGCCAAGTGACTTTGAACACTGTCCCCTCTGCTTTCAGGTCATCCTTCTCCAGAATCCAGGCTTGGATTCCACCGGACACTTCTTCAGCTCCCGCAAGCAGCAAGTCTTCTTTGTTTGCCATTGAAAACGACGCCGCGACCCGACACCAAAGGACACCTGTGCACCCGGCTTCCCTGGGTGAGGTAACTCCAGCACTACGGTGCTCCTGTGGGTGTGGGCCCTAGAACTACTTACCCTGTAAGTGACTTGCTTGTAGGTTCTCCCGAAGTATCCTAAAACTCTTTATTTCCAACCGCGACTTGCCCCATTGAAGTTAACGGCGATTCGCGCCTGTGTATCCACACTGCACGCGTCCCCCGTGGGTCCTTTACTTACCTGCCTTGGGTGGTTTCGTGAGGCCCCAGCACTTCTGAAGGCCCTAGGCCTTGTCTCCTGGCAAGTCGTTGTTTCTAAGTCTCTTACTTAGTATATGGTCTGGTACGCCCCTAGGGCCCCAGCCATATTTTGTGCTTAACTTATTGTGAAACGTTGATTTGTGCATATGTTTGTCTTCTAATCTCATAAAGAGATTAGTAGAGAGTTATTTAGAAATAAATACATATATATTTGATATATATACCTGTGTGGTGTCTTTTCATTTGGTGATTCAAGAGATTATATGGTAAAACAAGCTGCTTTACATTCCTCCGAGACTTAGCCTGAAGGCTGCTCTCCACAGCTACCACTAGGATAGCTTTCTTTAAAAGGTTGTCTTAAACCTATCTACCATAAGAGTCGATTTGCCCTGGTGCAAGGTGTCCACTTTAATTAGTGAACAGCATATACCAGGCCAACTTCTCACACATATATATATATATATAGATAGATAGATAGATAGATAGATAGATAAATAAAACAGGCACTCACAGAGTTGTTTTTGTATGGAATCATGGTCCTAACCATAACTACCTATATGTAGGTAATCGTTAGGACCATGTTTCAGTAGAAAAGGCATTTTTTGACTTGTCCATATGTTTCGCGCCATTTGACGAAGCTTCACAAAATGTTCCAAAAAATGTATGCTGGTGATTCTTATTGAGCATGGAAAGTGTCAGGATGATCCACCAAGGTGGGGCCGAGAAAAAGGGGGGGTCAAATAAAGTGTGTTTTCCATGTTAATTTCCATAGGAGTATTCAACATGACTTCAGCCCGAACCGCTGGACGGTATTACACCAAACTTGGCAGAAAGATAGATTTTGATCTGCAGATTGTGCTTTTTGTTATTTGGTGTAAATCCATTCAATAGTTGTTGAGAAATTTAAGAGAATAAAGTTAGTGATATCTGTGGCCGCAAAGACTTTGTGAATAATAACAAGCTCCTGCAGGGAAATGCAGAGCTCTGCTTGGCTACCAACACTTCAACCAGGAGGTGTTGGCAGGCATCTGGAGACTCGGCTTCAGCTGATTCCTAAAAAAGAATTTTAAAAAATGAAAAGGGGGCAGAGTAGGAATACCTTGACCTCCAAGCCTTGGTCTTGAGATCCCTCTGGGACCCTGCCATGGCTTAAAAGCATTTTATTTTTAAATTGCTGTGAATTCATGATATTCATGAATTTACAAGAAGAAAAAAAAACAAGTGCAGACTTTTAAATAACCCCCGAGTGAGCCAGGCCCCAGGGGTATAGCATACAAAATATGAGGGGATGCATGGGCCCCACTCCTAGGGCATTATGAAAGCCCCGTGGACCGCCACCTCCCCAGGGCAGTACTTTTTATGTATGCGGGGGCACCCACGTGGCACCGCTGCACCGAAGGGACTGCCACCTCCCCGGGGCAAATGTTAATAAAGTAATGTGAGAGGTCTCCTCAGCCCCGGGGACCACCATCTCGCCGGGGCAGTTAAAAATATGTATGCGGGCAGGCCCACTGAGCCCGTAAGCACCTCGGGGCTAAACATCAAATGAATGCAGGGGGTCCACAGGGCACCCCCACAGCCCCGGGGACTGCCACCTCCCCGGGGAATTCATTCAAAATAAGGGGGGCCGTGCTGCCCCACCAGTAGGCTCAGGGACCACCACATTTCTGGGGCTAAGTACTGCAATGGAGGGTGGACACGCAGCCCCCCTCCTGGAGCCATAGATGGCGCTGGGGACCGCCACCCCCAGGGCTGGCTCCTGCTATGTCCCGGCGTGCCCACACAGCAAACACTCAGCTTTCAGCAAGCGAGAGCTGTGAAAATGCTCTTGCTTGCTGGAAGTGGAGCTTTCATCTGTTTCCCTGACCACTGTCAAGCGAGCAGGGAAACAGACGAATTGCTTTCACACAGAGGGAGCTGTATGTTTAGCAGCTCCCTGTGTGTGAAAGCAATGCCGGCTCTCACAGGAGGCAGGGAGCTAGCTGGGACCGTGGGGACCTTGGGGATCCACCCGCAGTCTCGGGAAAGAGCAGAAAGAGGCAAAATAAAGGTCAGAAAAGAGCAGAAAGAGGCAGAATAAAGGTCAGAAAGAGGCAAGATAAAGGTGAGAAATGAGCAGAGGCAGAATAAAGGCCAGAAATGAGCAGCAAGAGGCAGAATAAAGGTGAGAAATGAGCAAAAAGAGGCAGGCTAAAGGTCAGAAACGAGCGGAAAGAGGCTGAATAAAGGTCAGAAACGAGCAGAAAGAGGCTAAATAAAGGTCAGCAAAGAGCAGAAAAGGCAGAATAAAGTTCAGAAATGAGCAGAAAGAGGCAGAATAAAGGTCAGAAAGGAGCAGAAAAAAGCAGAATTAAGGTCAGAAATGAGCAGAAAGAGGCAAAATAGAGGTCAGAAATCATCAGCAAAAGGCAAAGTAAAGGTGAGAAATGAGCAGAAAGAGGTGAAATAAAGGTCAGCAACATGCAGAAAGATTCAAAACAAAGATGAGAATCGAGCAGAAAGAGGCAAAATAAAGGTCAGCAATGAGCAGAAAGAGGCAAAATAAAGGTCAGCAACGAGCAGAAAGAGGCAAGATAAAAGTGAGAAATGAGAAGAAAGAGGCAGAATAAAGTCAGAAACGAGCAGAAAGAGGCAAAGTAAAGATCAGCAATGAGCAAAAAAAGGCAAGATAAAGGTGAGAAATGAGCAGAAAGAGGAAGAATAGAAGTTAGAAATGAGCAGAAAGAGGGATGATAAAGGTGAGAAACGGGCAGAAAGAGGCAAAAAAAAGGTGAAAAATGAGCAGAAAGAGGATGAATAAAGGTCAGAAACTAGCAGAAAGCGGCAAAATAAAGGTCAGAAACTAGTAGAAAGAGGAAAAATAAAAGTGAGAAACGAGGAGAAAGAGGCAGAATAAAGGTCAGAAATAAGCAGAAAGGCAAATTTAAGGTCAGAAGCGAGCTTGTTGAGAATTGCAGAGACCTCGTCGAAGATCCCGCCCCCTTTCTCAACCACTCTGCAAAGGGGCCTCCTGGTGCACTAGTGGTTGGGGGATGAAGTCCCCTTACCTGCTGAAGGTCGTTGGGGGCCAAGAACCCCTATAGTTACACAAGTAGGTCCCCTACAGTGGGATTGCTAAGAGCTCATCGGATGCCCCACCCCCTTTCTCAAACACTCTGCAAAGGGGCCTCCTGGCACACTACTGGTTGAGGATGAAGTCCTCTTGGCTGCTGAGAGTAGTTGGGGGCCAAGAACCCCTATTGTTGCCACAAGTAAGTCCCCCATAGCGGTATTGCTGAGACTTGGGGTGAGCGTGCCAGTAAACTCTGCCCCGCTAGTATGTTGGCGGAGTTTTTGCCCAACTCGACGTTCCAATCGGAGAGGCAAAACTCCACAAACTCCGTCGGCAGAGCAGAGTTTACCACCCACCTCTAGTTACCATTCACAGACCCACTCAGAGACTCATGCACCCACTCACAGATCCACTAAGAGACTTATGCACCCTCTTCCAGACCCACTGAGACACTTACGGACCCACTCACAGACCCACTCTGAGACTCACACAACCACTCACAGACCCACTCAGAAACTCACACACCCACTAACCTACCTATACAGGCACTCACACACCCACTGTCAAAAGTTACAGGTTACACTTAGGAAATAAATTTTTTAAAAAATGTCTAAATTCACTGAAAAAAACAAAGGTTACAGGGACGTTGTAGTTAGGAAATAGAATTTAAAAAACCGTAGAAATTCACTGGAAAAAACAAAGGTTACAGGGATGTTATAGTTAGGAAATAGAATTTAAAAAAACTGAGAAATTCATTAAAAAAACAAAGGTTACAAGGACGTTAATGTTAGGCTCACATTTCACTTGTACAAAACCAGAGAAATTCAGCAGTTATAGTTACCTGAGCTAACTATAACTTAATCCCCCGCAATGCACTGCTTATGAACTCACATATTCCATCACTCATGACATGGTCAGTGACATCACTGATGACATCTCAAATGACATCACTGATGACATCTATCCAGTGAGTGTACATTTTTCAAACAGTTTATGTTTGATAAAGATTTATCATAAGCTATTACAAAAGTTAACTTATTATACTAGGCGTACAACTAATGAGTGATACTATTTCTAACATATATTATGTGAGTGGTGGTGTGACTGTGTGTATCCGTGTGTTAGTGGATGTCTGAGTGGCTGTATAGGTGTGTGAGTGGCTGTATGTGTGTATAAGTGGGTGTGTAATTGGGTGAGTGAGTGGATGTATAGGTGAGTGAGCGGCTGTTTGAGTGGGTGTTTGGTTAAGTGAGTTGTTTGTTAGTGGCTGCATTGGAGAGTGTTTCTCTGTGTGAATGGCTGTATGGGTGAGTGATAGGATGTGGGAGTGCTTGTATGGATGCGTAAATAGGTATGTAAGTAGTTGTGTGGGTGTGTGAGTGACTGTGTTTGAGTGCTTGTATGGGTGAGTGAGTGGCTATATATATATTTTGCTTCCTGTCCAAAATTATCCAATCTGCCTTTACAGCCCTAGTGTGATGAGGTAGGTGCAGGCATGTAGATTAATCTGCAATACCAAAGTTTTAAGCAAACCAAAAATCCAATTTTCTATGAAAGGTCTGAGCTAATCATAACTTCAGCCACTATCACTGGTTTAACAGTGCTCACCCTTTCAAGTCTTTATATTCTATATTTGTTCAACCACAAATGGCAAAAAGCACCGACCCCCAGCTAGTTCTTAGAAAGATAGGTGTGTGCTCAAATTGGACACGTCACCTTGCTATGTTATCCTGGACCGCAGGAGAAAGCACCTTCATAATATACCACAAGGCCTTTATTTAGAAAGGCTTTCAGGGTTAGAGTGAATGCCTGGCAGGGCTGGCTTTTGGGTGGTGTGACTGGTGCCATGGCACCTGGTGCTGAGCTCGAGGAATGCTACAATTTGAATATCTTGGAGAATTAAAAGCACTTGCTGGAAAGTTTTTTGTATTCCCAGCAATTTTCAGGCAGTGATAACGAATGTCAAGATAGCTCTGGTGATTGATGCACCTGCTGGAAAAATCGGAGTTTGTCTCGCCATTTTGACTCATCATAAAGTAGCACAGAGGGTTAATGTGCCTGCTAGAAAGCACGTGTAACTTGCAGATCACAGAACTGTATTTTATCTCGATAGCTCAGTGAGTTACTTCTTTTGTCACAGAAATCCTTTTGTTACTTGGAGTTCGTAAGGTACATTCCTTCTAATACAGCACAGTGGAGAGCTTAAAGCAAACTGCAAGGCATAGGTCTGGAACTTTATTTTTTCCCCCAGTGTTTCGTTGCTAAAAAGGGTTTGTTTTGGTAGAAGTAAATTCTTATTAGTAACGCCAATACAAATGAACGGTTGTCTCTGCTTAATGTGTGTGGAACATAAAGTGCTCTGAAACCCAACATTGATATGAGTAGTGCTATCAAAGAAATTAAATATATGTGAGTGAGGGACAATGGAGAGATGAGGGGCACCTTTGATGTGTGGTAGTGAGGGAATCCCTGGAGAAGGAAGTCATGGGGGGCAACACGAATGATTGTCGCACGGGGCGCAATCAGTGCTAAAGCCAGCCCTGACACGTTGCTTTCTACATTTATCAGGGATCCCATTAGGATCTGCCTGAGAAATCCATACATACAATATTTCCTTGACTGATGACCACATTAATCTTTAATGACAAGACACTAAAGACTGCTACTTAAAAGTGTGTTTTATTAATTGCAAACTATTGAACCTCTTGTGATCCAAGATTCCATTTACAGATTCGTTATCCCAAAAAGATATTGCTTCCAAGTACTATAAAGCACTGAAATGCAACCTCAGAGAGCCCACCATTATTCAGGAATGATTATTCTGTCAGGACTGGAATATGAGCTCTCATGATGATTATGACATTTTTGATGTGCTGCAACAGATCATGAAACCGGCTCATGCACCACGGGACATATTTGCAAGCACCTTATGCCACCAGTGAGTCACTTTTTATGATGCAGACCAGGATCTACAAGGTCATGCAAAGCCATTTTGCGTGGCTTTTCATGGCCTCGTAGATATGGTGTAAGGCAACGCAGCAAAAGTCACTCCATTGCTTTACACTGCATCAGGGAGGCGTTCCTTGGGTGTTGTGGTGGGTGTTCCAGACCCATGGGCTTTGACGCATTCCCAGATTTACAAAGATCTGTAAACCTGGGAATGCGTCAAAGCTGGACGCCTCCCCAGAGCAGGTGTAACAAGGAGAAATATGTTTATTTCTCCTCATTTTTTTCCTCTTTCGTGGTGTGCTGCATTCATACATAGAGGAAAACGCCTCCATGAATTGGTTTTGTGCAGGAAGGTGTCCCTTGGTGCAAGGATGTATGCGTTGGCGCTAGGCAGCATATTGTGCGCCGGCTGAAAGGACAGGAATGCACCGTATCTCATAAATACGGTGCATTCCTGCCCTTTCGATTTGGCGTAAGACATTGCAGCAAAAACCATTGCGGCGCTGCCCTTCGCCAAATCATTGTAAATGAGGCCCCTGGTTTTTTACTGGAAGGTCCCCAACAAATAAGTCTCTCTTGACATAGGTCTAGTGTTGAGTAAGCCCAAATTACGAATTTTGGTTTTCAAATTGAACTGGTAATATAAATCAATGTGTTATCTGCTTCCCACTGAGAACCAAGCACAGTCTTCTTGATTGTGTCTTTGTGCCATGAAAACGCTGAGCAGCCTTTTTGGACTTGGCCCGTTCTGCAGGGCCATCCCCTGACTTTTTGCCTTTGCTGTCCACTTTTTTGCCTGTAGCCTGTCTTGGGTCACATGACTGGGTGTAAGTGACATCTAGACTTTGTGAATTCCTCCCAGACAGTCAAACTATAGAGGAATTTGGTGTGCCTGCATGGGCCATCTACTGGCAGGATGGGGGCGGGACTGAGCACAGCCCCACTTATAATGGAATAGCATGTGCTCTGCCTTCTCAGAAAGGGCCTAACGACCCTGCATTGTCACTTCAGCCAGTTTGGAGCCAGGGCAGGGGAAGTATGAAATTCCATGCACTTCAAAGCCACTGTCTATAAGCTCCTCCCACAGTCCAGAACCAGGGCACCAGGGTATAAAAGAAGTTGGACCTCAGACACCAATTCTTCAGTACATTTCTGGACCTGTGGATACTCTGCCAGGAAGTGCAGTCTGTGCTGCTACATGGACTGCCACTCTGCTGGACTGCTACTATAAAGGAACTGCTGCCCTGCTGTGCTGACTTGCTGCCTGCTGCCCTCCCCTGCTTGAGGACTTGAGGAAGAAGAATTGGACCTCCAACTTCATTTTGAACCCAGGACCACAGAGTGACTCCAAGTGTAGTTTACTGGCCTCTGGATCTGAGCCTCAGGGACATAAAAGGCTCCCCAGCCAGTTCCTGGACTAAGCTGCAGTGAGTTTCTGACTCCCAAGTGGTGCCCCTCAGATCCTGGGTTCTTGGTGTGGCTCAGCGATTTTAAACCAAGCTTTTGGGCTCTTCGCAACCGCAAATGGGCCTGTTTGCACTGATACTGTCCCGCTCGCACTGAAAACCAGCGACGGCCGCCGCCAGGTGACCCTTCACACTGCAGCATCGACCACTCATGGGGGGACCGTCAATATGAACCTCCCGTCCGCCCATCTGCAATGTCCTTACTTCTGCCACCAATGCACTAAATACCACTGAATTTGGTACCAGTAGCATCTGCTGTTTAAATTTGTAGAGACAAACACTTTCTGGAAGCAAGGTTTTTTGCAATCCATGCAGTCACTGGGGGAAAAAACACTAACATGAGAGTGCTACTGTTCTTCTGCAAATTACCCAATAGGGGGCACATCTACTAAGATATGCCGCATTTCTGCTGTGTCCTAGTGCTGCCTAATGCCAATGCAGGCACTCTTGCACCATAGTGCAAAGGTGCCTGCATTACAAGCAGCATTGTTTTAGTGCATGAAAGGATACCTTCATGCACAAAAACTATTCTTAGAAGCAATTTCCTCTTTCTATGTGTGCTGCAGAATGCAGAATGCATAGAAAAATGAAGTAACAAGGAGAAATAAAAATATTTCTCCTCATTACTCCTGCTTCAGGGTGGCTTAGACTTTTGGTACAATCCCAGGTTTAGTCATCTTAGAAAATCTAGGATTGTGTCAAAACCATGGGTGGATGCATGGGAACTCCTATGCTCCACTCATGGAACACCTCCCCTTCCCAAAGTAACGAAAGGCGGTGGTAAGCGCTGCCTTGTTTTACTATGATTTTACTAAACCACGTAAAGCCATGCAAAGTGGCTTCGTACATGCGAAAATGGATTTTGAGTCAGGCTGAGCTATAGAAGTGACACAACCCTGACAACAAAACCTTAGTAAATCTGGGCCCACATTCTCGGGTTCCATCAGAAATATGGCCTCTCAGTCTCCTGGACTCTCCAAGTAGATGTGGGCAACCAGTCAAGCCCTAGTTCAAAGGATGTGGTGAAATACAACCATCAGAGTTGCAAGATAAAATCGATGTCCAGTCTGGATTGTGAGCTTTAATAATATCTCAAACATGTCAATATATTTATAGTACAAAGAGAGAGCAACCTGTATAAAGCACTTAGGAGCAATACACAACGTAACGGTAATATAACACAATATAGTCATAAAAGCAGGGCCCTAGCTACAATCACCATATACGATTTGCTATCGCGAAATGTGAGCACCAGAAGACTATTGAACCTGAGAAAGCACAGCGAGGTACGAATGCAGCTTCTGTAACAATGGAATGATTTAGGAAATGTTTTCAAACATGTTTCGGATGTGATGGCTACCGGATCATGAAAACAGCACTGAAAAATAGAGGATGGCTATTCTCGAACCAAAACTGAGGTACCATCTATCAGGATTGCAAGCCTTTACCGTTGTGAACTAATGATAGTGAACAATTATTGGAATTAATTGCCCCCATGTCATCTCTTCAAAAACATTTTTGCTCTTAGGAGATTTCAACGTACACAGCGAAAACACAGCAAATCAGGATGCCTCTGCGCTCCTGGCAGACTTAGCCACTCTTGATCTAGACAAGATCAAAGAGGGCCCCACACATTTAGCTGGACACACATTAGATCTCATTCTTTCCAACTCTCCAGGCATTTCATGTGGAGCCTCCTGCCCACTAACATGGACGGACCACTCAATAATTGATTTTTTAATTAGGGGCCCTAGGCCACACAACGCTCCCCTTACTACCCACTTTTGTTCTCGTAGACAATGGCACAAAATCACTCCGGACCATTTCCAGGGTACAGTTCCAACACCCTGGATTCGAGAATCAGATAATGTGGAGGAATGCCTGGCCCGCTTTAACTCTATGGTTAGAACTGCCATTGATCGTCTGGCTCCTGTGAAACAGGGCCCTAGCCTGGCAAAGCGCTCCCAGACTGCGTGGCACTCCCCTAATCTACGAGCCGAAAAACGGCTCTGTAAAAACCTGGAACGACGATGGCGCCTCTCCCATGATGTGCAGGACAAAGAGAGATATAAGATCGCTCTGGCCCAATACCATAAAAATATAAAAACCGCACGCAGAACCCATATTGCGATGCTGCTCGATCAGGCAGGAAGTGACTCAAAAGTGCTATACCAAATACTCAAATCCTTCACTAACCCAAAGGCTTGTAATAACGAGGCAAACCCCTCACAGGAACTATGCGACGAAATAGCCATACATTTCACACAAAAAAGTGATCTGATCTATGACAAAATCATCTCGGCTGGGAACCATCAACTTGATCCTACACTCTGCCACCCTCACGCCATACCGAATGTGCAGACACTATAAAATGTCCCTCCTCTTGCCATGAGCGATGTAGAAACACTATTGAAAACAATTAAATCAGGTTCCCCTTTGGATGTTATTCCAGCTAAAACCACCGCATTGCTCTCCAAACAGCTATCCCCCCCCCCATTCACTCCATTTTAAATCTTTCGATGAGAGAGGGCCATCTTCCCATTGAATGGAAGGCGGCGCAAATAATCCCCATCTGGAAGAACAACAAGGCCCCAGTGGAGGATTTATCCAACTATCGCCCAATCTCCCTGTTACCTCTCCTGAGCAAGGTACTGGAAAAACACATCAACAAGTATCTATCTGACCATATCGAAGCTACAGGCTGTCTAGACCAATCTCAGTTGGGATTTAGGCCTAGGCACAGCACCGAGTCAGCTCTGATCTCTGTGACCAACAATATCAGACGGTCCCTGGACAACGGACTAGCAGTACTATTGGTGCTGCTTGATTTGTCAGCTGCCTTTGACACGGTCTCTCACCAGATACTGCTCTGGAGACTCAGAGAATGTGGAATCCAAGGGCTAGCCTACCAATGGATGTCGAGTTTTCTTTCTCACCGAACTCAGACAATCAACCTAGGCCCCTTTTGCTCCAAGATCATGGGACTGTCTAAGGGAGTACCCCAGGGCTCATGTCTTAGCCCCACTCTGTTCAACATTTATGTTGCTCCCTTGGCGGGTTTACTTAAGAAGTGGGGTTTCACACCTATCTCGTATGCTGATGACACCCAGCTACTACTAACCTTTGACAAACATAATCCCAACGCTCAGTCCTTTGTGAACGGTATGATGGCTATTGCCAGCTGGATGAGGAACAACTTCCTCCAGCTCAATGCGGTGAAAACTGAGATCATGCTGTTTGGAGATGCTCCATTGCTGTGGTCCCCGAGTTGGTGGCCTGAGGAGCTAGGCGCCGCCCCGGGTCCCAAAACTGTGGTCAAAAACCTTGGCATACACCTAGATCAGAAACTGACAATGAAGGAGCACGCTGCAACCACTGTAGGCTCCTGTTTTCATGTGCTTAGCCTCCTACGGAGATCGATTTAATGTGCACAAGCAGCATACCACAAAAACCTGAAATCTGCTCGGAAATCACACATCGCACTCCAAATCGAAAAAGCTGAAAATTCCCCTCGCACTCTGTTCCAGATATTAAAATCATTTACCAACCCAAGGGCATGTAAATTCGAAGAAGTCCCTTCTCAAACTCTTTGCGACAACATTGCGAACCATCTCACTCAGAAAATAGAAAATATTTACCAAAAGATTACCTCAGCCACCCATCCCCAACCAGGTCCTAGCATAGATCCTCCCCCCATCATACCAGATGCCTCAACCCTAGAAATCTTTCCAGCTCTTACAACTATTGAAGTGGATGCTCTCTTAAGAACAGTCAAATCAGGGTCTCCACTTGACCCCATACCTGCTAAGATCACTGCTGTGCTATCCAAAACACTTGCTGCTCCCATCTGCTCAATCCTCAATAGTTCAATGGAGGAAGGCAGCCTTCCCCATGAGTGGAAAGCTGCTCAAGTCATCCCCATTAGGAAAAACCCTAAAGTCGCACCGGAAGACGTTACGAATTATCGTCCCATCTCTCTGCTTCCTTTATATAGTAAACTTTTAGAAAAGCACATAAACAAACACCTATCCGAGTTCGTCGAATCCTCCAATCGCCTTGACCAATCACAATCCGGATTTCGACCGAGGTACAGCACGGAGTCAGCGCTGGTGGAAGTTACGGACAACATTCGAATGCTAGCGGACAATGGTCGAGCAGTACTCTTGGTGCTGCTTGACCTGTCTGCTGCCTTCGATACTATCTCCCACCAGATCCTGCTCAAACGTCTCAAGGACATAGGCATCCAGGGTAAAGCCTTGAAATGGTTGACCAACTTCTTGACCAACAGAACCCAAACCATCAACCTCGGCCCTTTTCGTTCACAGACCTCCATAGTTACCAAGGGGGTTCCTCAGGGCTCCTGTCTAAGCCCTACATTATTTAACATCTATGTTACCCCCTTGGCAGGGCTACTGAGGAAATTAGGCTTCATTCCCATCTCCTACGCCGATGACACGCAACTTCTCCTCTCCTTTGATAAATCAGACCCTAACATTCAGACCACCTTCTCGGAAGGGATGAAAGGCATCGCGCAGTGGATGAGAGAAAACTTCCTTCAACTGAACACTGAAAAATCTGAAATTATGTTGTTCGGAGAAGCAAAAGTGAGATGGTCCCCTAGCTGGTGGCCCGGGGAATTAGGATCAGCCCCTTCCCCTAAACAGGTAGTGAAAAATTTAGGAGTGCGAGTAGACCAGGAGGAACACGTGAACACCACTGCCAGGACATGCTTCCACACACTCGGCCTCCTCCGAAGGGTCTTCCCCCTCCTGCCACTAGCCACTCGTAAAACCCTAATCCAGGCTCTGATCATCAGTCGCCTGGACTATTGCAATGCACTGCTGATTTCTGCTAAGGAAACGTCCCTTAAAAAACTTCAAATAGTCCAAAACACTGCAGCCCGTTTGGTGAGCAATGCACCCCCTAGAACCGCATCGGCTCCGCTACTCCGGAAACTTCACTGGCTTCCAGTAAAAAAAAGAATTATGTTTAAAGTCTGTTGCATGGTGTATAAATCCCTAAACAACATGGGCCCCAGCCATCTAACACAAAAGCTGGTCAGATACACACCGCCTAGGCCCCTGGGGTCAAGTCACCTAGCGCTCCTCCACATCCCTCGCGTTAAATTAGCCCGCACTGGCGGCAAAGCCTTCTCCGAACTCGCCCCTCGCTACTGGAACCAACTCCCTATCCAGATGCGCCAATGTACCAACTTTCTGGCCTTCAGAAAACTTCTGAAAACTTCGCTGTTCTGAATCTTCCCCTGATCTGGTCACGAGCAGTCTCAGCACGGAGATACCCCGATGGGGGTGATTCGGGCGCTCTACAAGTCCCTAAATTAAATTAAAAATGATTTCCCTTTCTTCCTCTGACCACGCGGAAAACCCTCATTCAGGCACTGGTGTTGAGCCGCCTGGACTACTGTAATGCCCTCCTCATCTCAGCTAATGAGTCTTCACTAAACAGATTGCAAGTAGTCCAAAACACTGCGGCTCGCCTAGTATCGAATGCCCCCTCCAGAACAGCCTCCCTCCCGCTGTTACAACAACTTTACTGGCTTCCGGTGTGCAAAAGGATAAAATTTAAGATGTGTTGCATAGTGCAGAGAGCCCTGAATGGCAGCGGTCCCAGCTACCTTGTAGAAAAATTTACCCAATATCTGCCTCCCAGATCCCTGCGCTCAGGCACTAAATCCCTGCTCATCGTACCGCGGTGCAAAAAGGCACGCCTGGGGCCAAAGCGTTCTTCCACCTAGCTCCCTTTTACTGGAACCAACTTCCCATCCATCTGCGGCAATGCCCTGATTACCTTCAATTTAGATGGCTTCTTAAAACTGTACTGTTCTAAATTTGATGTTTCGGTTTGGCCTGCTACAGCTTTACCTCACAGCTTTTCCTCAGCGCGGAGCAACCCCTTCGGGGGTGATTAAGGCGCTTTATAAATTAATAAATAAATAAACACAAGAAAACAAGTGGAAACAAAGAGATACACCGTGGCGATCAAAATACAATGCAGTAGCATCCTACAAGTACAATGCAATTTTTCTCGGAGTTTGGAAAGTGATGTAACAGAGTCCAGTCAGATAAAGTTGTATCTTGGTTTAGAGTTAGGCATTGTTGATCTTTTGAAATGGGAATATTTCATTATTTGACTGCCCTACAGATCACCAAAAAATGCAAAAAGCTCCTACCTCAGGGGGATCAGCCTTGAAGGTGAAGGCAGTTGGACGACAGTCTCACTGATATTGATGTCTAATGCAACAAGCACAAAGAGCAAACACTGGCCCACTCAGACCCTTCTTGGTAAGGCTAGAGTGCAGACTGACCAGGTTTTCCATCTCTGGAACAAAGCACTTTCAAATGAAGAACAAACAAATAACATTGGTAGAAAGAGTGTGTTCCCCAGGTAGAGTCAACATTCAGCCCACCTCCATTTGTTGAAGTAATTTGTTGAAACTCCAGCCCTTAGTGAGTGTCAGCAAGGGCCTCAAGGGACTGTAATAGAGTCACTTAGTGCCACTTAACTCTCTTGACTTGCTGGGGGCTTTCATGCAGGCCACGTCAACAACAGTAACAAGGCAGGCCAGTAGAGCTTCATCAGGGTCTTTGGGCTTACTCCCTACTCAGAGGAAATGGGTAGGACTTTGCTCCATATTTCTGAAGCACCACACCATCATGGTCCATGTGGTTCTATGTCTAAAGAGGTATTTTGTTAAGCTGAATGGAAGCTCCAGCTTATAATTTCAATTGCTGGCCGAGGGACAGGAGCCCACTGGCAATCAGAGTCTGTGCATGTTGGACTTGGCCCTCTCTGCAGGGTCAAACACAAACTTTTTGCCTTCCCCGTCCTCTTTTCTGAACCCGTTTTTGTCAGCTTTTAGGACTCTGCACACTTTACCACTGCTAACCAGTGCTAAAGTGTTTGTGCTATCTCCTTTAAACATGGTGAAATTTACTTTCCTCCAATTGGCACATTTAATTTACTTGTAAGTCCCTAGTACAGTGGTACTACATGTACTCAGGGTCTGTAAATAAATTAAATGCTACTAGTGGGCCTGCAGCAATGATTGTGTCACCCACTTATGTAGCCTTTTAAACAAGTCTCAGGCCTGCCATTGCAGCCTGTGTGTGCAGTTTAAACTGCCATTTCGTCCTGTCAAAATAAACCTTTTGCCAGGCCTAAACCTTCCTTTTTGATACATATAAATCACCCCTAGGGTAGGCCCTACACTGCCCAGAGGGAAGGGTGCAGTGTATTTAAAAAGTTGGATATGTACTTTTAAGTTTTACATGCCCTGGTAGTGAAAACCTCTTCAATTCATTTTTTCACTACTGCAAGACCTACCTCTCCCGTAGGATAACATTGGGTTACCTTATTGCATTTAGTAAGTGATAACTTTAGATAGGAATCATGTAAAAATGTTGAGTTTGGTGTCTAAAGAATTGCAATTTAAAACCCTTGTTAATGGTAAATTTTGGATATTAAGTCACAATTCTGAAAATGCCACTTTTAGAAAGTCTGTATCCTGAGTCATATGACTAAGTGTAGCTGGCAGTTGGTCTTTCTATATTGCTCCCAGACAGTGAACAAAGGGGGAATAGGTGTTGGCAGGATGAGCCATCTCTGACTTGATAGGGGGCCTGAGCTGTGACCTACCATACTTGCACATCACAAAGACTCTGCCTCAACCCACTCACAAAGTGTTTGACAGTAGTCTTTTGTGACTCCAGCCAAGCTGGGGACAGGGCCGGGTGGCTTATTGTACTTCAAAGCTGATACCAAGTATAAATATTGGACCCTCAGACCCACCTCTTCAGTACACCACTGGTCCTGTGGAAAACTCAGAAGGACTGCTGTGCTGCTCTGCTGCAAGAAGGACTGCTACTCTATTGCCTTGCAGACTGGACCTGCATCTTGAACCCACGACTACCAGACTGACTCCAAGGGCTAGTTGGCTGGCCTTCCCATCAGAGTCTCAGGGACAGAAAAGTCTGCAACCAACTTGAACCCAGCACCCGGACTCTGTCTGCTGTGTGTGATACCCTCAAGTGGTGCCATCCAGTCTTGGACCCTTGGAAGTGAGTATGAAAGTGCTTTGCCAGCCCAGCTGTGGTCCAAGCAAAACTGACGCATTGCGACGCATCACAGCCTCGCATCGGAACCGCCACCACAAGACTCTTCCCCAAAGCAGGGCCTGGCAGCTCCTCAGAACCACCGCTGCACAACGCATCCTTGATGCAGGACCTCACATCGCAGCCCCAAATCACCACTGTGCGACACATTCTTGATGCGGGATCTCGCAATGCTCTGCAACCAGGATTAAGGTACTTTGTTCAACGAGCCTAACTTGGTTACTGTATCTGGCCCACTACATCATAGTCTTGTGACTTTGTCCCGGTCTGAAGTGACCAGGTAATCACAGCTGGCGCTTTGTGCTTTTAAGCACTATTTCTATCTAACATCTAAGATTGCATAGCTCCAGTTCTAAATGGATTTTTCTCGTTTTGGTGTCAAAACATTTATTAAAATTTACTCTATTTTTCTAAGTTGGTTTGGGATTTTTCTGGTGCTGTTTTTCACTTTATTTCTGTTTGAGTGCTGCATAAATACTTTACATGTTGCATCTCAGTTAAGCATGACTGTTTTTATGCCAAGCTACCAGAGGGTTAAGTACAGGTTAATTTGGGGTTTGGTTGTGTTTCACTCTGACAAGAATTGTAGTTGCTGTTGAGTAGGGTTTTACCTCCTCAACCAGCAACTCAGTTTCCTACAGTTCACCTTTAAAGTTATAGATTTCAACCAATGAAGTTAGAATAAAGTTTCTATCTTGAGACTTTTAGGACGGACACCCCTTTCCTTTATCCAAGAATGCATTTGAATTTCCAATACCTATTTGCAGCTGGCCATGTAGAATAGCTATTGCGGGTAACTCTAAGTCCCCGAAAGCAAAGAACAGGAGAATACAAAGTGTAGAGTGGGACTGCATTTGTTGTCCTCTGTGAGCACCCTCTCTTCTCTATTATGCATTCACTATTCCCACAAATATAAAGCTGTAGGATCAGTTGAAGGTACCCTTTTTAACATGCACCACTAGTGATGGGCTGCACACATTCCCGTGCTTGCTGTCATTATTGCAAATCAAATCATATAATGTCATAATTTTTCAAACATACAAAATAAAATCAGAGGTCACCTACCCCCACCTAGTTGACCAATCCACTTGATTTACTTTTCACAGGAAGGCCAGTAGGTATCACTCCATGGTGCAGGTACTACACCCTCAAACCTATAGATGTTGCGCCAGGCAAGGCTTTTGTGGTGGAGCAAAAGGGTCTAAACCCTCGAGACCGCAGAGGAGGGAATTTAACAGAGGGTCTCAAGAGTTATGGGCACACTAAAGAGTGTCCTTGAGGAGCGCAAGATAAAAAGCTTGAGGGATCCCTTGTGTTCAGGGGCCCCACACATTGTTGCCAAAAGCAAAAAAGACAGGGAACATTTAGGGACAAAGGGAAAAGTGTTGGGGATGGTACATCTGAACAGGTGGTTGTGGATTTCCATCCTTCGACAAGTTGTATGATTTATCAACAAACGTCTGAGGTCTTGTTTACGAGTCAAGCAAAGCAGCATTCCTGTATTGAATATCACTCAATCCAACCAAGATGAGATGGGCCCTCCTCACACCAAAGGGACAGGGCACCAAAACGACTATAAGTCAAATAGGAAATTTCCCTTTGGGTTCATTTACATTTAAACACTCTTTCACACTTAGTACCATTCATCTATTAAAATATCAAACTAATAGCACCAAGATATAATCTTCAAATCGTATGTGTAAAGAGGTATTCACTTTTATTTCTTTAAAAAACTTTGCACTTTTTATAAAAATAAATATGTGAAAAGACCATATAGTCAAATTCCTGTGAATCAAAGACAAACAAATTTTAAAAGACCCACTGGTCACATAGTATATTACTCAACAAAACATCAAATAGTCACTAAAACCGTTAAAAACATTTATATAGAAAAGGGGGAATATTTTAGACAGTTGAATTTGTCATTATGAGGTCACTAATTACAAGAAAAATCATTGATTTGACAACATTTGCATGAAAGGAGGTTTTCTTCTTTCACAGTTTAAATCAATATTTGGTCGATTTAGTGAGATAATGTTGTTGCATCGTCGTGTTTCGTGTATTCTTGTTATTCACGACCACCTTCTTCAGGAAAATTAGTAGTCTCTCACCAATATAAATTGTAATGTATGGCTGGGACTACAAATCTACTTTGTTTATAGAGTTCCCAAAATAATCCCATATATATATATATGGACCAATGTAGTGTAACTGGTATAGCTTGATGAGTCTTTTTTTCTATAAAGCATATAATGTGGGATCCAAACGTTCTCCACTATTTTTTTCAATCACTGTTTGTTGCAGATTTGCAATCTTATTGAAAGGGGCCCAAACGGTGCCGAATTTGACGAGCTCCGCTGGCGGGAAAATCCTCCTCGCATGTGTCAAAGAAAAACGTGATTGAAAAAAATTGTGGAGAACGTTTGGATCCCACATTATACGCTTTATAAAAAAAAAGAATCATCAAGCTATACCAGTTACACTACATTGGTCCATATATATATTACCTACTGGCGGTCGCCAGTAGGTAGTTATAGTTAGGACCTAGTTTCCATAGGAAAAGCGTTTTTTGTTTTCCCAATAACTTTGGCGTCGTTTGACGAATCTTCGCGAAATTTTCAAAACTAGTGGGGCGCTCCGGTCAGCTCCGGTCTTGAAAGTTTCGGGGTGATTCGTCAAGCGGGGGCCGAGGAAAAAGGGGGGTCCCAAAACGCGTTTTCCCCATGTTAATTTCCATAGGAAACTTTAGACAAAGCTACAGCCCGAACTGCTGAACGGAATTACATTAAATTTGGCAAAAGGTAGCTCTTGGTTCAGAAAGCGACCTTTTTTAAATGGTGTCAATCCGTTCAGTAGTTTCTAAGAAATTCAAAAATAAAAAAATATCGATATCTGGGCGGAGCTTAACCACACATCTCATTGTGAGATCTGATTGGCTGTCAGCACTTCATCCTGGAATTGCTGGCAGCCATCTTGGGACCAATATAAATGATAGCACCCCATTGAAATGCATTGTAGTGAATAGAAGATTTTGAGGGTCACCAAAAGGAGAACTTTAAAGGGTGATAACAGACTTTAGTTACATTAGAATTCATTTGTTGATGGTACCATACTAATTTTAGGAATTGTGGTGTGTTCTAAGGTGATTTTACCCTGTGAAAAACCTTCTGCTGGGATATCATGAATCATGTTTGAGAGAAAACTATTATCTCATGCTTGTCCCATAGAGGTTTGGAAGGTGCTCCAGAAGCTAAAATGAGAGCATATTTTCTGTAAATTCACATTATCTTTCTCAGTCATGTGAGAATGAAGTCTGACATTCTCAGTAAAACATGTACATCCAACAAGGGTAGAGACTGTCAGTTGATTCCTTTGTGTTCTACTGCAGCTTCCCAGAGTGTTCTAAAGAACAACCAGAGCGCTAACAGCCTTACTTATGACAAAAGTATGGCACACCTGAAGCCATCTTGATTGGAATAAACTGGTAACACTTAAAACATTTAAGTTAAAAAGGAACAAAATGATGCGGTTCAGTTTGTCATAGAAATTATGGTTAGTGCTGTAGAAAGAAAAATTAGGACATGTTTTAAGTGAGATCTCAGATAACTTCCTGTTATATTTCAACAGGAGCAGCCTGTCAGTTGATTCCTTTGTGTTCTACTGCAGCTTTCCAGAGTGTTCTAAAGAACAACTAGAGCGCCAACAGCCTTACTTATGACAAAATTATGGCACATCTGAAGCCATCTTGATTGGAATAAACTGGTAATACTTAAAACATTTAATTTAAAAAGGAACAAAATGAGGGGGTTCATTTTGTCATAGAAATTATGGTTAGTGCTGTAGAAAGAAAAATTAGGACATGTTTTAAGTGAGATCTCAAATATCTTCCTGTTATATTTCAACAGGAGCAGCCTGTCAGTTGATTCCTTTGTGTTCTACTGCAGCTTCCCAGAGTGTTCTAAAGAACAACTAGAGCGCTAACAGTCTTACATATGACAAAATTATGGCACACCTGAAGCCATCTTGATTGGAATAAACTGGTAACACTTAAAACATTTAATTTAAAAAGGAACAAAATGAGGGGGTTCATTCTGCCATAGAAATTATGGTTAGTGCTGCAGAAAGAAAAATTAGGGCATGTTTTAAGTGAGATCTCAAATCCTCTTCTATTTCATTAGAAAATTCTGACATGCAGACTGAAACAATCACTTTCAATGCCAGCAGTAGACTTCCAGTTAACTCCCTGGTGAGCAGTAGCTTTACTACAGTGATCTAATGAGCAACTAGAGTGCTATCATTCTGAATTTATGGCAAATGTGTGACACATCTGAATCCCTTCTTGATGGAATCAAAGTAAAAAACTGAAAGCATTTCCTACTGAGGAGACTGCAGTAAATGAGGAAATTAGTAAACTTGATAACAAATAAGTCTCCCAAGATGGCCACCAGAGAAAAAAGAGCCCAAATGTAGCACAAATATCACCCAGATGTAGCCCACATATATCCCAATGACAGAAGTGTGCAAAACACTTTTTATTTTTTGGTTTTTTGCAGTTTTATATAGTGCAGACTGGTCAGGTATTGGAGCGTTGCTCTTACTTGGACCCCTTATTGCGTATTTTGCACGAAGTACATGAGATTGATCTTGCGAAACATTGAACTTTACTATTCTGTTAACCTGAAGTTGCTCTGAACCGGGCTTTGTAACACCCGTTTTTACCTACTGGTTTTAATTAATTCTCACTGTATTGTATTAAGAAAGAGGATTTACTGTTTTTATGTACACTTTTATGATCTATGTTTCTAAATCAGATCAAATAAAGTTTAATGAATTTAATTGAAGTCTCCCAAGATGGCCACCAGAGAAAAAGGAGCCCAAATGTAGCACAAATATCACCCAGATGTATCCCACGTATAGCCCAATGACAGAAGTGTGGAAAACACTTTTTATCCTTTGTTTTTTTGCAGTTTTATATAGTGCAGGCTGGTCAGATATTGGAGTGCTTTACATGAGCATTGGTTACATCATACAAGGACAAACTCATTTTGGTTGTAGGCATGGGGAGCTTAAGTGATTTGACGAGATTCACAGAATGTCGAGCTGAAGCAGAAACTCCAACTTGGTTCCCCAGTTGCAAAGTCTGCAGCTCTGGAAGTAACACCACATTCTCTCCCCTAAGCGTAACATTTAATCAAGTGGTCAACTGGATAAAAAAACATAAAGATAACAAATAATTTAAAAGTGCTTTGTCATTATTTGAGAACTCAGAAAATATGTTCTCATTTTAGTTTTTTAGAGCACTAACCATAATTTCTATGCAAATAAGACCCTCTCATTTCAATAATTTCTAAAGGAAATGCTTTAGGTATTACAGTTTTGATTGCATCAAGATGACGTCAGGCGTGCCACACTTTTGTAATAAATATAGAATGTTAGCAGTCTAGTTGTCTCTTGTCTCTTTCTGCACGTCTCTTGCCTCTTTCTGCACCTCTCTTTCCTCTTTCTGCAGCTCACTCTCTTCTTTCTGCACCTCTCTTGCCTCTTTCTGCACCTCTCTGCCCTCATTCTGCAGCTCACTCTCTTCTATCTGTACCTCTCTTGCCTCTTTTGCACCTCTCTTGCCTCTTTGTGCACATCTCTTCCCTCTTTCTGCACCACTCTTGCCTCTTTCTACACCTCTCTTGCATCTTTCTGTACCTCTCTTGCCTCTTTCTGCACTTCTCTTGCCTCTTTCTGCACCTCTCTTGCCTCTTTCTGCACCTCTGTTGCCTCTTTATGCACCTCTCTTGCCTCTGTCTGCACTTCTCTTGCTTATTTCTGCAGCCCACTCTCTTCTTTCTGCACCTCTCTTGCCTCTTTCTGTAGCTCGCTCTCTTCTTTCTGCACCTCTCTTGCCTCTTTCTGCACCTCTCTTCCCTCTTTCTGCAGCTCACTCTCTTCTTTCTGCACCTCTCTTGCCTCTTTCTGTACCTCTCTTGCCTCTTTCTGCACCTCTCTTGCCTCTTCCTGCACCTCTCTTCTTTCTGCACCTCTCTTGCCTCTTTCTGCACCTCTGTTGCCTCTTTATGCACCTCTCTTGCCTCTGTCTGCACTTATCTTGCTTATTTCTGCAGCTCACTCTCTTCTTTCTGCACCTCTCTTGCCTCTTTCTGTAGCTCACTCTGTTCTTTCTGCACCTCTCTTGCCTCTTTCTGCACCTCTCTTCCCTTTTTATGCAGCTCACTCTCTTCTTTCTGCACCTCTCCTGCCTCTTTCTGCACCTCTCTTGCCTCTTTCTGAACACTTCTTCCTCTTTCTGCACCTCTCTTGCGTCTTGATGCACCTCTCTTGACTCTTTTTGCTCTTCTCTTGCCTCTTTCTGTAGCTCACTTGCTTCTTTCTGCACCTTTCTTCCTCTTTCTGTACCTCTCTTGACTCTTTCTACACCTCTTACCTCTTTCTGCACCTCTCTTGCCTCTTTCTGCACCTCTCTTGCCTCTTTCTGCAGCTCACTCTCTTCTTTCTGCACCTCTCTTGCCTCTTTCTACACCTCTCTTCCCTCTTTCTGCAGCTCACTCTCTTCTTTCTGCACCCCTCTTGCCTCTTTATGCACCTCTCTTGCCTCTTTCTGCACATCTCTTGCCTCTTTCTGCACCAGTCTTGTCTCTTTCTACACCTCTCTTGCCTCTTTCTGTACCTCTCTTGCCTCTTTCTGCACCTCTCTTGCCTCTTTCTTCACCTCTCTTGCCTCTATCTGCACCTCTCTTGGCTTTCTACTCCACTCTTGCCTCTTTCTGCACCTATCTTGCCTCTTTCTGCACCTCACTCTCTTCTTTCTGCACCTCTCTTGCTTCTTTCTGCACCTCTCTTGCTTCTTTCTGTACCTTTCTTCCTTTTTCTGCATTTTTCTTGCCTCTTTCTGCACCTTTCTTCCTCTTTCTGGACCTCTCTTGCCTCTTTCTGCACCTCTCTTCCCTCTTTCTGCACCTCTCTTGTCTCTTTCTGTGCCTCTCTTGTCTCTTTCTGCACCTCACTTGCCTCTTTCTGCGCCTTTCTTCCTCTTTCTGCACCTCTCTCTTCTTTTTGCAACTCTCTTGCTTCTTTCTGTGCCTCTCTTGCTTCTTTCCGCACTTCTCTTGCTTCTTTCTGCACCTCTCTTGCCTCTTTCATCACTTCTCCTGCTTCTTTCTGCACCTTTCTTCCTCTTTTTGCACCTCTCTTGCTTTTTTCTGCACTTTTCTTGCCTTTTTCTGTACTTCTCTTGCTTCTTTCTGCACTTCACTTGCTTCTTTCTGCGCCTTTCTTTCTCTTTCTGCACATGTCTTACCTATCTAGGTGTAGTTAGAAATTAGCATTTAAAAAACCTTAGAAATTCACTGAAAAAATCACAGCTTTCAGGGACGTTATAGATAGAAATTAGCATTTAAAAAACCTTAGAAATTCACTGAAAAAACCATAGGTTTCAGGGACGTTATAGTTAGAAATTAGCATTTAAAAAACCTTTGAAATTCACTGAAAAAACCATAGGTTTCAGGGACGTTATAGTTAGAAATTAGCATTTAAAAAACCTTTGAAATTCACTGAAAAAACCATAGGTTTCAGGGACGTTATAGTTAGAAATTAGCATTTAAAAAACCTTTGAAATTCACTGAAAAAACCATAGGTTTCAGGGACGTTATAGTTAGAAATTAGCCTTTAAAAAACCGTAGAAATTCACTGAAAAAACCATAGGTTTCAGGGACGTTATAGTTAGTTGGACATTTCACTAGTACAAAACCAGAGAAATTCGCCCGTTATAGTTAGTTGAGCTAACTATAACTCGCGCCCCGCAATGCTCTGCTGATGACGTCACATATTACATCATTCATGACATGGTCAGTGACATCACTGATGACATCACTGATGACATCTCAAATGACATCACTGATGACATCACTGATGACATCATCCAGTGACTATGTGTTTCTGTAAAGTTTAAATATGTTTTATATATATATATATATATATATATATATGCCAAGGTGTATTGAAGAATGAGTGGGTGTATAAGTGTCTGAATAGATGATTTAGTAGGTGCGTGACTGACTGTATAAGTGAGTGATTAATTGTGGCTTACTGAATGCATGGGTTAGTGACTAAACTGTGTGAATGTCTGTATTAGTCTGTCAGTTGGTGTGTAAGCGGCTGCATGGGTTGGTGAGTAGCTACATGTATGTCTATATGGGTTATTGATTGGTTGTCTGAGTATCTGTATGGGTGCCTGAGTGTTTCTGTGGGTGGGTGGGGGGTGTGTGACTCTGTGCATAGATGTGTGAGTAGGTGATTCAATGGGTGTATGGGTTCAAGAGTGCATCTGTGAAGGGCTGCATGGGTGGGTGAGTGTGTGTATGGGTGTGTTGGTGAGTGAATGGATGTCTCAGTGGTACATGTGTGAGTAACTACATATGTGAAAGGCAGTATATGTGAGTGTTGGAGTATATAAATGACTATATGTGAGAGTGAGTGATTGTGAGAGTGGCTGTATGGATGAGTGTGTGCTTGTGTCAGTGATTGTAGAAGAGAGTAAGTATATGTTAGTATCTGTATGAATAAGTGAAGTGGTGTGTGTATAACTGTATAGGTGAGTAAATGGGAGTGTGATTGATTCTTTGCATGACTGACTAGGTGTGTGAGTAACTCTATGGGTGAGTGGTGGTGTGTGAGTGTCTGTATAGGTGTATGAGTGCAATATGACAGTGCTGTATTGATGATTGACTGCATGTATGAGTAACTGTATGGATGAATGAGTGGACATGTGTGTAGACCTAGGAATCAGTGAGTGGGTATGTAGTAACTGGTATTGGTGTGTCTATGGTTTCGAAAATGGTAGTCTGCATTTTAGAGTGGGTGTATCAAAGGTTATATTAGGGTGTGAGGAGGTGCATCAGATTATCACGTGGATGATGTCATCAGTGATGTCATTTGAGATGTCATCAGTGATGTCACTGACCATGTCATGAATGATGTAATATGTGACGTCATCAGCAGTGCATTATGGGCGCGGGTTATAGTTAGCTCAACTAACTATAACGGGCGAATTTCTCTGGTTTTGTACTAGTGAAATGTCCAACTAACTATAACGTCCCTGAAACCTATGCTTTTTTCAGTGAATATATATATATATATATGGGATTATTTTGGGAACTCTATTAACTGTTTTAGTGACTATTTGATGTTTTTTTGAGTGATATACTATGTGACCAGTGGGTCTTTAAAAATGTGTTAGTCTTTGATTCACAGAAATTTGACTATATGGTCTTTTCACATATTTATTTTTTATGAAAAGTGTATACCTCTTTACACATACGATTTGAAGATTATTTCTTGGTGATATTAGTTTGATATTTTAATAGATGAATGGTACTAAGTGTGAAAGAGTGTTTGAATGTAAATTAACCCAAAGGGAAATTTCTTATTTGACTTGAATTTCACTCCACCAGATAACGACTGGCCTGGTATTCCTTCTCCGGTTTACCCAGATATAAGAACACTGGCCTTGAGTTTACTGGTTCCAAATTCCAGCTGGTAAAATTGCTTGCGGCTTCGGCTGTAAACGCAGCCAAGCGTTTGATCCCAGCCCCACCTGACCTTTTTTCTCTACTGAAGAAATCTTCTCCTTCCTTCCCCTACAATCCCTAGTTGCTTCCCTCTAAGCTCTTCCACACACAGAAGCCTCTGTGCACATTTGACACCTGCTTTTGGCAGGTGGTAAATCTGTGTGGTAGATCCCTCGGAATTAAGGAATTCTGTGTTCAAACAGTTATTCCCCATCCCAAGGGATTTAACTCGTAATTGAGTACTAGCAGGGTGTCACAGCAAGGTAACGGTAATTACATGTACAGAGTTTTCATCCCACCAGTATCGTCCAAATTCGAATTGGTGGTTGAGTGTTTAAATATGAGGTCTACTGATCCCAAAAGAAAATCAAGATCTAGTTGAAAATATTGGAAAAAAGCTAGTTTAGTAACTAAAACAAAAAAGATAATTTCGGGAAGTTTCAGGTGGAGATTATGTAGGGCTCTGTAATTTTCACTAGCTATTTTTTGTGAAGGTGACAGAAATAGCAACTTTACATAGTGGCAAAGTTTGTTATCTTAACAAAACTTCATCCGTGAATGACAAATGAGCTTCGGAATACGAATTTCCCCACAATTTTTTTTTATGAGAGCATTTTCAAGCTAAAATTCAGGACTGTTTTGCAGTGTGTGCTTCCTCAGTACAAAACAAATTCAATATTTTAGTGAACTTCACAAAGGTTACAATCCTTTGGAAGAAATATCAAATTTGCAGAGGAAATCCTTTGAAATTTTGCCCCCAGCTAGTTGGTGGCGAAACAGTTCCATCCACCAGCAACTCGATCCTACCAGCACAAATATCTGTGGAAACATAGGGCCTCATTTACATAAAGTGCCGCAGCGCTGCACCGCAAGCCCTTTGGCTGAGCGGCGCTGTGGCACTTTCAAAGTACAGGGATGCGTCATATCTACAAGGATATGACAGATCCCTTTGCTCTTCCCTGTGCTGGCGCACAATTAGCTGCTATGCGCTGACGCAGGCACCCTTGCACCATAGTGCAAGGATGCCTGTGTCACGGGGATGATTGTTTATGTGCAGCAAGGTGTCCCTTCCTGCACATAAACAATCTGTAATGGCGATTTTCAACTTCTATGTGTGCTGCATTAGCACACAGAGAACTTGTAAAAAGTCATTTTTTTTAAATGATTGTTTATGTGCAGGAAGGGATACCTTCCTGCAAATAAACAATCATAAGAAGTGATTTCCTCGTTCTATGTGTGCTGCAGAATGCAGCACGCAGAGAAAGAGGAAAAAAATTAGGATAAATGAATACATTTCTCCTCGTTGCGCCTCCGTATGCCTCCCCTGGGGAGGCGTAGCATTCAGACGCATTTCTAGGTTTACGATTTCTCGTAAATCTGGAAATGTGTCTGGTTCCATGGGTGTTGCGTGGGAACACCCACAGCAACACCCATGGAACACCCCTTTCACGCAAAGTGCTGCTTGTAAGGGGGCTGTATTTACAAGGACAGGAAAAGCCACGCAGGGTGGCTTTTCCTGTCCTTGTAAATATGGGGCAGAAAAATGCGCCGCAGGTGCGTCACAAAAAGTGACGCACCTGTGGCGCAAGGGGCTTGTAAATAAGCCCCATAGAGCATTAATGGTGTACTGGTGCTTCATAATGAGGTAGATGCCTTTAAATAATATCTGCGAGACACAGCAAATGCACTGAGCTCCAAAGGGGCGCAAGTGCTAACACAGGTGCAAATGCTATATGTACCCATTTTAGTAGCTGTTGGTGGGTCTAAAGGACGCCGTGTGGTACAGGAACATGAAAAATAATTCCGAAAATGCACACAACTGTTTGTTTGCTCATCACAGCCTTGGTGAAGACAAGTGAATGAAGGGGGAAGACCCTATGTCAATACCCATTAAAGACACACACCCAACTTCTGCAAGAGAGACAACTGAATTTTAAGCTTCAGCAATAAATGTTCACATTCTTTTTTTTTAGGAGAAATGTAAACCCCATTCTGCCTTTATAATAATCTTGGCTCTTTGTTGCTGGTCTTTATATTGTGGTCCATATATACACATGCTACCTCAAGCGTCCTTCTTCAACTAACCGTCTCCAATTACATTTTACAATTTATTTACGAACGTTTTCCTTTTATTCATAGAGCCGCACCCTGCTGATTTATCAACCATAATACCTCCCAGCATCCCCACGTGGAATTTCACATGGACAATGAAAGAGACCTCCTTCCCGCACACGCATAAAGGAAGGAATGGTAAGTGTTTGCAGAACTTTCAAAGATATGAAAACTAAGCAACAGCCACGCATTTTAAAAAATAAATAAAAATAACCATTTTGGATTTGCAGAAAACACATGTCTCAGGAGTTATTGCTCAGCTTATTTGCCTTTTCTACTTTTTGTTTCAGAACATTCTAGATGTGCACACTACTTTATTTCTCTTCCATTGTTTTTCTGACCCCTTACTTAGCTCCTGCCCTATAGTTCTCTTCCTATAGACCTCAGCTGCTCAGGGAATTGCATCGTTAGACATAACCTTGGCAGAAAGAAGCGTTTTTCTTGCGCATTTCTTTTCGATGGCTCTTGCTAATGCTTTAGTATGGGCGGCCCGTCCAGAGTGGAGCAGGCTCTGCTGTAGTATCAATCCGACAGACGCATGCGTGATCTGTCTGTATATTGTAGTCATCAGCCTTCCCCCACAAACCTTCACCACACATCATCAACCAGAGATAAACTGACATCGCCTGGCATCATGAAAGTCCCCTTCTTTGCTGCTGGGGTCTAGACGAGTGGTTCTGGATGGGTACGCTGCCACTGCCATTAGGAAAAAACAGCAGAAAATATTCCTACCCGGGATGCATCCGCCGCCCTTTTCAGTGTAGTGTCACTGCTCTCTTACCCATACTTCTCAGGCTAACAGGTGGGAAAGATTACACACTTCTAAACAGGGAATCTCAGCTGCAGCAGCTATGGATCACCATAGCAAGGACTCTGTGGACCACAACGAACTTTTGGTCTCTAGGCATTCATGATGGCCGCCACCCAGTGGCCGGTACTTTTATCAGAGAGGGGGGCAGACGGGACACAAATGCACCAATAAACACTGACTCACACCCATGCGTTCACTCACACACATCCATTCACAACACTCACTTCCAAATATTCATGCACGCATGCACTCACTAAATGTTATAAAACAAATCCTACTTACCTGCGCAGCTGTACCTCATAGGTCCTAGGAGGGTTGGGACTGCTGCTTTGCCTCATTGACTGGACGCAGATCAGCCAATGAGGGAAGGCAGTGGCTCCTCACTCGTCACTGAGGGGGAGGGCCTCCAGATGCTTTGATGGACTGAAGAGGCCAAGTCCACAGGGGGAAACAACCATTACAACGCAGTCATTACAACGCACTGCATTTACATCGCAGTCATTACAATGCAACTGCCTTTCCATCGCATGCCATTACAATGCAGCCATTACAACGCATGTCACTACAGCGAATGCCATTACAACGCATGTCACTACAACCCATGCCATTACAACGCATGTCACTACAATGCATACCCCTACACTATCCAACACTTACCCTACTGTTGCACTCAGTGGAGTGGGAATAGTAATTTTACCCCTACACTATCAAACACTTACCCTACTGTTGCACTCACTGGAGTGGGAATAGTAATTTTTACCCCTACACTATCCAACACTTACCCTACTGTTGCACTCACTGGAGTGGGAATAGTAATTTTTACCCCTACACTATCCAACACTTACCCTACTGTTGCACTAAAAGTGTAATGCGTTGTAATGGTATGCGTTGTAATGGTATGCGTTGTAATGGAATGTGTTGTAAATGTAGTTTCTAAAAATGTGTTGTGATGCATGCGTTGTAAAATCATGCATTGTAATGGATGTTGCGATGTAAAAACCGCGTTGTAAAGGCAAGCGTTGTAAATGTTTGCTTTGTAACATGTCCTATTCGTCCACAGGACCTGTGACTTCTTCAACCCAGCAAAGTTCAGCTCAGGCAGCTATGAGCCTGCGCATTTAGTGCATGTCTAGCTCCTGGCTGCCTGACCTGAAAATAAAGAGTGTCAGTCAGGCTGACTGTTGTGCTGCTACAAGGACTGCCACTCTGCTGGACTGCTACTATAAAGGGACTGCTGCCCTGCTGTGCTGACCTGTTGCCCTCCCTTGCTTGAGGAAGAAGAATTGGAACTGCAACTTCATTTTGAACCCAAGATCACAGAGTGACTCCAAGTGTAGTGTGCTGGCCTCTGGAACTGAGCCTCAGGGACATAAAAGGCTGCCCAGCCAGTTCCTGGACCCAGCTGCTGTGAGTTCCTGACTCCCAAGTGGTGCCCCTCAGGTCCTGAGTCCTTGGTGTGGCTCAACAATCTTAAACCAAGCTTTTGGGATCTTCGCAACCGCAAATGGGCCTGTTTGCACTGATACTGTGCCGCTTGCACTGAAAACCAGTGACGGCCACCGCCAGCCCGTCCCTTCACACTGCCGCATTGACCGCTCGTGGGCGGACCGTCAATGTGAACCTCCCATTCGCCCTTCCGCAATGCCCTTACGTCTGCCATCAATACACTGAATACCACTGAATTTGGTACCAGAAGCACCTGCTGTTTAAATTTGTAGAGACAAACACTTTCTGGAAGCAAGTTTTTTTGCAATCCTTGCAGTCACTGGGGGAAAAAACACTAACATGAGAGTGCTACTGTTCTTCTGCAAATTACCCAATAGGGGGCACATCTACTAAGATATGCTGTATTTCTGCTGTCTCCTAGTGCTGGGGCACTGTGTGCTGCCTAATACCAATGCAGGCACTCTTGCACCATAGTTGTATGATTTATCAACAAACGTCTGAGGTCTTGTTTACGAGTCAAGCAAAGCAGAATTCCTGTATTGAATTTCACTCCACCAGATAACGACTGGCCTGGTGTTCCTTCTCCGGTTTACCCAGATATAAGAACACTGGCCTTGAGTTTACTGGTCCCAAATTCCAGCTGGTAAAATTGCTTGCGGCTTCGGCTGTAAAAGCAGCCAAGCATTTGATCCCAGCCCTACCTGTCCTTTTTTCTCTACTGAAGTAATCTTCTCCTTCCTTCCCCTACAATCCTTAGTTGCGTCCCTCTACGCTCTTCCACACACAGAAGCCTCTTTGCACATTTGACACCTGCTTTTGGCAGGTGGTAAATCTGTGTGGTAGATCCCTCAGAATAGGGGAATACTGGACAGTAATTCTGTGTTCAAACAGTTATTCCCCATCCCAAGGGATTTAACTCGCAATTGAGTACTAGCAGGGTGTCACAGCAAGGTAACGGTAATTACATGTACAGTTTTCATCCCACCAGCATCGTCCAACTCCGAATTGGTGGTTGAGTGTTTAAATACGAGGTCTACTGATCCCAAAAGAAAATCAAGATCTAGTTGAAAATATTGGGGAAAAAAGCTAGTTTAGTTACTAAAACAAAAAAGGGAATTTCGGGAAGTTTCAGGTGGAGATTATGTAGGGCTCTGATAATTTCACTAGCTTATTTTTTGTGAAGGTGACAGAAATAGCAACTTTACATGGTGGCAAAGTTTGTTATCTTAACTAAACTTCATCCGTGGATGACAAATGAGCTTAGGAATATGAATTTCCCCACAATTTTTTTTATGAGAGCATTTTCAAGCTAAAATTCAGGACTGTTTTGCAGTGTGTGCTTCCTCATTACAAAACAAATCAATATTTTAGTGAACTTCACAAAGATTACAATCCTTTGGAAGAAATATCAAATTTGCTGAGGAAATGCTTTGAAAATTTGCCCCCAGCTAGTTGGTGGCGAAACAGTTCCATCCACCAGCAACTCTATCCTGCCAGCACAAATATCTGTGGAAACATAGGGCCTCATTTACAAGGTGTCCCTTCCTGCACATAAACAATCTGTAATGGTGATTTTAAACTTCTATGTGTGCTGCATTAGCACACAGAGAACTTGTAAAAAGTCATTTTTTTAAAACGATTGTATTGTTTTGCGCCTCCCTACGCCTCCCCTGGGGAGGCATAGCATTCAGACGCATTTCCAGGTTTACGATTTCTAGTAAATCTGGAAATGTGTCAGATTCCATGGGTGTTGCGTGGGAACACCAACAGCAACACCCATGGAACGAACCTTTCACGCAAAGTGCTGCGTGTAAAGGGGCAGTATTTACAAGGACAGGAAAAGCCACGCAGGGTGGTTCTTCTTGTCCTTGTTAATATGGGGCAGGAAATAACAGCAGAAAATATTTGTACCCGGGATGTACCCGCCGCCCTTTTCAGTGTACTGTCTCTGCTCACTTACCCATACTTCTCAGGCTAACAGGTGGGGAAGATTACACACTTCTAAACAGGGAATCTCAGCTGCAGTAGCTATGGATCACCAATGCATAGCAAGGACGGTGTGGACCACAATGAACTTTTGGTCTCTAGGCATTCATGATGGCCGCCACCCAGTGGCTTGTACTTTTAGCAGAGAGGGGGGCAGAAGGGACACAAATGCACAAATAAACACTGACTCACACCCATGCATACACACACACACACACACAAACACCCATTCACAACACTCACTTCTAAATATTCATGCACTCACTAAACATTATAAAACAAATCATACTTACCTGTGCAGCTGTGCCTCATAGGTCCTAGGAGGGTTGGGACTGCTGCTTTGCCTCATTGACTGGACGCAGATCAGCCAATGAGGGAAGGCAGTGGCCCCTCACTCGTCACTGAGGGGGAGGGCCTCCAGATGCTTTGATGGACTGAAGAGGCCAAGTCCACAGGATCTGTGACTTCTTCAACCCAGCAAAGTTCAGCTCAGGCAGCCATGAGCCTGCGCATTTAGTGCATGTCTAGCTCCTGGCTGCCTGACCTGAAAATAAAGAGCGTCTGTCAGGCTGACCTTTGCTCAGCCTGACAGACAATCTTCTTTTTTGGGCAAAAGGTGAGGTCGTGGCACCTCAGTCCATGAGGATGGGCCATGGCTGCCGACACCATGTTTGGGAGATTCCGAGAATCAGTCACAAGAGACAGGTGTGCAGAGATTAGCGCGTCTCACGCTGCATCCTGACAATAACACATTTGAGATCACTCCAAAAATCAGGGCAGTGTTAATAACTTGTTGGAGAGGTGGCCCGAAGACAAGCCATTGACTTTTAAGAAAAGTTACCAGGCAAGGATCATTTGCTAAACCAGACTTAATGGAGAGCAGCGCTGTTTTAATCGTGCATCCTCAAGCATATAAAATGGTGGAATTTTCTTATGTTTTATGTCTGATGTTTGAAGGAAAGAATTGTGAAAGAAGTGTTATAAAACAAATGTTCTTTCAAATTGTTTTAATTTGTGTTCCTGTGGACCCAAACTTGTTTTTCCTTATTATCTTCTAAAAAAAACGTGTGGATGTCTTTTCTCATGCCTTTTTGCATAGACCAGGTTGTCTTACTTAGATTGCTTTATAGCATTAGTGTGATTGAGAGAAGGAGAAAGTTATTTGGATGATCTAGATGATCAATGATGCAGTGGCAGCTGCCACTGAGTAGCACAGGTGAGGCGGGGGGAATAGAAAAATTAATTTAAAAAGTGACTTACCTTTCTTCCCGGACAGCGGCCCCGCGTCGTCCTCCTCTGTTCCTGCTTGAAGCAGGAAGCACGCAGGCTCCCCTAAGCCAATCACAACGCTGCAATGCAGTGTTGTGATTGGTCTGAGCACCGTGGTTCAGTGCTCAGACAGGCAGTGGGAGCCTGTGCATGTTCCTCACCAGGCTGTGTATTACAGCCTGGTGGGGATCATGTAAAGTGCGCAGGACTGTTTGGCCGGCTCAAGAAAGCCGGCCAAACCGTCATGCGCACTTAAGTTCCTACCACTCCTCCCATTGCTGGCTGTCTTCCCAGCCCCGTAAACCTGCCTGCCAATGGAAAAATAAAATGATAATAACATAGTGTTATTATCATTTTAATTTTCCTTTTTCCACTGCAGTGGGGCGGCGCTCCTCTACCTTAGCGGAGAAGCTGCCACTGCAATGATGTGGTGAGATCCCTTACAACACCTTAGGTCCTGAGCCTACAAGCACTCAAATGCATTACTGGCTAACAGAGTATTAGTGCATGAATGTGGGTGATGTGTAGTGGCGGCTCCTCCTCTATGGTGGAGGAGCTTCGTCCCCCGACTTTTAAGCAGTGCAAAGTATGAAACATAAAATGATAATAACTTTGAGTTAATGTCATTATATGCTTTGTGCTGCTTTCGGGCAGGTGGGCGGACGGGGCTGCTCTGCTCTCGGAGCAGGGCAGGGGAGGAGTGGTTTGCCAACTCCTAAGTGCGCAATGACTGTTTGGTCGGCCCTCTCGGGCTGCCCAAACCAGTCATGCAAACTTTTTCTGTTCTCCATGCAGGCTGCATTTCAGCCTGCATGGAGAACATGCCCACCCCTCCAGCCCTTGGCTGCTCAGACCAATCACAACGCTGCGTTGTGATTGGTCAGGGGACCCTGGGTGCTTACCAATCACAACGCTGCATTGCAGCGTTGTGATTGGTCAGTGGGACCTGGCTGTGCATCCTGTTCCTCGAGTCAAGACGAGAAAAGCAGGAGCAGAGACACGGGACAAGGCAGCAAGGTAAGTTTAAAAATAAAAATGTATTGCGCACCCCAACCCCACCGCGTGACCCCCCCCAATGCCCGCCCCCCACCCGCGAGTTATGCTGGTTGCCACTGGTGATGTGGTGTGATTACATTTATCTGTGATCCATCAAAGCCCTGGTGGCAGCAAAAGAGGAAGGTACTGAATAGGAGGAGCACAGAAAAGACTGGAGTTTTTGAACCCATATGGGAAGAAGAGCAGGATCTTCAGTGCTCTCCAAATTTTTGCCTCCTCTGTTGGGTAGGTTCTCAGTTGCCATTAATTCACAAAGGCTATATATTACAGCATGCAGGAAGTTCAGAACAATACTATTTTCACCAAAAGTTATAATAAAAATGTGACTTCCTTCTGCTCCTTGAGATATATATATATATATATATTTATATGCAAAACATCCCTCTCTCATTTTAGAGAAAGCACTATTACCTACTGGCGGTCGCCAGTAGGTAGTTATAGTTAGAACCTAGTTTCCATAGGAAAAGCATTTTTTGATGTGCTTATAACTTTGGCGTCGTTTGCCGAATCTTTATGAAATTTTCCCAAAAGTTCCACTTTTCAGGTGAGCTCCTATCCTGAAAGTTAGGGGGTGATTCGTGAAGGGGGGCTGAGAAAAGAGGGGGGTCCCAAAACGTGTTTTCTCCATGCAATTTCCATAGGAAACTTTAGACAAGGCTACAGGTCAAACTGCTGAACGGAATTACGCCAAATTTGGCAGGGAGAAAGGTCTTGGTCCAGAAAGCACGCTTTTGTTTAAATGGGGTAAGTCCGTTCAGTAGTTTTAGAGAAATATCAACATTTACAGATATCGATATTTGAGAATTCTGACATCTGATTGGCTGAGGGGTTACGAGCACGAGCGTGCGGCTCATTGGTTGGAACTGTTGAAACTAGGAAGTGTTGGCAGCCATTTTGTGACTGACTTGAAAGGCGTAGGGCAAAACAAAAGAGAAAAATTGTATAAGAGGGTATAGTAGGAACACTGTGGTCTTAGTTTAAGCAGTCTGTACGGTGCAGAGGCAGGGAGTTTGAATGTTGCGTAGGCCGTGGAAATCACGTCCGCAGACGTGGAAATAACGTCCGCAGAACAACGGTGCGCGGTATTGCGGCAAGGTTGCGTAGGCTCTGGAAATCCCGTCGGGAAAATAACAATGCGCCGTATTGCAGCCTTCCTTTAATATAATGCGCAGTAATGTTTACTTATGACAGTGTCACTTTCTTAGACGAAAATTAATATTATGTGGGAGGGCGTGTTCTGTTCGTGTGTCTGGAACAAAATTAACGTTTAATTGGCTGAGGTGTTCCAACAACGAGCTCAATGTTCATTGGCTGCGAACCATTGAAAGTAGAAGTGTTGCCAGCCATTTCCTCCCGTCCGCGGAGTAGCAGGGACATTTGATTGGCTGACGTGTTCCAAGCAGGACCTTCCCAAGCTTAATGTTCATTGGCTGCGAACCATTGAAAGTAGAAGTGTTGCCAGCCATTTCCTCCCCGTCCGCGGAGTAGCAGGGACATCTGATTGGCTGACGTGTTCCAAGCAGGACCTTCCCAAGCTTAATGTTCATTGGCTGAGAACCATTGAAAGTAGAAGTGTTGCCAGCCATTTCCTCCCCGTCCGCGGAGTAGCAGGGACATCTGATTGGCTGACGTGTTCCAAGCAGGACCTTCCCAAGCTTAATGTTCATTGGCTGCGAACCATTGAAAGTACAAGTGTTGCCAGCCATTTCCTCCCCGTCCGCGGAGTAGCAGGAACATCTTATTGGCTGACGTGTTCCAAGCAGGACGTTCCCAAGCTTAATGTTCATTGGCTGTAAACCATTGAAAGTAGAAGTGTTGCCAGCCATTCCCTCCCCTCCGCGGAGCATCAGGGACATCTGATTGGGTAACGTGTTCCAAGCAGGACCTTCCCAAGCTTAATGTACATTGGCTGTAAACCATTGAAAGTAGAAGTGTTGGCAGCGATTCCCTCCCCTCTGCGGAACACCATGGACATTTTATTGGCTAAAGTGTTCCTAGTACAAGTTTGCTCATTATTGGCTGGGAACGGTTCACTGTTGTGAACCATTTTGTGACGCACTTCAATGGAGTACGGGAAAAGAAAGTAATAGAGGGGAGGGTAGGAACACTATTAACTCTGTACAGTGGTCACAAGGTGGTGGAGAGGGATTGTGAAGGTAAAAATAGTTTTTTATATATTTTAAGGGCCATTTATATAATTGGCGTGGGGTGTACAAATCACGGCGGGAAAATAACAAAGTGTGTTGCGGTCTTCTTTTTATTAAGTTTGCGGGTGGGATACTTCCCAGGAGCACTGTTTAGTTATAATGTGGTGTTTACTTTTCTGACGGGGAGCTGTGGTTGCGCAGCAAAAATTTCAGTCTAGGTTTGAAATAGTTTTTATTAAGCAATTACAAATATACTTTCTTCGGAAACTGAAGCTGTATATATCAAAGGGGTGACAAATAAAAATGCAATTCATAAAATATCCCTTAAGCGTGGGCACACCCTCCCTTTTTTTCTGCTATAGTTTGTAAAAGTGTTGCCCCATATTCTTGATAATATAAGAGGGCATGAGTTACTTTTAGATAAAGTAGAAAAGAAGTGCTACAAGAAACACTCCCGCACTACATCATCTCAGGTCACAAGAACAATAACAAGTAAAAAACAGTTAAACACAAATCACTTTATATTACATAGAAATGTACGCTTTATCATTTTTTATAATTTCTATTATTGTAGAATTTGGGAAAGTTCGGTCGTAGTGCTTAGATCACGTACTCCTTTAAGAATATATAGGATAGTAGTATAATAATATACACTACTGGTCGTATATATTCTATAGGGAGAAGATGAATAGGAACCGCAACAGACAAAAATAGAAATAGTAAAAAAACATTCAGAAATGTAGGGTTTATCAAAGGTATTCACTAAGAAAGTATCTATGGAAACAATTTTTTTTAAACTGCAATTTCCAAAAATATTGTCACTGTAAAAATATCTGATCAAGTAAGTTATAAAGGTCAGTAAACTGTATTTCAGATGGTTTACTCCTGGCGGCGACAAATCTCCAATTCCTGTTGTGTGGAAATATCACACTCTTACAATATCCCCAGTGTCATTGATGGCACACAAAAAGGAAAATGAAAATGAAGTCATCAATACAAAACAAGATCGATAACGAAATACTTTCCAGCGAAGAGTATGTTGAGAGCTTCTTTTCTCCGGGACTTCGAAATCTTTCATCTTCGCGCCAACGGGTCATAAAGTGCTCTGAGATCACAATGACTGTTAATATTATAATATACATATTCACAGTATATGATCCCAAGAAAGAAACAGAGTAAGAACGAGAAGGTGTTGACGTTAAATATAAATCTTTAGTCTTCGCGTCGACTGGTCATAAACTCCACTGAGGTCAGTATAAATGTTAATATTACAATATACATACTCACACTATATGATCTCAAGGGAGAAATAGACTAAAAACCAGAAGCTGCTGACGTTACATATAAATCTTTAGTCTTCGCGCCAACGGGTCACAAACTCCTCTGAGATCATAATGTGTGGTTATTATAATATACATACTTACACTATATGATGTCAAGGGGGAAATAGACTACAAACTAGAAGCTGCTGACGTTACATATAAATCTTTAGTCTTCGCGCCGACGGGTCACCAACACTTCTGAGGTCAAGTACAGTGTCAATATTATAATATACAAAGTCACACTATATGAGCTCAAAGGAGCCAGAACAGGAACAATGTTTGCTGTATTCTGTCTGTTTCTGAAAACAAGCTGCTGACGTTACATATAAATGGCAAAAACAACCAATAACACTTTTTTCTAAATACAAGTGTTTAAATATTGACAAATAGCTACGTATTATAAATATCTAGTATGCCATAATCAAACAACTTACAACTCAGGATTATGTTTTGTGGCCGCAAAAGAAGAATCCGACTGTAGAAAAGAGCACCTGCATCACTGAATGGAGACGCGTAAATAACTCGCAAAAACGAAACTAATCAATCAACGGGTGTGGTTTATATACTTTTTGGTTATTCAGTAGTCTATGGAAGGAAGATGCGGCTCCGCCCATTTAGATGTCACGTTTTACAGTTGACACGTGCTCACATTTTAACTGTTTAACTTGTGCACGTGTTGGGAAAAGTTACAAAATGTGAAGCGGAAAAAGTTTCAATTTCGAACCTAACACGTATAAGGTCCTTAATATGTACATACGTTGGAGAGCTTAAAAACTGTTACCCGGAAAACCGTGTCATTTCCATTTTCATGAGTAAATACATTTATTGATTGCCGTAATTCTAAATAGAAGACATAAAAAAAAAGATCTATCAGAATAGAAGAAAAAAAAACCTGATAATATTTCTCATCACTATGGTTTTAAATTTAAAAAATGCGAGCATTTGTAAAGCGTACAGCTAACCCTGGAAAGGTGTGCCGGCGCTCGGGGGCGTCGGAAAGATTAAGCAAGGTGTTGCCCACAGTGACATAGTGGTGGGCTAACGTGCCGCTGGAGCCGGGAATCGAACTGTGAACGCTGTTGTTCGAAGTCAGGTATCATAGCTGCTCCGTCACACTTTTTCCACACTTATATGTTAATTAGTGCTAATTAAGTTTTAAACATTGTTAAATTATAACTTATAACAGACTAATGTTACAGTTAGTTTTTCACTACAAAAAGTATGCACGTCTTTTTTAAATTTAGTTAAAAACAATATAGGTTTCAGGGACGTTGTAGTTAGAAATTTGTATTTATAAAACCTTTCAAATTCACTGAAAAAACCATAGGTTTTACATATGTTATAGTTAGAAATTAGCATTTAAAAAACCTTTGAAATTCACTGAAAAACCATAGGTTTTAGGGGCGTTATAGTTAGCTGGACATTTCACTCGTACAAAACCATAGAAATTCCACTGTTATAGTTAGTTCAGCTAACTATAACTCGCGCCCCGCAATGCACTGCTCATGACGTCACATATTACATCATTCATGGCATGGTCAGTGACATCACTGATGACATCACTGATGACATCTCAAATGACATCACTGATGACATCATCCAGTGACTGTGTGTTTCTGTAATTTTTAAATATGTTTTACATATATTCTTAGGTGTATTGAAGAATGAGTGGGTGTATAAGTGTCTGGATGGGGGATTTTACAGGTGTGTGACTGATTGTATAAGTGAGTGATTAAACGTGTCTTACTGAATGCATGGGTTAGTGACTAAACTGTGTGAATGTGTGTATCAGTCTGTCTGTTGTTGTGTAAGCTGCTACATGGGTTGGTCAGTAGCTACATGAGTGTTTATATGGGTTATTGATTGTTTGCCTGAGTATTTGTATGGGAGACTGAGTGTGTGTGTGGGTGGGTTGGAGGTGTGTGACTCTGTGCATTGATGTGTGAGTGGTTGATTCACTGGGTGTATGGGTTCAAGAGTGCATGTGGAAACAGCTGTATGGGTGGGTGAGTGTGTATGGGTGTGTTGGTGAGTGAATGGATGTCTCAGTGGTACATGTGTGAGTAACTACATATGTAAAAGGCAGTATATGTGAGTGATGCTGTATATAAATGAGTATATGTGAGAGTGAGTGATTGTGAGAGTGGCTGAATGGATGAGTGTGTACTTGTATCAGTGATTATATAAGAGAGTAATTATGCGTTAGTGTGTGTATAATTGTATAGGTGAGTAAATGGGAGTGTGATTGATTCTTTGCATGACTGACTAGGTGTGTGAGTAACTCCATGGATGAGTGGCGGTGTGTGAGTGTCTGAATAGGTGTATGAGTGCATATCATAGTGTTGTATTGATGAGTAACTGCATGTATAAGTGAATGTATGGGTGAATGAGTGGATGTGTGTGTAGACCTAGGAATCAAAGAGTGCGTATGTAGTAACTGGTATTGGTGTCTCGATGGTTTCGAAAATGGTAGTCTGTATTTTACAGTGGGTGTATTAAAGGTTATATTAGACTGTGAGGAGGTGCATCAGATTTTCACGTAGATGATGTCATCAGTGATGTCATTTGAGATGTCATCAGTGATGTCATCAGTGATGTCACTGACCATGCCATGAATGATGTAATATGTGACGTCATGAGCAGTGCATTGCGGGGCGCGAGTTATAGTTAGCTGAACTAACTATAACAGTGGAATTTCTATGGTTTTGTACGAGTGAAATGTCCAGCTAACTATAACGCCCCTGAAACCTATGGTTTTTTCAGTGAATATATATATATATACTCAGAAAAAAAACAAAGGTTGAGGTGATGTTATAGTTAGGTGAATATGTCAGTGACAACATTAACAATTTGAAGTATAAAAAATCACAGAAATTTACCAGTTATAGTTAGCAAAGCTAACTATAATTTGCACCCCCACCATGCACTGCTTATGACCTCACATAATACATCACTCATGACATGTTCTATGACATAATTTATGACATCACTGTAGGAAAGTGGGTTTCTGTTGCAGTAACCCCCCCACTTTTTTTTGCCAGACTACTGATGCACTTTTACTTGATGTGCCCTGGGTCCCTGCCAATCAGGTACCGAGGACCTGTGTTCTTTCCCCCAAACTAACCCAATTGGCATCTATGGCCACAGGTCAGCCCCTGGTAAATAGTACCACCGGTACCCAGCGCACTGTGACCAGGGAAGACCTCTAAGGGCTGTAGCACTTATTGTGCCACCCTTAGAGGTCCTGTCCCACTACACTCACACACTGCCTTTGCAGGCTGTGTGTTTTGGTGCAGAACAAAGTGAAGAGTCGACATGGCACACATCTCTGTGTGCCATGCCTACAACCCACTGCCATGGCATAGGTCAGTCACCCCTCTAGCTGGGTGGTGCACTATACCAGTGGTGAGGGTACAGGTGCATGAGCCCTGTACCCCTACAGTATCTAAGTCCATTCTTAGACATTGTAAGTGCAGTGCTGCCATTAAGAGTACATGGTACTGGGAGTTTGTCATTACAAACTCCACAGCACCATAATGGCTACACTGAAAACTGAGAAGTTTGGTATCAAACTTCTCAGCATATTAAACCCACACTGATGCCAGTGTGGGATTTAATGAACAATACACACAGAGGGCATCTTAGAGATGCACCTTGAAAAACGATCAGCCTCTGGTGGGTTCCCTGACTGGTACACACCAGCCTGCCACCACAAGACATGTTTCTGGAACCCAGAAACAAAGCCTTTCCTGGGCGGAGGTGTTCACACCTCCCCCAGGCCAGGAAGAGCTATCTGTGGCAGGGGAGCTTCAAAGGCCTGGCAGCCTTTGTAATGCGACCCCCAGCCTCTCCTGCTAGCAGGAGCAGGCCCCCTTCCTGTCTCCCCTCCTTTTCGGCGGGAAGACAGGCGGGAAAAACTAGCCAGCCCAGAAGGTGTGCCCACCTCTGCCAACTCCACCCCTCAGGTGGGGGAGGCGAGGAGAAGCCCTCTCTTCAGTGCTCGCCATCTTGCAGATGGCAGGCACTCCCCAATCAGGATTAGGGATTGAGCACACCAAGGGTGTAGTCACCCTAAGGTCAGTAGCCCATTGGCTACTGACCTCAAGACCCCTAAAACGCCCCCTAAATACAGTATTTAGGGGGCAGCCCTGAACCAAGAAGGCAGATCCAGACAAGAAACAAGAAGAAAAGAAGAAGAAGGACCGAACAGTCGTGCAGCAGCTAACAAGAGGAAGACGCCCACTGACTTGGCCCCAGCCCTACCGGCCTGTCTCCCCCTCAAACCTGCTCCTGCCAAATCCCGGTGTGTCCTGCAGACAGCAACCTCAAAAACCCCGGAGGACATGCCTGCCTTCACTTCCAAAGACTGCTTCTCCCGTGAACACCGGATATGTTCAACTGCAACCTCTGGCTCCGGCCGGACACCGCGGTTCCGCCCCACTCTGCACCCGCCGTCCACGGCCCGAGCTCGAGTGGGCAAACACCACGATGAGGTCACCCCGGCGATCCTGAACCGAGATCCGGTGACCCCTGACCTGCCTCAAGCCTCCAGCCGACGCCTGCAGCCTAAATCCAGAAGGCCCCCCCTAACCACGACCAGGAGCTGGAAAGAAGATCCGACCCCAAAAGGCATCCCTGCACCCGACGCCCCACGGCCTTGTGTGCCCAAACCGACGGTGCCTAGCCAACCCCTAACTTCCCAACTTACCTCTCGAAGTGGTGGTCGCACCCAGAAGTCCTTTGTCTCCCTGCCTGCAGTGCTTTTGCAAACCGGAGGTTCTCCATTGGAAACAACAGGGCATCCGACCTCGAAACAGCACCCTGCACCCGACCGCCCTAGTGCTGCTGAGGGTGCACCTTCGGTCTTAATTTGTTTCCCCATTTGCCCTGAGCTAAAGTCCAGGATCTTTGCTCCCACAATCCAGTGGCCTGCTTGACAGCAGCCACCAACCGGAGGCCCCCTATCCCCCATTTGATAACATTGGGCCTCAACACTCTGCACCCGGCCGCCCTAGTGCCGTTGAGGGTGTAACAAGAGTGCATCACTGACCCTGGGGGACCCCTGAGTCTACCCCCAGAACCTCAACTCCACAGACCGATTACTTACCTAAAAACCGATAACCATATTTTCCTCCATAGGATAACATTGACACTTTTTCCTGAAAAAGTTTTTAAGTGCGGAGTTTTGAAACCTAAAGAAATTCTTTAAAATTGTACGATTTAACAAAAATGCTTTTACTCACCTGTTTACAGGAAATGCCCCAGTGCTGCATCCAGGCATACAGCACTGAGTAAGAAAAGTAATCCAAAAGTAACTTACCTGCTATTTTACTGAAAATCCCATTGAAGTCTATTTACTGTATTTACAAGTGATTGCATTTCTCTGAAACAATACTGTAAGTCAAAACATAGTACATTTACAATTGCAATTGAACTGTTTTACAATCAGCATTTACTACTGTAAAGTATTTATTGCTTACCTCTGCCAGGCTTGCTTGGTTCTAGAAATAAAATAGCTAAAAGAATATTTTTATACAAAAACAATTGGTCTGAAGTTCAGTCTTTGAGTGTGTGAATTCATTTGCTGACTGAGTGTGTACAACAAATGCTTAACACTGTCCTCTGATACTGCCTTACTGCTCGACCACACTACCACAAATAGAGAGTAAGGTTCTATCTAACTTTGCCTCTGCCTACCTTTGGGGTTCCACTGGACTCTGTGCACACTATACCTCACTTTGGTATAGTATATACAGAGCCAGCTTCCTACATTGGTGGATCAGTGGTGGGATATACAACTTTGCATTTGTTAGACTACTTGGTTACCACCTGATCACATGACAGGACTCTTAAATTGTCTTTAGAATTCTGATTTTTCAAATTGGCATTTTTTGCAAAATTACTAAAAGTCTTGGTAGGGCCTTGGTTAAGTCTCTTTAGAATTTTAGAAAATAAAAAGTCACTTTAGCCAGGGTTAGAGGGGTTAAAAAGTTTTTTTTAACAATGTCTCAAAATAAGAACCCAGTTATTAGTGAAAATAACCACAATGACATAGAAGACAGGGTCGAGGAGCTTGACCTCACCCTCTACCTTCACTTGTCTTTCAAGGAGGTAAGGTCCCTATGTAAAATTAAAAACATAACCATGGGTCCCCATCCCACCAAACAAAAGCTCCAGGAGCTGTTGGCTGGGTATGCTAAGGACCACCCATCTGAAAATGGTGAAGACCAATCAGATGAGTAAGTAGAGGAAGGGAATGACCTGGTAGATCAACCCCCTCCACTTCCTAGGGAGAAAAGGGTTCAAGTACCCTTGACTCCAAGAGTAAACCTCTCAGTACCTAGATCTCACACAGGTGGATCAGATATCAGTGAGGACATTGATGACAGCCTCAATGAGGAGGACAGCCTTTTAGCAAGGCTGACCAAAAGACTGGATCTAGAGACCAGGTTGATGGCTCTAGAAAGAGAGAGAGCAGAGATGGGCCTAGCACCCATCAATGGTGGCAGCAATTTGCTAAATAAGGATAAAGAGCAATCTTATGATCCGAAAATCCCCAAGGGGATTGACCCTAAATATGAGGAGGGTGATGATATCACCAAATGGTTCACAGCCTTTGAAAGGGCTTGTGAAGCCAGAAGGGTGAAGAAAACTTACTGGGGGGCACTCCTTTGGGAACTGTTCTCTGGTAAATGCAGAGACAGACTTCTGACCCTTAGTGGGGCAGATGCTGGGTCTTATGACCTCATGAAGAGAACTCTGATTGAGGGATTTGGACTCACAACTGAGGAGTATAGAATTAGATTCAGGGGGGCTCAGAAAACCCAGAGTCAGCCCTGGGTGGAATTTGTAGACTACTCAGTTAAAACACTAGATGGTTGGCTAACTGGACACAAAGTGCAAGATTATGATGGTCTTTATAATTTGTTTATGAAAGAACACATATTAAGTAATTGCAATGATTAAAAGTTATATCAATATCTGGTAGACCTAGGTCCAATTTCTCCCCAAGAATTGGGAAAGAAGGCGGACCATTGGGTCAAGACAAGGGTAACTAGGACATCCACTGGGGGTGACCAAAAGAAAGGGGTTACAAAACCTCCCCAGAGGAAAGACAGTGAGCCGCTAAAAGATAAAAGTAAGGAGTCCCAGGTAGCCCCCCAAAAACCTGACCAGGAGGGAGGGCCCAAAGACACCTCACAAACTAAAACTGGGTACCAAGGTAAGAATTGGGATCCCAACAGGGTATGGTGTCGCAAGTGCCAAAAGGCAGGACACCACACCAAGGACCCTAGCTGTCCTAAAAAAATTACAGCCCCTAGTGTAGCTCCAGGGGTTGCCAGTGTAGCTTTAGAGGGTGATTCCTCAGATGAGGAAGCCCTCATAGCCTTCAACTGGAAAATGGGCCCAAAAGGTGAGTTGGAGATTCTAGAGGGGAGTAGATACTTCCACCACCTACTGGTGAATGGAATCCCAGCCCTTGCCCTGAGAGATACCTGTGCCAGTCACACTGTGGTGCATGACAGGTTGGTTCTCTCAAACCAGTATGCCCCAGGGGAAACAAAAAGAGTAAGGACTGTCCCAGGGGGTGTCACTGTTAGGCCTGTGGCTGTAGTGCTCCTAGAAATAGCTGGGTCCCTTAGATGGAGAAAGGTGGTAGTCAGTAAAGACCGCCCCCTTCATTGTCTCTTGGGAATGACCACCCAGAGGTTGGTCTGAGCCAAAGAGAGGTACTGGTCCAATGCCAGACCTCACCCAAGAAACCTGGGGGGCTCAACCTGCAGTTAGTGCAGCTAAGCCCCAAAAGAAAAAGAAAAAAGCATGTAGGAAATGTGGGCAACTGTTAGCCACAGTTCCAGTGGGCCAGGGAGATTTTATCCCAGTAAGTGAGAACTCCAAAATTGGCACTGGTGAAGTCCCTCCTAGCCAACAAAAAGACCTGACTACTCAGGCAACTGTCCAGCCTGAATGGGTGGCTCCTCAGCTGGCAGACCAGAGGGTGGAAGAAGGGTGTTCACTACCAAGTGTAGTGACCCCCCACCCTAAAACAGCAGACAGGCCCCCCAAACCCAAAGAAGCCTGTAAATTAGCTACTTCACCTACCAGTAAAGAGCTAAAGGTGTGGTTCTGGGCACTGACATCTGTCAGTAGCCTCTGCTGGGTGTTAGCCTTCATGGCAACACTGTCCTTGGCATGGTGGCCTAACCCCCTGCCAAATAGCAAGTTAGGCCCCCTGACCCTATTGGTCATGGTGGGGTTGCTCAAGCTGTGGGTGACCTCTGTGGGTAAGCTGGGCTTTGCCCTAGCTAAATTTGAATTTGCAGAGGTTGGCACCTCTGAACACAAACTAAAAAGATGGGGTGAAGACACTAAAGAGCTTGGAAAGGAGCATTGGGAATTAGGTCCTGAAACTGTTGAGGTAGGCCAGCTCCCCAAAGGAACTGACCTGGACAGACGGATGTAAGGCAGAGTAGGCCCTGCAACTTTCAAACCACTTCCTCTACTCTTCCTGGCCTGAAAGACTAGGAAGACTCTCCCAACTTTGGCTGAGTCTCCTGGCCTTTGGGCTGGGGGGGGGGGGGGCTTGTGTAGGAAAGTGGGTTTCTGTTGCAGTAACCCCCCCACTTTTTTTGCCAGACTACTGATGCACTTTTACTTGATGTGCCCTGGGTCCCTGTAAATCAGGTACCCAGGGCCTGTGTTCTTTCCCCAAAACTAACCCAATTGGCATCTCTGGCCACAGGTCAGCCCCTGGTAAATGGTACCACAGGAACCCAGGGCACTGTGACCAGGGAAGACCTCTAAGGGCTGCAGCACTTATTGTGCCACCCTTAGAGGTCCTGTACCACTACACTCACACACTGCCTTTGCAGGCTGCGTGTTTTGGTGCAGAACAAAGTGAAGAGTCGACCTGGCACACATCTCTGTGTGCCATGCCTACAACTCACTGCCCTGGCATAGGTCAGTCACCCCTCTAGCTGGGGGGTGCACTATACCAGTGGTGAGGGTACAGGTGCATGAGCCCTGTACCCCTACAGTGTCTTAGTCCATTCTTAGACATTGTAAGTGCAGTGCTGCCATTAAGAGTATATGGTGCTGGGAGTTTGTCATTACGAACTCCACAGCACCATAATGGCTACACTGAAAACTGAGAAGTTTGGTATCAAACTTCTCAGCACATTAAACCCACACTGATGCCAGTGTGGGATTTAATGAAAAATGCACACAGAGGGCATCTTAGAGAGGCCCCTGAAAAACGACCAGCCTCTGGTGGGTTCCCTGACTGGTACACACCAGCCTGCCACCACGAGACATGTTTCTGGAACCCTAGGGTGGGAGCCTTCGCTCCCTGAGCCCAGAAACAACGCCTTTCCTGGGCGGAGGTGTTCACACCTCCCCCAGGCCACGAAGAGCTATCTGTGGCAGGGGAGCTTCAAAGGCCTGGCAGCCTTTGTAATGCGACCCCCAGCCTCTCCTGCTAGCAGGAGCAGGCCCCCTTCCTGTCTCCCCTCCTTTTCGGCGGGAAGACAGGCGGGAAAAACTAGCCAGCCCAGAAGGTGTGCCCACCTCTGCCAACTCCACCCCTCAGGTGGGGGAGGCGAGGTGAAGCCCTCTCTTCAGTGCTCGCCATCTTGCAGATGGCAGGCACTCCCCAATCAGGATTAGGGATTGTGCTCACTCCCCCACGTGGGGTGAGCACACCAAGGGTGTAGTCACCCTAAGGTCAGTAGCCCATTGCCTACTGACCTCAAGACCCCTAAAACGCCTCCTAAATACAGTATTTAGGGGGCAGCCCTGAACCAATAAGGCAGATCCAAACAAGAAACAAGAAGAAAAGAAGAAGAAGGACCGAACAGCCGTGCAGCAGCTAACAAGAGGAAGACGCCCACTGACTTGGCCTCAGCCTTACCGGCCTGTCTCACCCTCGAACCTGCTCCTGCCAAATCCCAGTGTGTCCTGCAGACAGCAACCTCAAAAACCCCAGAGGACCTGCCTGCCTTCACTTCCAAAGACTGCTTCTCCCGTGAACACTGGATTTGTTCAACTGCAACCTCTGGCTCCGGCCGGACACTGCGGATCCGCCCCACTCTGCACCCGCCGTCCACGGCCCGAGCTCGAGTGGGCAAACACCACGAGGAGGTCACCCCGGCGATCCTAAACCGAGATCCGGTGACCCCTGACCTGCCTCAAGCCTCCAGCCGACGCCTGCAGCCTAAATCCAGAAGGCCCCCCTAACCGCGACCAGGAGCTGGTAAGAAGATCCGACCCCAAAAGGCATCCCTGCACCCGACGCCCCACGGCCTTGTGTGCCCAAACCGACGGTGCCTAACCAACCCCTAACTTCCCAAATTACCTCTCGAAGTGGTGGTCGCACCCAGAAGTCCTTTGTCTCCCTGCCTGCAGTGCTTTTGCAAACCGGAGGTTCTCCATTGGAAACAACAGGGCATCCGACCTCGAAACAGCACCCTGCACCCGGCCGCCCTAGTGCCGCTGAGGGTGCACCTTTGGTCTTAATTTGTTTCCCCATTTGCCCTGAGCTAAAGTCCAGGAGCTTTGCTCCCACAATCCAGTGGCCTGCTTGCCAGCAGCCACCAACCGGAGGCCCCCTATCCCCCATTTGATAACATTGGGCCTCAACACTCTGCACCCGGCCACCCTAGTGCTGCTGAGGGTGTAACAAGAGTGCATCACTGACCCTGGGGGACCCCTGAGTCTACCCCCAGAACCTCAACTCCACAGACCGATTACTTACCTAAAAACCGATAACCATATTTTCCTCCATAGGATAACATTGACACTTTTTCCTGAAAAAGTTTTTAAGTGTGGAGTTTTGAAATTCTTTAAAATTGTACGATTTAACAAAAACGCTTTTACTCACCTGTTTACAGGAAATGCCCCAGTGCTGCATCCAGGCATACAGCACTGAGTAAGAAAAGTAATCCAAAAGTAACTTACCTGCTATTTTACTGAAAATCCCATTGAAGTCTATTTACTGTATTTACAAGTGATTGCATTTCTCTGAAACAATACTGTAAGTCAAACCATAGTACATTTACAATTGCAATAGAACTGTTTTACAATCAGCATTTACTACTGTAAAGTATTTATTGCTTACCTCTGCCAGGCTTGCTTGGTTCTAGAAATAAAATAGCTAAAACAATATTTTTATACAAAAACAATTGGTCTGAAGTTCAGTCTTTGAGTGTGTGAACTCATTTGCTGACTGAGTGTGTACAACAAATGCTTAATACTGTCCTCTGATACTGCCTTACTGCTCGACCACACTACCACAAATAGAAAGTAAGGTTCTATCTAACTTTGCCTCTGCCTACCTTTGGGGTTCCACTGGACTCTGTGCACACTATACCTCACTTTGGTATAGTATATACAGAGCCAGCTTCCTACATTGGTGGATCAGTGGTGGGATATACAACTTTGCATTTGTTGGACTATTTGGTTACCACCTGATCACACAACAGGACTCTTAAATTGTCTTTAGAATTCTGATTTTTCAAATTGGCATTTTTTGCAAAATTACTAAAAGTCTTGGTAGGGCCTTGGTTAAGTCCCTTTAGAATTTTAGAATATAAAAAGTCACTTTAGCCAGGGTTAGAGGGGTTAAAATGTTTTTTTTAACAATGTCTCAAAATAAGAACCCAGTTATTAGTGAAAATAACCACATTGACATAGAAGACAGGGTCGGGGAGCTTGACCTCACCCCCTACCTTCACTTGTCTTTCAAGGAGGTACGGTCCCTATGTAAAATTAAAAACATAACCATGGGTCCCCAACCCACCAAACAAAAGCTCCAGGAGCTATTGGCTGGGTATGCTAAGGACCAACCATCTGAAAATGCTGAAGACCAATCAGATGAGGAAGGAGAGGAAGAGGGTGACCTGGTAGATCCACCCCCTCCACTTCCTAGGGAGAAAAGGGTTCAAGTACCCTTGACTCCAAGAGTAAACCTCCCAGTACCTAGATCTCACACAGGTGGATCAGATATCAGTGAAGACATTGAGGACAACCTCAATGAGGAGGACATCCTTTTAGTAAGGCTGACCAAAAGACTGGATCTAGAGACCAGGTTGCTGGCTCTAGAAAGAGAGAGAGCAGAGATGGGCCTAGCACCCATCAATGGTGGCAGCAATTTAATAAATAAGGATAAAGAGCAATCTTATGATCCTAAAATCCCCAAAGGGATTGTACCTAAATATGAGGAGGGTGATGATATCACCAAATGGTTCACAGCCTTAGAAAGGGCTTGTGAAGCCAGAAGGGTGAAGAAAACTTACTGGGGGGCACTCCTTTGGGAACTGTTCTCTGGTAAATGCAGAGACAGACTTCTGACCCTTAGTGGGGCAGATGCTGGGTCTTATGACCTCATGAAGAGAACTCTGATTGAGGGATTTGGACTCACAACTGAGGAGTATAGAATTAGATTCAGGGGGGCTCAGAAAACCCAGAGTCAGCCCTGGGTGGAATTTGTAGACTACTCAGTTAAAACACTAGATGGTTGGTTAACTGGACACAAAGTGCAAGATTATGATGGTCTTTATAATTTGTTTATGAAAGAACACATATTAAGTAATTGCATTGATGAAAAGTTGTATCAGTATCTGGTAGAACTAGGTCCAATTTCTCCCCAAGAATTGGGAAAGAAGGCGGACCATTCGGTCAAGACAAGGGTAACTAGGACATCCACTGGGGGTGACCAAAAGAAAGGGGTTACAAAACCGCCCCAGAGGAAAGACAGTGAGCCCCTAAAAGATCAAAGTAAGGAGTCCCAGGTAGCCCCCCAAAAACCTGACCAGGAGGGAGGGCCCAAAGACACCTCACAAACTAAAACTGGGTACCAAGGTAAGAATTGGGATCCCAACAGGGTATGGTGTCACAACTGCCAAAAGGCAGGACACCACACCAAGGACCCTAGCTGTCCTAAAAAAATTACAGCCCCTAGTGTAGCTCCAGGGGTTGCCAGTGTAGCTTTAGAGGGTGATTGCTCAGATGAGGAAGCCCTCATAGCCTTCAACTGGAAAATGAGCCCAAAAGGTGAGTTGGAGATTCCAGAGTGGAGTAGACACTTCCACCACCTACTGGTGAATGGAATCCCAGCACTTGCCCTGAGAGATACCTGTGCCAGTCACACTGTGGTGCATGACAGGTTGGTTCTCTCAAACCAGTATGCCCCAGGCGAAACAAAAAGAGTAAGGACTGTCCCAAGGGGTGTCACTGTTAGGCCTGTGGCTGTAGTGCCCCTAGAAACAGCTGGGTCCCTTAGATGGCGAAAGATGGTAGTCAGTAAAGACCGCCCCCTTGATTGTCTCCTTGGGAATGACCACCCAGAGGTTGGTCTGAGCCAAAGAGAGGTACTGGTCCAATGCCAGACCTCACCCAAGAAACCTGGGGGAGCTCAACCTGCAGTTAGTGCAGCTAAGCCCCAAATTAAAAAGAAGAAACTGTGTAGGAAATGTGGGCAACTGTTAGCCACAGTTCCAGTGGGCCAGGGAGATTTTATCCCAGTAAGGGAGAACTCCAAAATTGGCACTGGTGAAGTCCCTCCTAGCCAACAAAAAGACCTGACTACTCAGGCAACTGTCCAGCCTGAATGGGTGGCTCCTCAGCTGGCAGAACAGAGGGTGGAAGAAGGGTGTTCACTGCCAAGTGTAGTGACCCCTCACCCTAAAACAGCAGACAGGCACCCCAAACCCAAAGAAGCCTGTAAATTAGCTACTTCACCTACCAGTGAAGAGCTAAAGGTGTGGTTCTGGGCACTGACAGCTGTCAGTAGCCTCTGCTGGGTGTTAGCCTTCATGGCAGCACTGTCCTTGGCATGGTGGCCTAGCCCCCTGCCAAATAGCAAGTTAGGCCCCTGACCCTATTGGTCATGGTGGGGTTGCCCAAGCTGTGGGTGACCTCTGTGGGTAAGCTGGGCTTTGCCCTAGCTAAATTTGAATTTGCAGAGGTTGGCACCTCTGAACACAAACTAAAAAGATGGGGTGAAGACACTAAAGAGCTTGGAAAGGAGCATTGGGAATTAGGTCCTGAAACTGTTGAGGTAGGCCAGCTCCCCAAAGGAACTGACCTGGACAGACGGATGTAAGGCAGAGTAGGCCCTGCAACTTTCAAACCACTTCCTCTACCCTTCCTGGCCTGAAAGACTAGGAAGACTCTCCCAACTTTGGCTGAGTCTCCTGGCCTTCGCTCCCTGAGCCCAGAAACAAAGCCTTTCCTGGGCGGAGGTGTTCACACCTCCCCCAGGCCACGAAGAGCTATCTGTGGCAGGGAAGCTTCAAAGGCCTGGCAGCCTTTGTAATGCGACCCCCAGCCTCTCCTGCTAGCAGGAGCAGGCCCCCTTCCTGTCTCCCCTCCTTTTCGGCGTGAAGACAGGCGGGAAAAACTAGCCAGCCCAGAGGGTGTGCCCACCTCTGCTAACTCCACCCCTCAGGTGGGGGAGGCGAGGTGAATCCCTCTCTTCAGTGCTCGCCATCTTGCAGATGGCAGGCACTCCCCAATCAGGATTAGGGATTGTGCTCACTCCCCCACGTGGGGTGAGCACACCAAGGGTGTAGTCACCCTAAGGTCAGTAGCCCATTGGCTACTGATCTCAAGACCCCTAAAACGCCCCCTAAATACAGTATTTAGGGGGCAGCCCTGAACCAAGAAGGCAGATCCAGACAAGAAACAAGAAGAAAAGAAGAAGAAGGACCGAACAGCCGTGCAGCAGCTAACAAGAGGAAGACGCCTACTGACTTGACCCCAGCCCTACCAGCCTGTCTCCCCCTCAAACCTGCTCCTGCGAAATCCCGGTGTGTCCTGCAGACAGCAACCTCAAAAACCCCGGAGGACCTGCCTGCCTTCACTTCCAAAGACTGCTTCTCCCGTGAACACCGGATTTGTTCAACTGCAACCTCTGGCTCCGGCCGGACACCGCGGATCCGCCCCACTCTGCACCCGCCGTCCACGGCCCGAGCTCGAGTGGGCAAACACCACGAGGAGGTCACCCCGGCGATCCTGAACCGAGATCCGTGACCCCTGACCTGCCTCAAGGCTCCAGCCGACGCCTGCAGCCTAAATCTAGAAGGCCCCCTCTAACCGCGACCAGGAGCTGGTAAGAAGATCCGACCCCAAAAGGCACCACCGCACCCGACACCCCACGGCCTTGTGTGCCCAAACCGACAGTGCCTAACCAACCCCTAACTTCCCAACTTACCTCTCAAAGTGGTGGTCGCACCCAGAAGTCCTTTGTCTCCCGGCCTGCAGTGCTTTTGCAAACCGGAGGTTCTCCATTGGTAACAACAGGGCATCCGACCTCGAAACAGCACCCTGCACCCGGCCGCCCTAGTGCCGCTGAGGGTGCACCTTTGGTGCTAATTTGTTTCCCCATTTGCCCTGAGCTAAAGTCCAGGAGCTTTGCTCCCACAGCCCAGTGGCCTGCTTGCCAGCAGCCACCAACCGGAGGCCCCCATTGGTAACACTGGGCCTCAACACTCTGCACCCGGCCGCCCTAGTGCCGCTGAGGGTGTAACAAGAGTGCATCACTGACCCTGGGGGACCCCTGAGTCTACCCCCAGAACCTCAACTCCACAGACCGATTACTTACCTAAAAACCGATAACCATATTTTCCTCCATAGGATAACATTGACACTTTTTCCTGAAAAAGTTTTTAAGTGTGGAGTTTTGAAACCTAAAGAAATTCTTTAAAATTGTACGATTTAACAAAAACGCTTTTACTCACCTGTTTACAGGAAATGCCCCAGTGCTGCATCCAGGCATACAGCACTGAGTAAGAAAAGTAATCCAAAAGTAACTTACCTGCTATTTTACTGAAAAGCCCATTGAAGTCTATGTACTGTATTTACAAGTGATTGCATTTCTCTGAAACAATACTGTAAGTCAAAACATAGTACATTTACAATTGCAATTGAACTGTTTTACAATCAGCATTTACTACTGTAAAGCATTTATTGCTTACCTGTGCCAGGCTTGCTTGGTTCTAGAAATAAAATAACTAAAAGAATATTTTTATACAAAAACAATTGGTCTGGCTTTGAGTGTGTGAATTCATTTGCTGACTGAGTGTGTACAACAAATGCTTAACACTGTCCTCTGATACTGCCTTACTGCTCGACCACACTACCACAAATAGAGAGTAAGGTTCAGTAGAGGCCCGTGGTGGGCGTCCTGCCGGGCGATGACGCGGGGCGGGGGAGGGGCAGGGTGGGGGGTAGTAAACTACGGAATACGGCGCACAGAGGTAAGTACACAAACAAAGAAATAAAACGAATTTCGTTGCGCGCGATGCATCGCATTTGCGATGCAGCGTGCGCAACGAAATTCGTTGCGATGCATCGCGCGCAACGAAATTCGTTTTATTTCTTTGTTTGTGTACTTACCTCTGTGCGCCGTATTCCGTAGTTTACTACCCCCCACCCTGCCCCTCCCCCGCCCTGCGTCACCGCCCGGCAGGACGCCCACCACGGGCCGCTACTGGTAAGGTTCTATCTAACTTTGCCTCTGCCTACCTTTGGGGTTCCACTGGACTCTGTGCACACTAAACCTCACTTTGGTATAGTATATACAGAGCCAGCTTCCTACAATCACTGATGACATCTCAAATGAAATTGATTACATTACTGTTGACATCGATGATGACATCACCCAACAAGTGTGCTAGTTTATTTTTTAGTTTACATAGTGGCGGGTAACTACAATATTACATCTCTACCTAATTTTGTACAGCCTGTGTCCATCTAATGGGTGTAAGTATTTGCAAAATACATGTGCTCCTAATGCATCATAGGTTTGTAAATATATTCAACGCATTATAAATCTTTGTTTTGAAGAGTAGGTCTATTTGCTGGTGACAGTTCACAACTTGTGTTCAGCATGTTCCACACAACTTTTTCGGTTCTGCAGACAAGGTTTCCAACAGGGCAAAGAGTCTACGTAGTAGATACTAACTGGCACATGCATCAAGGAATGCTTTTGCGATTCCTTAATTGCGATTATTAAGGAATCGCAATTAAGGAATCGCAAAAGCCTATGCATGTAGGAATCGCTATAAAAATAGCGATTCCTAAACATTCGTTAATTGCGACTCGCAAATTGCGAGTCGCAATTAAGGAATGGCTGAATGGGAATTGCATGCGCAATTTGCAAGTACCCATTAGGACTCGCAAATTGCGCATGCAATTTCAAGGGTGCAAGGGTGTCAAAAGGACACCCTGTTGCACCCCTGAAATTGTAATGTGCACCCATGTTGCGCACACACATGCCCCAAGGGCATGTGTGTGTGTGTAACATGCAACTTTGAAAAATGCACTTTAGTGCATTTTTCAAAGTTTTCGCTATTTACCACCTGACATTATTTTTCGGTAAATAGCGGACCCTAATAGCGAAATCACTATTTTAAATGGCATCTTACATTGCATTTAAGGAATCGCAATTTGCGATTCCTTAAATGCAATCGCAATTTGCGATTTTTGCATTTGGGATGATGCATCCCAAATGCAAAAATACCGGCCGCAAAGGGGCAGATTCTGAGAATCTGCCCGTTTGCGAGCGGTTTTTGCCGTGATGCATCTGACCCTAAGTATTGTAAGCAACCTTGAGTTATTAGATAGAATCGTCGAAGCATGCCAATTTCTACATAACATATTAACCTGTGTACATGTGCTTATATTGCTTCAGAAGATGGGATATCTGTAATTTTTCACCACACAATGAAGGCTGCAGGTAGTATATTTAGCACCCTAAGACCTTCATTATTTTAGGCGAGTAGTGTTTTTTTTTTTTTTCCAAGTGTTGCATAGAGTGTACACTGTTCTTAGTTCTTTTTAATACCCTGTGGTGTATTCCTCATGAGAGTTTCACTGTCTGCAAACAGTGTGGTACAGAGTAAGCTCTCTACATAGAGTAAACACTGTTTACAGTACCCACTTTTTTACTCATGTCAAATTAATTTTACAATGTAGGTTTGGTGACTGTGAGGGGTTTGATACAGATAAAAGCTGTCCGTAGTAGGGCATTAATTTTGGAACAGACGCTGAGTATCTTGAGGAACTTGGTTTTTCTCTGAACAGTTGTATACAGATTGAGCACCGTGTGCAATGAGGGTTTCCCATATATCTATGGTTGATTGTTAATGTGAACTCGGCTACCCGTGAAGTGTATGGTATAGTGTCAAAGTTGCACATAACACATACTTGCTACACCTAAGGGAGTTGTATCTGTGATAACATTAATGATGCTTTATATTATTTTGAGCTATTTTGTACTTACTTTCAGGCCTCTTATGCCATATTGAGTTTATAGAGTAATGTGTACAAAAGAAGCTTGGATGATGTCATCAGTGATGCAATCAATAATGTCATTTGAGTTGTCATCAGTGATTTTTTAAAAATCTGTTTATTGCATTTTTTATACTTAATAACATAAAAAGAAATCACACAAATAGAATAAACCAATATGGGAACTAACGCAATCCCAACAAAGCAGGCAGGTAGGTGTCAGTAGACTCACAGTGAACTGGGTAGGAGTAACATCATAATGGGTACCAGAGAGAGGATAGGTCAATAATACAGTTAAAGATATACCAGAGATGGCCTCTACATTCCAGGAGCTGGATTCTACTGCGCGACCCCAAGCCTCTCTCATGTGACTGCCATGGCCACATCTCTCAATCGCCCTGGTCAGTCGCTTCATTCAGCTGCCCCATTCAGACATCACATGGACAGACCAGTTTTAAGCCACTCGCCGTTATTCCACAGGGGCAGCAGGAGTGCTAGCTGCAGTAGGGATGTTAGCAGAATGTTCAGACACAGCGGGCGATTGAGGGGACACAGGAGATAATGCCTCTGTGTCCCTTATTCTCCCTTATCTGTCCAAATGCGGACAAGCCACCAGAATCGCATCCCAGGAGGGCAACAAAGGTACTCTCTGCATTCACCGGGGTTCTTCCCTGAGCAGCGCTTCTCTCTTGCAGTTCACCCACTTGGTCAATGTCCTGCTCTAGCCACCCAGGTCAGGGCCAGACGGGGATTTCCAACTCATCGTTAGCTGCCTCTTGGCAAGTAATAAGGCTAAGTCTGTAAATCGGTCCATGCGTTCCGAGCTACGCTACACTCATGCAAGCCCAGCAGTCAGAGTTGTGGAGGGCAATGGAATAGCCTATCCATGGCCTGCTGTATCACCTGTATGATGGAAGCCCAATGCGGGGCTAGAATTGGGCAGGACCATACCATATGGAAAAACCTGACGTCCGGCACTCGCAGCTAGGGCAGTCCACTCACACCCCAGTGAAACATAGTGTGCAGTCTACAGGCTGTGAGGTACGCCCGGTGCAAAAAGTAGAACTGAATAAGCTTGAATCTGGCATTTTTAGATACCTTGGGTGTAGACGTCAGTATCGACTTCCAGGCAGAGTCTGAGAGCACTGGGCCCATGTCTGCCTCCCACTGATGCCATAGAGGTAAGAGGTCCGGTTGTGCTCCCCTTAATAATGCCCGGTACAATAGAGTAAATGCCTTGGTAATTACAGAGATGAGAAAATGATAACACAGGTATTCCGTTCAGTGGGTTCAGAGGAACCCATCTTCCACCAGTTGGGAATCCAACCCATCAAGGCTCCATGCAACAAGAAATGCCTTGCAGGTATGTCGTAAGTCCCTCTGAGGTCCTGGTAAGAGTTCAGTTAATCTCCAGTGAAAAGATTCCCCCATGATATTAACACCCGCTTTGGGCCATGCCTCTAGGCCAGCCCAGCCTCTGGGGAGTGGACAATACTGGGCTATCTGTATGGGGAGCTCGTACGAGTACGGGGTTCTGGTGTGGGTTTTCTGTAATGCCCTAGCCCACGCATACCGTGCCGCACAGACAAGGATGTTCTCCCTTCGAGTAATCAAGGCAGGAGGGGGACACATCAGTATACGAGTCGGGAGCGTTCTTGTAGGCATCCTGTGCTCACTAATGTTTGTCGCATCACAGTGTGCCAACCTGCATTGGGCGAGCCACTGTCATTGGGCAGCCAAGTAGTATAACTCAAAATCTGGTGCAGCCAATCCCCCTTATCCACCGGTAGACGCAACTCCGAAGAGCCACCCTACGTCTGGAGGTTCCCTAGTATAATGTGGTAAGTAGGCTATCCGATTCCCGGAAGTAGGAGTTCAATCAGCAATGCTGCAAAGAGGTATAATAGTTGCAGCAATAGGTTCATCTTAGATATAGAGATCCGCCCATGAAGAGAGATTGGCAGGGCACTCCAAAAGGATATTAAACTCCGTGCAGCTGACAAAGCTCTGGTGAAGTTGCCCTCATGAAGCAACTCTGGAGTTCTGTATCCATCTACTTCCAAATTCCAAATATAGGCATCCTCCCAGTGCAACTCCAGATGGTAGAGGTGCACTGGGTCTCCTCTGAGTTGGGTCAGAGGGGAAAGGCACACGTCTTGCACCAGTTCACCTCCAGTCCAGACAATCGCCCAAAGTCCGACAGCGCCGCCCCCATGCCCTCCAAATCAGTAGAGGATCCACGCATATATAAAAGCATGTCGTCTGCATACAAGGAGATGTATACTTGATCCCCCGACACCTGCAGGCCTGGTAGTGCCTTTCCCTGTCGCACAATTAGTGCAGCGGCTCCAGCGCGATCACAAACAACAGCAGGGACAGTGGGCAGTCCTGTCAAGTACCCTGTTCCACAACACATGCCTCAGAAATCACTGGGCCCGTCCAGACCCGTGCCTGTGGCTGGAAGTACAGGAGCCTGGTCCACCTGATGGAAGGCACCCCAAACCCATCCCCAAAAGCATGGTGTACCAGAAATCCAACCACAGAAAGTCAAAGGCCTTATGTATATCCACTGAGATGGTGAAGGCAACAGATGGCAGCAACTCCTGAACTTCCAGGACTTGTATAAGTTTTCAGATATTCAGCAGCATGCTGCAGGTGGGAATGAAGCCTGTCTGATCGGAGTGTACTAGCTAAGTCATGGGGGGTAGCATTCTATTGGCCAAAATTTTGCTCAGAATTTTGTAATCTGCATTAAACATGGATAATGGTCACTAGGAACCCACCATTAGTGGGTCTTTACCTTTCTTTGGCAGCAAGACTATTACCTCTGCGTGGGACTTACTGGAAGTAATAGGAGGGGTAGTTGGCCCCCAAGGATGTCTTTGGGAGCCAATTACCCCTCTTGTTACCTCCAGTAAGTCCCACACAGTGGGATTGCTAAGACTTCTTTGGAGGCCACGCCCCCTTTCTCCACCACTCTGCAAACACGCCTCCTGGCAAACTACGGGATGGGGGATGAAGTCCACTTTACTCCTGAGGGACTTTGGGGGCCAAGGAGCTCTCCTGGTACCCTTTTGTAAGTCCTACGCAGCGGAATTCCTGAGCGCTGGTCAGAGGCCCAGCACCCTTTCTCCACCACTCTGCAAACGCGACTACTAGTTAAAGAAGCATTTGCAATGTAATAGGTTTCCATTTGCGCGAGTTATAGCTATTGGCGTTGTAAATGTAAAGTTTTTTACTAATGTTTTTTGGAGTGGAATGGATGTACGTTGTGTGTAGTGGAATTATGTGGTATGTTGTGCAGTGAAATTATGTGAATAGAAAGTATGTGGTATTTAGTGTATAGGAATTATGTAGAGTGGGATTATGTGTTATGGAGAGTAATTATGTGGTATGGTAGTCTGTGTTGTGGAGTGGTAACCTCAGGTTTAGTCTTCCTCGTTTCCATAGAAGCTCAACTATGAACTCAGTGAGACAAAAAAAGAAGGAATCACTGAGGAGCACTTGTGGACCTAGTCAGAGGTATGAGCAGGGCCACTGGAATTATGCGACTGTTTGGCTGCACTGACTTTCGCACAATTATACATTTTCCGCATTAGCCACATGATCCATCATCTGCTCCCTAATCTGCAGATTTGAACAAAAAAAGCCTTTTTTCTAGCTCAAACTGCTCAAACGTTACCAAAAATGCAGCGACAAGTGTTACAGCGTGGTGGAAGACCCTTTGCACACCTAGAATGGTCACCTGTTACTTATTGCTAAATGTGGGTGTTAAATTGGTACTAATGGTGTGCAAGCCACTCTTGCTTCTTTCTGCGCCTCTCTTGCCTCTTTCTGCATTTCTGTTGCTTCTTTCTGCACATTTCTTTCTTTTTCTGCACTTCTCTTGCCTCTTCAGCACATCTCTTTCTACTTTATGCACCTCTCTTGCCTCTTTCTGCACCTCTGTTGCCTCTTTCTGCACCTCACTTGCTTCTTTCTGTACCCCTCTTGCCTCTTTCTGCACCCTTCTTCCCTCTTTCTGCACCTCTCTTGCCTCTTTCTGCACCCCTCTTACCTCTTTCTGCACCCCTTTTGCCTCTTTTTGCACCTCTGTCCCTTCTTTCTGCACTTCTTTTGTTTCTTTCTGCACCTCTCTAGCTTCTTTCTGCACCCCTCTTGCCTCTTTCTCCACCCCTCTTCCCCCTTTCTGCATGTCTGTTGCTTCTTTCTGCACTTCTCTTGCCTCTTTCTCTACCCCTCTTCCCTCTTTCTGCACTTCTGTTGCTTCTTTCTGCACTTATCTTGCTTCTTTCTGCACCTCACTTGCCTCTTTCTGTACCTCTCTTGCCTCTTTCTGCAGTTCTCTTGCCTCCTTCTGCACCTCACTTGCCTGTTTGTGCAACTCTCTTGCCTCTTTCTGCACTTCTCTTGCTTCTTTCTACACCTCTGTTGCTTCTTTCAGCAATTCTCTTGCCTCTTTCTGCACTTCTCTTGCCTGTTTCTGCACCTCTCTTGCCTCTTTCTGCACCTCTGTTGCTTCTATCTGCACTTCTCTTCCTTCTTTCTGCACCCTTCGTGCCTCTTTCTGCACCCTTCTTCCCTTTTCCTGCAAGCCTCTTGGTTCTTTCTGCACTGCTCTTGCCTCTTTCTGCACCCCTCTTGCCTCCTTCTGTATCTCTGTTGTTTCTTACTGCATTGCTCTTGCTTCTTTCTGCACCTCTCTTGTAAATTTCTGCACCCCTCGTTCCTCTTTGTGTACCTCTGTTGCCTCTTTCTGCATTTCGGTTGCTTCTTTCTGCACATTTCTTTCTTTTTCTGTACTTCTCTTGCCTCTTCAGCACACCTCTTCTACTTTCTGCACCTCTCTTGCCTCTTTCTGCACCTCTGATGCCTCTTTCTGCACCTCACTTGCTTCTTTCTGTACCCCTCTTGCCTATTTCTGCACCCTTCTTCCCTCTTTCTGCACCCCTTTTGCCTCTTTTTGCACCTCTGTTCCTTCTTTCTGCACTTCTTTTGTTTCTTTCTGCACCTCTCTTGCTTCTTTCTGCACCCCTCTTGCCTCTTTCTCCACCCCTCTTCCCCTTTTCTGTGTGTCTGTTGCTTCTTTCTGCACTTCTCTTGCCTCTTTCTCTACCCCTCTTCCCTCTTTCTGCACTTCTGTTGCTTCTTTCTGCACTTCTGTTGCTTCTTTCTGCACCTCACTTGCCTCTTTCTGCACCTCTCTTGCCTCTTTCTGCAGTTTTCTTGCCTCCTTCTGCACCTCACTTGCCTGTTTCTGCAACTCTCTTGCCTCTTTCTGCACTTCTCTTGCTGCTTTCTACACCTCTGTTGCTTCTTTCAGCAATTCTCTTGCCTCTTTCTGTACTTCTCTTGCCTGTTTCTGCACCTCTTTTGCCTCTTTCTGCACCTCTGTTGCTTCTTTCTGCACTTCTCTTCCTTCTTTCTGCACCCTTTGTGCCTCTTTCTGCACCCTTCTTCCCTTTTACTGCACGTCTCTTGGTTCTTTCTGCACTGCTCTTGCCTCTTTCTGCACCCCTCTTGCCTCCTTCTGTATCTCTGCTGTTTCTTACTGCATTGCTCTTGCTTCTTTCTGCACCTCTCTTGCAAATTTCTGCACCCCTCGTGCCTCTTTGTGCACCTCTGTTGCCTCTTTCTGCTCCTCTCTTGCCTGTTTCTGCACCCCTCTTGCCTCTTTCTGCAACTCTTTTGCTTTTTTCTGCACTTCTCTTGCCTCTTTATGCACCCTTCTTCCCTCTTTCTGCACCTCTCTTGCCTCTTTCTGCACCTCTCTTGCCTCTTTTGCACACACAGGGCTACTTTTAAACTGACCTCAGGCTCAGCAGTGCACACATGCAAGTACAGAAAAGGTCTAAACTGCCATGCCCTATTATATACTTGGGACTTAGAGGTAGTTTTAATCCCCCTGCTCTATTATGTACTAGGGCCTTACAGGGGAGGTCATGCCAATCACAGGGGTACCCCAACCCATAGTGTACCTTGTGTATGTAGGTGTTTTCACTGTATTCTAAGTGTCTTTCAGCATAGCACTGGCTCCGGGCCTGGTTAGGCAGAGCCCAGGGTCAGTCAGAGTCAGTTACCACCAGTACCAGTCAGCAAAAAGTTGCGGGGTGCCCAGGCACAGGTTGACTTTTGATGGAGCAGAGAAAATAATTTTTTTTAACCCCTAACAAATTTTATAAATAATTAATAAAATGTTCGTTTAAATGTATTAATCAACACTGTACGTGAGGGAAGGGTAACACGCAAGTATATGGGCTGAATAATCTATTAACGAATGTCTGTGTGTCTAATTATAACATAAGAATAATTGCGTACTAAATTAATAATAAATGCATGATTTGTGCTTCATAGAATATAAACGTGTCGTTGCAAAAACAATAGTGATGGTAAGTAAGGAACAGCTTAAATGTTGCTTTCTGCTAGGTAATAACTAATTGGGGTACGTAGATGACGGGAGGGAAACGAAAAGGCTATGTTTCTCTATTTTAATTATGTTTTGTTTATTTCAAAATAGTGCTTCTAAGTATAAACGAGTGGCAATATAAAATGGCTGCCGGTTAGTGAAGTGCGCATGTGCAGAGAAACGCGTGACAAGGGAGAAAAAGTTGGAGAAAAGCTAACCACGTGATGATGCTGAGAGGCTAGAATGCAAGAATGGTCAAGGCTGATGTGACCTAATTGAACTGATAGTGTGCCGTGGTGATCAGCAAGGAACCGTGGGAAACCGTTTTAAGAGAAAGGACAATGCCTGCAGAGTTCTCGAATGTATCGAAAGAAGTTACAAATGTACTGATCGAAGCGGATGGAAACATGTCTTGAACTGTGAGAAAGGAAATGATCATATACATTCCAAAGAACAAGTTGGATCCGGGAGAACTTGATTAAGAATGAATAGATGAAATGAATGGACCAATGAAAGAAAAGCGCGTTATTAATGTTGCAATAATTAGTTAGCAAAGTTAGAATTAGGGTATAAGAGGGCCTACTCTTAGTGGGAGGGGGTCACAGTCAGAGTTGGAGAGTCGCAGTCAGAGTCGGTGTTGGAGTTGGTGGCTTCCAGTGCTTGGTGGTCCAGATCGATCCATTTACTGAGCGGGAGATGCTGAAAGACTGTTAGATGAGACGGGTTGCAGGTAGCTGATGCTGACGAGCTGAAGTTTCTGTTGCTGTCTTATTTTTCCAGTTTATGAGAATCAAGAGATTTTTAATTCGTAAACTTAGGTTAGAAATCCTTAGGCTAAATTAGGGAAGATAGGCAGGTAATTAGGGTTTTTGCTTCATGACAAAATTTCCTTTCTGCAATAAAATTGATTTTGCTTAATAAATATTTGAATTAATAATGAATGAATAATTGAATAAAAAGTCTAAATTCTTTCTCATGCTTTTAAAATTATATAAAATTTAAGATTCTTAATCAAACGACTCAGTGGTTATTTTGCTAAATGATTGTGACACTAGTAATTGGTTATTGTGATTTAGCTGGTCTTAATCACTACAAATTAATTTCTTACTAGATGATCCATCGACAAAACAATGAGCAGGAATATCTTAAGAAATAACTAAGAAGCGATAGGTTAAGGTAATAAGGTATCCCGGCTCTTTCCAGCGGTACATAAATGGTGTTTTCCATTTAGTTCTCATGCTTCTCCTAGGAATATAGAATTTCGTAAAGGTGTAAAGGAAATCCAGGTGTGTGTGTGTGTGTGTGATAGGCGATGTTTATGGGCCCCATCGTCATGTGGATGTGAGAAAATATAAGTCGCCCCTGGATGACCGATAAGTGACCTAGGAGGAAAATAGTTTTTATTGTACACGCTGCATCAGATTTCTTGGTAGCAGAGTTATGGTTTCTATAGATTAGTTTAGTGATTATTGATTATTGATTGTTGATTATTTTTTTTTTTGATGACTAATACTATATGTTGAGTTGTGTTATGTTATATGTGAGTTTTCACGCTTCTGGGATGTAGGAAGTGGAACACGTGTGGCAAGAGAAGTCACATGGAATTTGGTACATGGTCTGAATTCATTTTGGTAATAACACAGGTTGTGTTATGTTAGGGATTTTCTGTACGAAAGGTGTGTAATTGAGATAGCAAATCACGTTTTCTTGTGAAACTTTGGCCTTAATTCTCAGGAGCCTAGTCTCCACATGTGTCTTATCCCCAGAGAAACGAGTTAATTGTTTGCTTGAAAGAAGGGTAAGGTAGAGGGAAGTGCTACTTTATCGGCGAGAGTTAATAATTCTGTGGTAGGGTAGAGGTAAGCGCTGCCTACTGGAAATACAGGATTCTTGTGTAAAAGGACAAAGCTGTCACTTTTGTTTAGCGAATCAGACTATGGAATTGTTTTAAAAGTTGTAACTAACGAAGAAACAGTGAAAAGAAAAAATTGCCGATAATTTTTGTAAAGGAGGGGTAAAAGAGCAGGAGTGACATCGACAGTGCCGCGCTAGGATTGGATAGTGCGCTAGTCACGTGAACACAGAGTCAAGAGTGACGTAGAAAAGTGCCGCGCTAGGATTGGTTGGTCCGCGGACGAAGGGAATCGTTCTGATTGGTGCGTTAGTGTGAGTTGTGCTGTAATTGGTTGAAGTACCGTATACGGAACAGTGCTGGTTTAAAGAGAAAAACCAATCGAAAACATGCCGTATTACGAGTATGAAAGGGAGAGAACGTCATGGACGACAAAAATAAAGAATTTCTTTAAGAAAGACAAAAAGGTTGTGACTAGAGAGGGACAAGTAATTCCTCCGCCGAAATCAGCAGCTTCACACATGATGCTGAAATATGGATATCATACATGCATATGGTTGGAAAATTGGGCAAAGTATACGAAGAATGATGGTGCATTAGCTTTCCCTAAGAATGGTTCATTTAGTGTAGCGGTTTTGCGAAATTTGCGAGAAAAGATGACAAATCTAGAACCTAGACCTAGACCGACACAGTTTGAAGCATTGACGGAATGGGAGGATGAGATGTATGAGCGAGAGAGATTCAGAGGTTTAAGAGATCATGAGTTTATGCCTGGAAGAATGTGGGGAATAAATCATGAGGATAGAATAAAACGATGGAGATGTGCTAACATGACAGGAGGTTTGTTTCCGGGTTTTACAGTTGAGGAAGAGACTAAGAGAAAACGTACTGAGAAAAAGAAACATATGGAGAGGGAGAAATATATGCATGAGAGTGAAACGGATGATGAATTGCTGGAAGATATTTTAAATAGAAATCCACCTCCGTATCAGCAGAGTTCTACAGTGGTGACACCAAATGCGCCACTAATAGAGACTGTGCGAAATAAAAGTCCGGTAAAAAGAATTGAAATAAATAGGTCACAAGATCAAATAAGAACTTCACAAAATGAAGGAATAGAAAGTGACAATGCAAGCGAATTAGCAAGGACAACAAAAGAACTAACTGAGAAAATTAGGGAATTAACGAAAAACATGGAAGCTGTGACTGTACCTGTAACAATAGGTCCAGTAATACCAGTTTTTGAGAATCAGAAAATTGATGAACGGTCATTATTGATTCCTATGAGTTCACAATTTCAGAGAGAAAAAGAAAGGATGGAATCAAGTGCAAGTACAAGTAATTTGGCTTACAGACCAAGTCCACCTACAAATTTGACTGTGAATGAGTGTAATGGTAGGAAAATGCATATGGTAACAGAATCTGCAACAGAGACTCCAAAAAAGAGTGGTAATTGGATAGAACTAAATAATACACCCATAGGTCCGACTCCTGATGAGTTAAATGAGTGGATGAAGGCATTTAAAATGAAAGAACCAGAAGAAAAACCATTAGATGTAATTAGGTTAAAAATTGACATGGAAGAATTAATTCTAGGAACGATTGGTACAGAAAAGATAAAAAATTACCAGGATGATGAAATAATGTTTCTGTGCAAAAGTATTACATGGAGAGCAAAGAATTTACATGACAAACTAGAAGAGGTAGCCAGTGAAATTGGAATAGATTTTGCGAAAGTGAAAACATTGCAGAAACCCTACAGAGTAGACTTTTGTGAAAAAGATATTGAAAACTTGAACACAGCAGGAAGGCTGACACAGATAAAAGAGTTAATTGTGTTACTGAGAAAATGGGGTGATGTGGACAGATGGAAAGTTAGATGGACGAAAAAGAATGAGAAAACTACAGACAAAGCTTCTTTGGCTTTTATGATAACTGAAAAAGAACCTGTTGCCAGAGAATACCCTATGAGAGAAACTCCAGGTGGTAGTTATGTGCATGTTCCCTGGACTAGGCAGGATATACTGTCATTTACAAATGAATTCCCGAAGCTGAGAGAAAAACCAGTTGAATGGTACCGACAAGTAGAAAGGTTTGTGAAGGTTTCGAAAGTATTGTGGATAGATTTAGATGGATTATTTGACATAGTGGTACCAACTGATTTGTGGTCAGAGTGTAAAATTACAGTTGATTGGCCAACTACAGAATATCCAAGAGATCCTAAATCAGGAGCTCCAGGTCCTGAGGTGATGAGGAAGTACGATAAGGTGATTACCTTTTTGAAAAATAAGATTCCTCCTAAAGAAACAGATTGGGTGAAAATTGATAGAACTACACAGGAAAGTAAAGAGTCTGTACATGCATATTATGAAAGGTTGTTGTTGGTTTTCAAGCAGTATAGTGGATATGAGGAATTGAGTGAAAAAGATATGAGTCATTTCGTATACAGATTTGTGTTTGGGTTGAAACCAGAGATTAGTGAAATGATTAAACAGCATATGATTAATTGGAAGAATGGCACGGTAGACGAGGTACTGAGGTATGCTAAGTATTGCAGTGATGATATTGAGAGTAGACAGCGTAAATTGAAAGAGAAGGCAATGTGGGCACAGGTGAAAGTGGCAGAAAAACAAGAAGCTCAATTGGATAATAATAGTGGGAATGAAACAGGACAGAATAAATCGCGACCTAACATAGGTAAAGGGAAAGGTCAAGTGAGTCTAGAGGAGGCAAAGAAGAAATGGCCCTGTCATAATTGCGGAAAATTAGGGCATTGGAGAAACGAGTGTAAGTTCCCACCTAAACCTAATCCGGAAAATCAATCATTAACTCCACAGGTGCAGAATGAGGTAGTTGTTCAACAAGGTCAGGTGCCACAACCACCACTTCCACAACACTGTTAACCAGCAAAGATACAGTACAGAAACAGGATTCTACGGAGGAGAGCAGGTAACACAGTTGCCGCGAGCAGCTAACATTTCTCAGTATTGGTTGCGACAGAGTGAGGATGAGGCGGATGAAAGTACATGACGGTGCCTAGGAGAGGGAAAAGAGTGCGTACTTGGCGCAACTCTAGAGGTAGATCAGTCTGGTCCCTTTGTGGATGGAGAAGTGAATGGTGCAAATGTAACATTCCTTGTCGATACTGGAGCTACCCGTTCTACTGTTAGATCAGTGGAAATTCCAAACCTTCCTCTCTCAGGTGAATACATCCAAGTAGTAGGAGTAGCAAATCAGCAGATTAAAACACCACTTACTGAATTAGTGGAAGTAAAAATTGGTTCTTTTAGCAAAATGCATCGATTTGTAGTGTGCAATTGTAGTCCTGTAGATCTTTTAGGTCGTGACCTTTTGTGCAAAATGAATTGCACAATTTATTGTACACCAGATGGAATTAGATTTCAGACCCCAGATGAAGATGTATTGTATAAAGTAACTTTGATGAATCAGGAACCTGAAATGAATGGTTTGTTTCCTGCATTTGATGCAGAAAAACTTCCAGAAGAACTAAAAATTGCAGTGAAAGAAAATGTGTGGGATTTTACAGGAGAAGATATTGGATTAATGAAAGAAGTTGATCCCGTAAAAGTAACAGTAAAAGAAGGAACAACTTACCCAAATACGCCACAGTATAAATTAACTCCAGAAATAATTGAAGGAATAACTCCTGTAATAAATAAAATGATCGAACAGGGAATTCTAAAAGAAATAATGAGCAGTCCATGTAATTCACCTATTATGGGACTGAAAAAGCCAAACGGAACATATAGAATAGTACAGGATTTGAGAAAGATCAACAAAATAGTTGTGCCTTGTTGTCCAATAGTGCCAAACCCTGCAGTAATTCTATACCAAATTCCACACGAAGCTGAGTGGTACACGGTGATAGATTTGTGTCACGCATTTTTCTCTATTCCTTTGCATCCAGATAGCCAGCCATTATTTGCGTTCCGGTTCGGAGAGCGTATTTTGGCATGGTGCCGAATTCCTCAGGGGTATACAGAAAGCCCCTCGATCTTTAATCAGATTTTAAAGAAGTCTTTGGAAGATTTGAAAATGCCAGAAAAGTCAGTGATGGTGCAGTATATCGATGACCTGTTGGTGGCATCGAAACCAAAAGAAGCATGTGTAAGTGATACAATTGCTTTACTGAACCATCTAGAGAAAAGAGGACATAAAGTGTCCCCTTCAAAATTGCAATTTTGCCAAAAAGAAGTTCAATATTTAGGGCATAAAATTGAGAAAGGAGTGCGAAAGATAGCGACAGAAAGAGTAAAAATGATTCAAGGAATGAGAGCACCCATGACGCAAAGAGAGGTAAGAATGTTTCTGGGAATGGTTGGATATTGCCGACAATGGATAAGTGGTTTCTCCTTAATTGCTAAACCATTACAAAAACTGACCAAGAAGGATGTAAGAGACCCTTTTGAGTTAAATAACGAAGAAATGAAATCTTTCAAAGAGTTGAAAAAGAAATTGTGTGAGGCCCCTGCTTTAGGAATGCCTGATTATGAAAAGGATTTTGAATTGTACTGCAGTGAAAGAGATGGATGTGCCTTTTCAGTGCTGGTACAAAAACATGGAACAATGAAGAGACCAATTGCTTATTTTTCAGCTGTTTTAGATCCTATAGCAAAAGCATTGCCTGGATGTCTGAAAGCTGTTGCTGCTACTTGTGTAAGTCTGGAACAAAGTGAAGGTATAGTGATGTGGTATCCACTGAGAGTATATGTTCCCCATTCAGTAGAAATTCTTTTGACAAGAACAAAAACACAGTACATGACACATAGTCGGCTGACTAAGTACGAAAAAGTAATCTTGAGTGCAGAAAATGTGACCATAGATAGATGTATGAATGTGAATCCTTCGACATCATTGCCAGATGAAGAGAGTATAATTGAACAAGATGAAGTAGATCATGATTGTCTGAATGTGCTGGAATATTGCACAAAACCAAGAGCTGACATAAAAGATGAGCCTTTAAAGGAATCGGATTATGTCATGTTTGTGGATGGCTCATGCTTGAGAACGAAAGAAGGAGTTTTAAGCGCAGCTTACGCAGTGTGCACAGTGGCAACTGTGATGGAAGCGTCTTGTCTGAAAGGAATAAGGTCTGCCCAAGTTGCGGAACTGATTGCTTTGATTCAAGCATGTAAGTTGGGAAGAAATGTGCGAGTTACGATTGTGACCGATAGCCAGTATGGTTTTGGTATCGTGCATGACTTCGGTCAGATTTGGTCACAAAGAGGTTTCTTGACGTCTGCAGGAACACCTATCAGAAATGGAGATTTTGTTAAGAAACTGCTTGAGGCGATACAGCTGCCTAAGCAGATAGCTGTAGTGAAATGCAAGGCACATAAGAAAAATGAAGATTACATAGCTGTTGGTAATAACTATGCGGATGAGATAGCCAGATATTGTGCGGAGAACATGGTATCCCTAAACAAGAATAGAGAAAGGGAGCATATCTCTTCTCCTTTGCTTTTTACTAACACTGTCGAGACATGGGATGAGGTGAGACAGTTACAGGAAGCTGCAAATGATGAGGAAAAAGATTACTGGATAAAAGCAGGATGTAGAAGACAAGAAAACAATGGTGTGTGGGTTTATAGAGATGAAAGACCAGTTATGCCTGATAGCATGATTGCAGACATGGCACGGATGTACCATGGACAAGCTCATATTGGGAGAGATGCAATGATCAGACTTTTTAGACAAACCTGGTATAACCCAAAATTCAGAGCCATAGCTGAAAGTCTTTGTCAAAGATGTCTTATTTGTCAACAGTTTAATCCAGGAAGAAAGACAATAGTGAGTCTAGGAACAATAGGACGAGAAGGAGGTCTGTTCACTAGAATGCAATTAGACTTCATCGAAATGCCCCTTTGTAACAGACTAAAATATGTTCTAGTGGTCGTCTGTTTGTTTTCTCGTTGGGTGGAGGCATACCCCACTAGAAGGAATGATGGAACAATGGTAGCAAAACTTATGCTGCGAGAGTTCATTCCAAGGTATGGTTTTCCAGTCACGGTTGAGACAGATAGAGGAACACATTTTCAAAATGAGTTGATTCAATTGATTTGTGAAGCATTGAGTATTAAACAAAAACTACATTGTGCATACAGACCAGAGGCTTCTGGGGTAGTAGAGCAAATTAATGGAACAATTAAGAACAGATTAGGAAAAATGTGTCAAGCTACAGGACTCAAATGGCCAGATTCACTGCCCCTTGTTCTGATGACCATCAGAAGCATTCCTGAAAAGAAAACTGGACTTAGTCCTCATGAGGTGATCATGGGACGAGCAATGAGACAAGCACAAGTACCTGTCAACAAGTTATTGACTATAACTGATGATCTAGTACTGGATTATTGCAAAGGACTGGCTGATGTGGTGCGTTCTGTGTTTCATCAGGTTGGACCGGATGCGACCACTCTTGAAAGAAAACCAGCCCACGACTTGAATCCAGGAGACTGGGTCCGCATAAAAATCCACAGGAGAAGAAACTGTCTAGTTCCTCGCTGGGACGAGCCACGACAGGTAATCCTAGTGACAACAACTGCAGTCAAGTGTGCAGGAGTGAAGAACTGGGTCCATGCCAGCCACACAATCAGAGTTCAAGAACCTACAGATCGACATGTGAGTCGACGTCTGGAAGTGTGGGATAAGAGTTTAGCGACTGGGACAACAGGAATAAGAGAAAGGGTGCCAGAACTTGAAGATCGACCTGAAAGTCGACATCTGGAAACCCCAACTGCAAGCACCTCTAGAGAGGAAGAGGAAGAAGAAGGAAGAATTTCAGAAATTCCAGAACCTGAAGATCGACCTGTAAGTCGACATCTGGAAATATCTGACACGAGTTCAGGATCTGATGATTCAGTTGCAAACTGTGAAGAATTTCGAAGGAGAACTTGGGGATATAAACCAATTAGAGAAGAGAATGAACAAGAAAATGATCTAGATGAGCAACCAAGTACAAGTTATGGTGGAAATCCTTCAAAGGTAATATTAATAGACAAAGTAGGGAAAGAGACAAATAAAAAGTTAGAAAATCGAGAAGAACCCCGAGGAGTAATAGGGACAGATAGTGAAACAAAAGAACAGGGAAAATTAGAAGCAGAGAGTGAGGAAAATACCAATTCGGAAGAACACCGAGGAGGGACAGTAATAAGGGAACACAAGAAGGAGAAAACAGATCCACCAGTAAGAGAAGATGAGATCATAAGCTTCAAAATAAGAGACAATTGTGAAAAAATTGAAACAGAATCTGAAGAAAGTGGAGAAGAAGAGAAAACAAAAACTGAATGAAGAAAAAGAAACTGGAAATCAGAAAGAGGAGAAAAAGAAGGTGAAGCCAAAAGGCCAAGAAAAGGAGATAATTGGCCCAGCAACTATATAAGAAAATTGAGATATAGAATAATCAGAACTGGAGAAAAAAGTGCTGAACAGGTGAATGAAATAACAAGTCAAAAGGAACAAGAAAAGCCAAGGGGAAAACGACTGCAAAAGTCTAAAAGAACAAAGAAAGTGAATTCAAAGTACAAGTCACCTGAGTGGCTGTACATCGCACTGACGGATTACAAAGAAGAAGGAAACACTCACGAGAACCCGAGACTAAGAAATCGAATGGGTAAAGGTGAGATGCAACAAACCTGAAGTGAAGACTTAAAGTGCTTCTGCCGGATGTGACAATTTTACTGGATATGACAAATCACCGGATGTGATAACGAAAGAATTCTGGAGAGAATTAAAAGAAAGTACCAAGCAAAGACTTTTGAAAGCAGAGTGACATCTAAGTCATTTCTGAGGTGTAGTGACACAATTTTCTGAAACTTAACAAAAGGATAAAAGTAAAATGGAAAATACTAGAGATAGAAGAGATAAATGTGAGTTTGTAAAAATATGGTGTAAAATGTGCTGCTTTTGTACAGGTTTATTAATGACAGTATGGATAGTTTTAGCAATCACAATTCCTATTAGTTTAGCTGTAATAGAAGCAAAGAATGATACTAAACCAGAAAAAGAAACTAATATTAAAGAACCAGTTATTTTAAGAAGTAGTGCAGAATTACATAAGGATAAGTCAGTAACAGACTTTTCAAAAAATGTTTTTACAAAATTGTTGTATGAATATGTAGAGACAATGGATGTGAGAGATTGTTATGTTTGTATGCAGTTGCCTGCATCAGTGTCAGAAGGTGTGACTTATCATCACCTACCTCTAACTTATGGAATAACCTGTAGTGTAATAGCAAGTTTATTTTATAAAACAGGTAGATTAGAGTTTTATTATACTGATATAGATAAGATTTTTGCAAATGTTCCTGTAGTTCCAGAACTTAACAAAGTAAAACAAGCAAAAGTTTTAGGAGAATTCTTTTTAGAACATAGAAAATTAACATTAGAAGAAATAACAAAAAACAACCTTACCTGTGAATTAAAGAAAGAAGAAAAGGTATTTTTAGAAATGGTTGAAGAAAGAAGAATGAAATTTCAAAGAGAAGCAATAAAAGAGGAAGGAACACATCTGTGGACATTTGAGGAAGGGAATCATGAAGGGAAAAAGATAAATGCAGCAATGACATTAGATTGGCCGCAAACAGGAAAGTTGTGTATTAGAAGAAATAAGACAGTCTATGACAATTACTTTGTAGGTTCCAGTATCTGCCATGACAATTATCAAATTTTGGGAGGTTGGGGATTCAAAGGTGGAAAAGATCCAATATTTCCAGGTATCTATTATATTTGTGGGAATAGAGCTTATTACAGGTTACCGGACCATTGGTATGGAACTTGCTATGTAGGCCTGGTCTTTCCAAAAATCTTTCATATGGACAGAGAAGAAAAAGGAACATACAAGATGATTAATAGCTTTACACGTAGAAAGAGGGAAAGTTTTTCAGAAATTGTAGGTGATATTTTTGGAGCATTAATACCAGCAGTGGGAATATCTTTGAATGCATTTAAAATTCGGAAGTTATCCACAGTAGTAGATCGTTTGTCTACAGATACTGCGGGAGGGTTCTTGATGGTAAATACCGAAATGGTTGCCATGAGAGCTATGGTGATGCAAAATCGGCTTGCCCTTGATATTCTTTTGGCAAAAGAGGGTGGAGTCTGTGTAATGCTGAAAGTCCAACATTGTTGCACTTACATTCCTGATAAAAGTGAAAATATACAAAAGTATATTACAAATATTACAAATATGCACAAAGAACTAGTTCCACTGGAGGTTGAAAGTGTCTTGGGAAAACTTGGTAGAGGGTTTTCTTCCGTAGCAAATTGGTTAACAAGAATGAGTAGACTAATGATAGGGAAAGTTATAATAATAGCAACTGTAGCAATATTGTTAGCCATGGTGTTGAAAATTGTAATAACGTGTATAAAAAGAAAAGTAAGACAAAATAAGATAAAAAGAAATAACAGAATAATGAAAGAGAGAGAGAGAGAAATGGGTGAAATTGAGTTAGAGAAAATGAAAGAAAGCATGTATAAAGAGACAAGAAGACAAGATGAAATGGAAACAGATGTGTAACTAACAAAAAGCAAAAGGATGAAAGACATATGCTGCCTGGAAAAGAAGTATAACTTGGTTTTATGTGGTGATTTAAAAATCACCAAAGGGGGAGTTGATGGAGCAGAGAAAATAAAAATTTTTAACCCCTAACAAATTTTATAAATAATTAATAAAATGTTCGTTTAAATGTATTAATCAACACTGTACGTGAGGGGAGGGTAACACGCAAGTATATGGGCTGAATAATCTATTAACGAATGTCTGTGTGTCTAATTATAACATAAGAATAATTGCGTACTAAATTAATAATAAATGCATGATTTGTGCTTCATAGAATATAAACGTGTCGTTGCAAAAACAATAGTGATGGTAAGTAAGGAACAGCTTAAATGTTGCTTTCTGCTAGGTAATAACTAATTGGGGTACGTAGATGACGGGAGGGAAACGAATAGGCTATGTTTCTCTATTTTAATTATGTTTTGTTTATTTCAAAATAGTGCTTCTAAGTATAAACGAGTGGCGATATAAAATGGCTGCCGGTTAGTGAAGTGCGCATGTGCAGAGAAACGCGTGACAAGGGAGAAAAAGTTGGAGAAAAGCTAACCACGTGATGATGCTGAGAGGCTAGAATGCAAGAATGGTCAAGGCTGATGTGACCTAATTGAACTGATAGTGTGCCGTGGTGATCAGCAAGGAACCGTGGGAAACCGTTTTAAGAGAAAGGACAATGCCTGCAGAGTTCTCGAATGTATCGAAAGAAGTTACAAATGTACTGATCGAAGCGGATGGAAACATGTCTTGAACTGTGAGAAAGGAAATGATCATATACATTCCAAAGAACAAGTTGGATCCGGGAGAACTTGATTAAGAATGAATAGATGTAATGAATGGACCAATGAAAGAAAAGCGCGTTATTAATGTTGCAATAATTAGTTAGCAAAGTTAGAATTAGGGTATAAGAGGGCCTACTCTTAGTGGGAGGGGGTCACAGTCAGAGTTGGAGAGTCGCAGTCAGAGTCGGTGTTGGAGTTGGTGGCTTCCAGTGCTTGGTGGTCCAGATCGATCCATTTACTGAGCGGGAGATGCTGAAAGACTGTTAGATGAGACGTGTTGCAGGTAGCTGATGCTGACGAGCTGAAGTTTCTGTTGCTGTCTTATTTTTCCAGTTGAGTATGAGAATCAAGAGATTTTTAATTCGTAAACTTAGGTTAGAAATCCTTAGGCTAAATTAGGGAAGATAGGCAGGTAATTAGGGTTTTTGCTTCATGACAAAATTTCCTTTCTGCAATAAAATTGATTTTGCTTAATAAATATTTGAATTAATAATGAATGAATAATTGAATAAAAAGTCTAAATTCTTTCTCATGCTTTTAAAATTATATAAAATTTAAGATTCTGAATCAAACGACTCAGTGGTTATTTTGCTAAATGATTGTGACACTAGTAATTGGTTATTGTGATTTAGCTGGTCTTAATCACTACAAATTAATTTCTTACTAGATGATCCATCGACAAAACAATGAGCAGGAATATCTTAAGAAATAACTAAGAAGCGATAGGTTAAGGTAATAAGGTATCCCGGCTCTTTCCAGCGGTACATAAATGGTGTTTTCCATTTAGTTCTCATGCTTCTCCTAGGAGTATAGAATTTCGTAAAGGTGTAAAGGAAATCCAGGTGTGTGTGTGTGTGTGTGATAGGCGATGTTTATGGGCCCCATCGTCATGTGGATGTGAGAAAATATAAGTCGCCCCTGGATGACCGATAAGTGACCTAGGAGGAAAATAGTTTTTATTGTACGCGCTGCATCACTTTGCAACAAGGCCTCTTTCTGCACCTCTGTTGGTTCTTTCTGCATATCTCTTGCTTCATTCTGCGCCTTTCTTCCTCTTTCTGCACATGTCCTACCTATGTAGGCATAGTTTGAAATTATCATTTAAAAAACCTTTGAAATTCACCGAAAAAACCATAGGTTTCAGGGACGTTATAGTTAGAAATTAGCATTTAAAAAACCTTTGAAATTCACTGAAAAAACCATAGATTTCAGGGACATTATAGTTAAAAATTATCATTTAAAAACCCTTAGAAATTCACTGAAAAAACCATAGGTTTCAGGGACGTTATAGTTAGAAATTAGCATTTAAAAAACCATACAAATTCACTGAAAAAACCACAGGTTTCAGGGACGTTATAGTTAGTTGGACATTTCACTCGTACAAAACCAGAGAAATTCGGCCGCTATAGTTAGTTGAGCTAACTATAACTTGCGCCCCCGCAATGCACTGCTGATGACATCACATATTACATCACTCATGACATGGTCAGTGACATCACTGATGACATCTCAAACTGTTCCAATAATATATTTTATACCGAAAATCCACAAAAATCCAACCAAACCACCTGGACGTCCCATAATATCAGCACGTAACAGCTTGTTGGAGGCGTCGTCCCAATATGTGGACTTTTATCTACAGGAATTTGTCAAACAGCTACCATCATACCTCAGAGACACTAGTGACTTTTTAAATAAGATACAGGGCTATGCTTGGCAAGAGGATTACCTGTTAATTACACTAGATGTAAGTGCATTGTATACAAGCATAAATCACCAAGATGGCTTAAGGTCTTTACATCATTATTTAAACACCAGACCAAGCCATGCTAATGCACATAGCAGAATGTTAATGAGTATGGTAGAATTCTGTCTTCAGAACAATATCTTTTTATTGCAAAACATGTTTTACCAGCAATTGCAAGGAGTCGCGATGGGGGCCAGCTTCTCCCCCAGCTACGCGTGTTTACACATGGACTGGTGGGAGGAGCTGGTACTCAAAAAACAATTTATAAAGGAATATAATGAGAATGTGAAATTATGGCTCCGTTTTATCGATGATCTTTTTATTGTATGGCAAGGGTCCCGTTCTAGTGCAGAGGATTTTGTAAATAAGATCGACACAAATGAGATCAATTTAAATTTTACAGCCAATATCAGTACTGAAGGGATACGTTTTTTAGATGTGCAGGTATATGTGAAAGACAACATGTTGGAGACTAAGGCCTATAGAAAAGAAACAGCTGGTAACTCGATGCTTCATGCATCCAGTTCTCACCCTCACCATCTCATACAAAGCATACCATATGGTGAGATGCTGCGATTGAAAAGAAAATGCAGCAATGAAGGAGAACTTAAAATAGCACAGCAGGCCAGTAAAGAGCGTTTTCTCCAAAGGGGCTATTCTATCAAATGTATCAATAGAGCGATAGAGAAAAGTAATTCAACAAACAGAATCAATCTACTAATTAAAACGAGAACAGTGGGGCAAACCACAACTATTGGCACTACAAAGGGAAAAGACGAGCCAAGTGATTTTAGAATGATCATACAATACAGTAGCCAAGAGAAAGCTATAAGGAAAATACTTAAAAGAAATTGGCCCATAGTATTAGATGATCCCACAATTGGACACTTATTACCCAACAATCTGTCCATCACATACAGTAGGGCACGAGCCATGCGTGACAGTCTGATCAAGAACAATTTGGAAACACAGGCAGGCACTACGTGGCTCGCACAACGAAAGGGATTCTTCCGTTGTAAAACGTGCAAGGCGTGCCAATATGGAATAAACAAGACAACATACAGTAGCCCTTTTAAGAACAAAGAGAAAACAATCACAAAATCACTAACATGCAAGACCGACTTTGTGGTCTATGTGCTGGAGTGTCCATGTGGCCTAAGATATGTAGGAAGTACTAGACTCCAGGGCCACAAACGGATACTCCAGCACATCAGAGCCATCAAGAACAGAGATGTTACATACCCAGTCGCACGACACTTTGAAGAACTTCACGAATCTGACCCATCTAAATTAAAATACTTTTTAATAGACTCCATACTACCCAGTAAAAGGGGTGGGGACAGAGATAAGCAGCTACGCAAACTGGAAACAAGATATATCCTAGACCTCGATTCCAAACAACCGGGGGGTCTTAACGTAACGGAGGATTTATACACCTGTTTATAAAAATTGCCATAGTGAAGTGAATCAATGGTTGCCAATAGGTATTAAAACCGGGATGAACTTGCATCAGACACGAACTATGCCGAACACCCCCTCCAAAATAAATTTATAACACCGTTTTTTAGGCACCATTAGTCACAGATTTTAACATAATATTTATCATTTTATCACTATTTTAGGTCAAGGGATACACAATTTTTTACATTTAAGCACTTTGCACTTTGGAACAGTCATTAGGTTTACATCGCAATTGTTTACAGATAAGGACAGTGGTTTTGCACATTATGTAGGGCATAATTATGATCAGGGGAAAACGGAAGGATTAAAATAAGGAAATACATATTATGAATCCCGACCGTATTGCTGTTTTATGTTTTATGTATTTTAGGGCATTTTATAATGTTATATTGTGTTATATAAATTTTAGTAATAGTATTTATACTATAATTTTAACTCAATCATTATATTGCGTAATGTGTAGAACAAATTAAGTGATTTCGGGTGCATACAATCATGACGCAATATGAAAGTAGACAAACAAACAGCAAGAAAAAAAAAAAAAAAAAAATTTAAACAACTGATTCCCATATGTGTAAGAAGTATACTTTTGTTAGCTATGACTGAGAGAATTATATATATGCATGTGGCACTTTAAGGTAGCAATGGAAAAAAGACATAAAAACAATGGCAGCATTACTGTGGGCGCGTCATGTGATCAAGGCCCTCCGGGGCTGAAACGCGGTATGGCCGGCAACTGCTGAAGGGAATCAATAAAGCACTTTTGCACGAAATCTGGTGTCCGTGCCTCTATCTCAGCGAGGGAAAAAGCCAGTGAGGTGTGGAGGAAGTTGGCGTATATATATATATATATATATATATATATATATATATATATAAAGTCTCAAAGTTTGCCTGCAGTGAGGGGCCCACACAGGTAAGTTCAATAGCCACCTTCTTTAATGAAGAAACTGCATGACAAACAGCAAAGGTGCTTCGCCTTGATTCAATCCCGCCCGACGCGTTTCGTGCATGAGCACTTCCTCATGGGCTGCGGGCTTTCAGTTAGGTCTATGTCACGGCAGTTTTCACAGCATACTTTTGAAGTCAAATGTCTCCGCCCATGTGGGCGTGGCCATCCTGTGGCTTGATGGTTAATGTAGTGCCGTGGATTATACTCAAGTGAGTCTCCGTGCAAGGACCCTGGTTTTCAACAGTATTTCCACAGTGGGTTGCGAACAAGCAGCTTCACCCGCCTGAGATGCACGTAACCATTTCTCCATTGGGCATACCTGATCCCAAAGCTGCCACGCCGGTTGACGAAGCAGCAGGACTGTACCACCAGTACAGCGGGGCTTACCTCGCGGCTCAGACTGCGCCGCTAAATACAAAGTCTCAAAGTTTGCCTGCAGTGAGGGGCCCACACAGGTAAGTTCAATAGCCACCTTCTTTAATGAAGAAACTGCATGACAAACAGCAAAGGTGCTTCGCCTTGATTCAATCCCGCCCGACGCGTTTCGTGCATGAGCACTTCCTCATGGGCTGCGGGCTTTCAGTTAGGTCTATGTCACGGCAGTTTTCACAGCATACTTTTGAAGTCAAATGTCTCCGCCCATGTGGGCGTGGCCATCCTGTGGCTTGATGGTTAATGTAGTGCCGTGGATTATACTCAAGTGAGTCTCCGTGCAAGGACCCTGGTTTTCAACAGTATTTCCACAGTGGGTTGCGAACAAGCAGCTTCACCCGCCTGAGATGCACGTAACCATTTCTCCATTGGGCATACCTGATCCCAAAGCTGCCACGCCGGTTGACGAAGCAGCAGGACTGTACCAACAGTACAGCGGGGCTTACCTCGCGGCTCAGACTGCGCCGCTAAATACAAAGTCTCAAAGTTTGCCTGCAGTGAGGGGCCCACACAGGTAAGTTCAATAGCCACCTTCTTTAATGAAGAAACTGCATGACAAACAGCAAAGGTGCTTCGCCTTGATTCAATCCCGCCCGACGCGTTTCGTGCATGAGCACTTCCTCATGGGCTGCGGGCTTTCAGTTAGGTCTATGTCACGGCAGTTTTCACAGCATACTTTTGAAGTCAAATGTCTCCGCCCATGTGGGCGTGGCCATCCTGTGGCTTGATGGTTAATGTAGTGCCGTGGATTATACTCAAGTGAGTCTCCGTGCAAGGATCAGGTATGCCCAATGGAGAAATGGTTACGTGCATCTCAGGCGGGTGAAGCTGCTTGTTCGCAACCCACTGTGGAAATACTGTTGAAAACCAGGGTCCTTGCACGGAGACTCACTTGAGTATAATCCACGGCACTACATTAACCATCAAGCCACAGGATGGCCACGCCCACATGGGCGGAGACATTTGACTTCAAAAGTATGCTGTGAAAACTGCCGTGACATAGACCTAACTGAAAGCCCGCAGCCCATGAGGAAGTGCTCATGCACGAAACGCGTCGGGCGGGATTGAATCAAGGCGAAGCACCTTTGCTGTTTGTCATGCAGTTTCTTCATTAAAGAAGGTGGCTATTGAACTTACCTGTGTGGGCCCTCACTGCAGGCAAACTTTGAGACTTTATATATATATATATATATATATATATATATATATATATATATGTATTTATATATATATATGCATATATATACAAAAATATTTAGCTCAAAGAATTGCAGTGGCGATCTCATCTCATCCACCTATGGATGTTGGTGCCTAAGGCCAGCTGAGAGACCCATCGAAATGTGTCAAACGAGGAAAATGAAAAAACGGCACTCCAGACGACCGATTTTACCGATTTATTCCAGTACAAAATGATGCGTTTCTGCTTCTGTGAAGCCTTTCTCAAGTGGAAAGCCCAATCACTTCCAACCCATTGTTAGTCTATGGGAGAGATTGCCTTACAATTGTGGGAAAAAAAACATTAGGAGTTTTGCACAATTAGGACATGTAAAACTTAAGTGCACATGTCCTACTTTTTAAATGCCTTGTACCCTTCCCTATAAGCCGTTGGGGCCTACTTTATGGGTGACTTATATGTTTTTAAAAGGAAGCTTTAGGCACGACAAAAGGTTTATTTTGTAGATTGAAATGGCAGTTCAAAGCTGCACTACAGACTGCAAAGGCAGGCCTGAGGCATGGGTTAAAAGGCTACTTTAGTGGGTGGCACAATGAGTGCTTCAGCCAACTAGAAGCATTTAATTTACAGTCCCTGGGTACATGTAGTACCATATACTAGGAATTTACAAGTAAATTAAATGTACCAATCAGTTGTAGCCCAATTTGACCATGTTTTCAAGATATATCACAAGTTCTTTAATATTGATAAGCAGGGAAATAGTGCACAAAGTCCTAAAAGTCAACAAAAAAAATGGGATAAGCAAAGGAAGACAGAAATCTGTGATGACCCTGCAGAGAGGTCCAGGTCCAACACTCCAGCTAATTACAATTATAATGTGCATGCCTATCACACACACACCTCCTCCTCCTCCATGATTCTTCTATGTGCTGCGTCCCAAGGCAAGATGCGAGCACCTCTCTGGGCACTCACCCATGGCACGATAACACTCATAAGATTACAATAAATATACCACTCTATCAACCAGCCAACCACTCCTCTGCGTTATAACATGCTGCTTATCCACTAATGTGCTTCTGTGCGCCACTATGGGATATGAAACGCTGTATAAATTCTTGAATACCGTACAATTGCACATTTGCTCCTTTGGCCGCATGCTATTTTACAATATTTTACTTTCCCCACTCCATCCATACTATTTAGTCCTTTAGGTTACATAGTTTAGAAATAAACATGAGTAAAGAAGCCACTAAGACCTTTGCAACGAATCACCTTTTCATATATAAACCTAAAACTGTTTAGCAGTCCATCAAAATAATTAAATTGCAAAAAAAATGTAAAGAATACTAACTGCTATGGGATATGTTTATACTGTTTTTGGATAATTAAAAAGCTGTCATGGTATCAATAGGTAAGACCTTGCGTAAATATGGTTTCAACAACCGTGATGTGATCTGTTAGATCAGTTTATAAGCACCACTCCAGTAACAAATAGATAGGGAGCTTAATGTTATTTACTTTCAGAACTTAGCAACCACCTGCTTTCGACAGCTGCTGGATTTGTATAAAAGATATTCACGTTACAAAGGTCCAATTTTGCCTTCAATTCCCTAGAGTACTTGGTTATGCAGTAGCACTATGTCTGCACAGGTAGTTCAGGTTAAAGAGTTTATTCTGGCATAAGAATTAATTGAAACATATTTGTAGTTAGTAAGTTTATCAAACTATTACAGAGTTTTGATAAGCAAAGCATGGCAAATTATTAATCGTTATTTTCACTTCATTCTTCAAAATCATTATTCATGTTCTCTCACACACGAACCAACGAGGCAACCAGTCAGGAGGTTGAAACATAGACTAACGTGGTTTTGTCAAGTTAAACTGGGTCAGTCTTAGTTACACATACAGAACACAGACAGGCGATCTGGACTTCTACTGTAGGAGCTACTCTAGGAAAACAAGCTACTACAGCTTACACTCTATGGTGCCACATAGAACACTGATTGAGAAGACAGCGCACAAGGCTACCTTCTGTGTATAGATGGCAATTGGCACCATTTAACAACGATCTTTAACTTATTTATCCAGTTCAGTCAGAGCACTGGTGACAGACCTGTTACTGATTGAGATAACTTTATCAGTACAAAGTAATACAACAAAACGTAGAAATACTAAGAAGACACTGGGACCAAGACTAATAATGGGGTCTGTGGCCACATCTTGGGGCAGATTTACAAGCCCCTTGCGCCACTTTTGCATCACTTTTCCCATGTTAAAAGTGATGCAAAAGTGGCACAAGGGGCTTGTAAATCTGCCCCCTTGTCTTTACTGCACTCTGTCCAAAGGTGGCCAATGTAGAACAAGTCTGACTGCACCCATAGCAAGAATGCACAGTGTGTATTAAATGTGCTGATGCATAGAGTTGTTTATGTACAGCACAGAACAGAAACATGGAGGAGCTGATTATCTCTCACTCTGTGCTTCTGTGCAAGTGGCTCTTTTAGCCCTTGATGGGAAACTTGAAGACCCCTTTTTGGCTGAGGACGGATGTAGTGCTACTTCTGGAGCCTCGGTACCACTATGCAAATACTAACAACAATGACCGTGTCAGTTTTTTAAATTGTTTTATTATTATTGATTGACCGTGTCAGTCTGTCAGCAAGTGCTCATGAGCATCACCTTTGTGTCTGCTTCTGGGAAGGATTGTGGTTCACGCCTACAGGGTGGTCAGTTTGTAACTGAACATCGCCATTCCTACTGTTGAACTCTCATTTAAAGATACACCCACCAGGTCTACAGTTAGGATTTTCTCATACAATACCTTTTTGCAAATTCCAACATGGGCCTTAGTGTGTACACAGGTGTAATATTAACACATTTCATTTCTTTCACATAGTTGGCTGTGTGATTCATCGCTGCCACAATCATCATACCTTCCGCAGAATTGGGATTGCCTGACAATAACTTTTCTTTGGCGCCTAGATTATTGGTTCATCTGACTAGCTGGTTAAAAACATGGGTGTTGAACTTAGCCCTCTATGCAAAGTCAGCCCCAAACTTTATGCCTTCAGCCCCCTGTTTTTGCTGAATTTGTTGTTGGCCTTAGGGCTCTGTGCACTTTACTACTGCTAACCAGTGGTAAAGTGCTTGAGTTCACTCCCTAAAACATGGTACAATTAGATTACACCTGATTGGCATATTTAATTTACTTTTAAGTCCCTAGTAAAGTGGAATTCCATATACCCAGGGCCTGTACATCAAATGCTACTAGTAGGCCTGGACCACTTATTGTGCCACCCACTTAAGTAGCTCCTTAAAACATGTCCCACGTCTGCCATTGCAGGCCAAATGCAGTTTTGAACTGCCAATTCGATTTGGCAATATAACCCCCTTTCAAGCCTTACACTCCCCTTTTATTGCATATAAATCACCCCTAAAGTAGGTCCTAGGTAGCCCATAGGGCAGAGTGCATTGTAATTTAAAGGCTAGACATACACCTTTAAGTTTTAAATGTCCTGGTAGTAAAAAAAAACCTATATTCATTTTTCACTACTTTGAGGCCTACCTCTCCAATAAGATAACATTGGCTTGCCTTACTACATTTAATAAGTGATAGCTTTATGTTGGAAACAGGTGACATTTCATGTTTCGTGTCTGAAAATAAAATTTTAAAATCAAAATCCTATTTAAAGGTAAAGTCGGATTTTAAGTTACAATTTTGAAAATGCTATTTGGTGCCTGCAGCCTGTTCCTGGGTCAGATGACTAGGTGTAATTGGCAGTTGGCCTTTGTTTATTCCTCCCGGACAGCCACACAATAGAGGGATTAGTTGGGCCTGGAGGGGCCATCACTGACAGGATGTGGAGGGTAGCTGGGCACAGCCCCACTTGCAACGGAATAGGCTGTGCCCTGCCTTCACACAAAGGACTTGTCACCCCTACATTGTTCATGCAGACAGCCAGGAGCCAGGGCAGGGAAGCAGGAAATTTCGAGCACTTCAAAGGGAATTCTCTTGAAACTTCTACTACTTCAAAGAAGGCACTAGGTCTAAAAAATTGGACCAGCAGACCCATCCTTCAGTTCACTTTCTGGACCTGCGGTAGGACTCTTAGAGGACTGCCTGCTGCTGTAGCCTGCTGTGTGCGCCACAAAACTGCATTGCTGAACCTGGAAGAACTGCTTTGCTGCCTGGGGCCTGCCTTGAACCCTCAAGGCCTGCCCTGCTGCTTGAACCCTGTTCCACTGATTGTACCCAGTGACTCCTAGGGGTAGTTGGCTGGACTCTTGATCAGAGAATTAGGGACAGAAATGGCTCAAAGTATCTTGAACCCACACCTGGACCCAGCCTGAGTGAGCCTAACCCCTCAACGAGTGCCTGGACCCTTGGTGGTGGTGCTAAAGGTGCCCAGATAGCCAAAATCCAAAACTTGGCAGTAGGTAAATCTTTGGCTAAAAACTGTCTTGTCTGTCCAATCAAGGTGCATCGCTGGTCAGCCTGACTTCGCGGCAGCTCCTGCCATGTTCTTCTCTGCGGCAGCAAATCCTGTTCAGTGGACCTTCGCCAAAGGGTTATCTGGCCTTGTGGAATTCTCGCAGGCTACAGCCTCCAGCATTGTCCCACTGGACATTTTCGACTTCCAAGAAAGAGACTAAGTCTCAATGTGGAAATCTTCACCGCATCTTTGTCCAGTGGCTCCCCGATGATAATGCCTCCTCCTCGAACTATGCCTGCAGCCTTGCCACGCTGAACTTTACATTCTCAGGCAACTTTTTCTTCAGTCTGGAGGTAGATGCCAACAAGGCCCAATTCACTTTTTGTATCTAACTCGCGCTACATCGCGGTCTGCCATACTTTTGAACTTTGACCAGGTCTGCGGCTGGCGCGTTGATCTTTTGGAGCTAGTTTTTACCATAAACTTAAAAAAATCATAACTCTGGTTCTACTGATTGGAGTTTGTCATGTAGGTGTCAAATAATTTATTAGAATTTAGTCTATTTTTCTAAATGGTGTGGGATTTTTCTTGTGTTTTGTTTTCACTTTATTTCTGTTTGTGAGCTGCATACATTCTTTACACATTGCCTCTAAGTTAAGCCTGGCTGCTTTTGTGCCAAACTACCACAGGGTGTTAATTTAGTAACTTTATTGATTCACCCTAACAAGGGATTGTGGCTGTTGCTTGAGCAGGGTTAACACTGCACTCAACCACCAACCCAATTTTTCCCGATGGGTCTGACACTACTCACACAACTCACTTACGTTTTACATTCTTTACAATACTGCTACTTTGTTTAAAAAACATTTCATTTTTTTCCTTGAACTCATTCAAAACAGATTATTTCTTTCAACCACTATATAATTATTTCACCAAAAGGAGCCTCCAACATTGTTGGAACCAACACTTTCTGTTTGGCTGAGGCAATCCCCCAGCTAGGCAGAACCTACCACTCGTCAGGGGCGGGTGATTACACACACTGTATAACCTGCGCTCACCCTTGGGTAGCTTGGCACCGAGCAGTCAGGCTTACCACAAAATCAATGTGTAAAGCATTGACATAGCACTCAATCACGATAAATACCTTGAACGTCACAAAAGAGACTTCACACGTGGTGTATGTAAATAATGTTTGTATTCAACACACATATAATAATCAATACAGCATGAACATCAAGTATTTCTGGGCATAAATCACATTTGGAGTTATTTTCTAGTCGTACTAGGCCTAGCTGAGTTCGAATGACATCAGCAATATGCACACTTGGGAAAGATCCAATTCTACCCCCCCAGCATCCTTATGGGGTGCAACACGTTGTCCACCCGGGCCCACCCTAGCAATTATTGTAAATCAATAGCACACAGTCGGAGGGTACAGCATGGGCCACAACAATAGCAGAAATATGTACATACACAGAATTATACCACTTTTTAGCAGCACTGCGGGCCGAGGGCATAAGGGTAAAACCAATGTCACACGCAATGCTTTTCTAGTGAAAAATCCACGTATAAGGCAAACCGCCGGCCAGCGTCGTGAATCACAGGAGGTTTACCTACTGTCTCTCCCACATACACACTCACACCGCACCACTACCTGGTGCAATGGATATCAGGCAGGCCCTTACAGAACACGCTTGCACACATACACACCCATCACCCTAATGCAGTGCAATTGATACCCAGCAGGTCCATTGGTAACACGCTGCAGACCTGTGGCCCTAAGCCTCCCTCCACCATCTAACTCACCCGACTATCCTACACCCCCTGATTGGAGAAACCCTTTCTCCGCCCAGGCACTAGGCCGCATGCGGCCGACGTTACTCTTAGTCAGGGTCCCGGGGAAGCTGGTGGGGATAGGCAGCAAGGTCAATTAGGAGACAATCGGCAAAAGTGGTTTGGCAGCCACTCGAAAAGTTCACACACAGGATGCAGAGCAGGAATGGGCTGAGGGCAATGGTCAGCCATACCAAAGGCATCAGCAAGGGCCTTTGGACACTAGCCCAGTTCTGCAAAGCAAAGGGGGGTCACGCAGTCTTTTGACCCAGATCCGATCATTCTCAGAAGTGTTCCTCCAGCCCAGTCAATCACTCTCACTGCCCAGGCCCTAGCCAGACAATACTACCTGGCAACACGTTGTTGTCTGGAAAGGCTGGTAGAGGAGAGGGCAGTTGGTCTGCCGTGCTGAGGGCCAGAAAGGGAACAATCAAGGAATGGAGAATGAAGCAGGAAAGGGGGACCTCTTGAAATGAGGAGACACCCTGTCAGCGCACATCAATCAGAGTCGCACCCAGAAAATCCGTGCACAACGTCTGGTGCGTGATGATACGGGTCACACCAGACAGTCTCGGTCACATACAACGAAAAGTTGCAATATTTTATTTACATTATATGGATAAGCCCTAAACTATGGGTAGCGGTTCATGTCAAAATTGCAGCTGCGCAAATATGACACCTCCTGCAATGCATATCGTATAACAAAATAAATAGAACACATACCAGAATGAATATAACATGTCATATAACAAATCTGCTAAATGCCAGAGTCTATACACAACGTAGCAAAACAAATATGACACATATCAAAATTAATACATTTCTTGGTGAATGGTATGAATACCACATATGTTAAATTGAATAAAGCATATACTAAAATATGTCAACCATACTGAAATGAATATAGACATGTGGACAGTGGTGAAATGAATATGGCCCACATTGAATTGAATATGACACATATTGAACATCACTGAAAAGAACGCAGCAAGCTCTGAAATGAATGTGACATGAATTAAAAAGAATATGACATTCTCTGAACTGAGGTTCTGAGGTTTTGAGAGGAATATGATACATGCTGACATGAAAATGATGTGCTGAGATGAATATTACCTTCAGTGAAATGAATATTAGTTAAGTTATCATAAATAGATTGCATTTTGAAATTAATATAATACATGTTGAAAAGAATACGACACACCTTGAAATTCGCATTACACCTATTGTAATTAGGCCCGGGTAAAATTTAAATTACACTGGCGTAATTCACATAATTTAAGGAATTTCCTGTCATGCTTTTTATGCGAAATTATGGAAATAATGCCATTACACCACAAAGTGTAATGACATGCCATTCGCTGTAAAATATTACTATGAGATCATGCTAACAGCCAGAATGCAAACAACATATGTACTTTTTTGTTCTATTTTTTACTACAAAATGTATCCTCATATTAACAATTGAAATTGTATTTATATAGCACTTCCTACCCTTGACGAAACATTGAAGATGTGAGGATGCATTTCCTGCTAAAATATATAGTGCTAAATGGTGGATTTCCATTTCACATAATTACACATAATTTCATATATTTTTTCTGAAATTTCTCCTAATTATGCTGACACAGATTATGTCAATTTCACAAACCCCTAACTGTAATAAATATGACTAGTTTTGAAATTAATATGGCCCACATTGAATTGAATATGGCCCGTGTTGAAATTAATATGACATAATACCAGACATGTTGAAATTAATATAAGCCGCTTTGAAATAAATATGACACATATTCAAAATTAATATGAGATGTGCTGAAATTAGTATGACAGGTGTCGAAATGATTGTGACCTATGCTTAATGTGATGCTCATTCAAATGAATATGGAGTACATTGAGAGGAAATTGACTCACATTGAAATGATCATGACATGTATTGAAATGAATAGGAGATATACTGAAATTGCACAAACACTTTAAAATAAACATTTTAAAATAAATGTGACAATAGGTAAAACCATAAATATCTATTTATTAAATAAATAATATGTGCATTGAAAAGAATACAACCTAAATTGAAATAAATATAACATATTTTGAAATTAATATGACGTGTTGAAAAGACTATAGCTACTCTTCAAAGGAATAAGACATGCATTAAAATACACATGGCCTATGCTGTCATTAATAGGATATGCAGTGAAATTAATATGGCATAAAAAAATCTAGTCTAAAAACCACCCACCTGGGAGCATCACTACATTAAAGGAGCAGCTATCTGAATTCACCACAAGCCAAATAATCTCATCTAAGGAGAACACGTTACTTGATGATTTCAACCTACACAGGGAGAATGAGAAAGACAAAGCTCTTTCACTTTTATCCTCTGTCTTTACCAACAATGAGATCATACAATTGTACCTATCCCTCACCCACATTAAAGGCACCACCTTATAGCTCATTAGTGCCCCTACCAGAATGGTCAAGACAGATCCCACAATTACGGAAGTCTAATTGGACCACTAACTAGTCTCCTTCCCTCTTCCAAATTAATTTCCAGAGGTCAACCACGAAGACCCAAACAGTGATGTAAAAACCTCATAAACATCAACCTGAATAACCTAGAGCACCTTGTATCCTTCTCTTCCCAAACCGCTCCCCGTGACACAGAAATCAAAATGTTTATCTCGCAAAATGTTGATAAATTATCCACCAAATTAGATAACCTGGCAACTTTGAAACTAGAAAATTCAAAACCAAAAGATCATCACAATTGTAATCTAAAGACTTAATTGAAAGCTGAAAAGTTCTGAGAAGTACTGAAAAACAATGATGCCAACACACCTTTGGCGAGGACCTGGAAAACTTAAGAAATGAAAGAAAAAACTATAGAAAATATATTTAACGCCAAATTAACCTTTATTAAAATGGAAATAATTCCAGCCCAAACTGCCCCTTGAAAACTGCTTGAGATTATGAAACAACAGACCTCACCTGCCAATCTAATATTATTTGAAAATCCAGAATAAAGCTGTGAAAAACTCTCAAACATCTTCATTGAGCAAGATAAAAACAACTCTCTGTAAGACCTGCCAGCCTTAGGGTGGTTTTCTCCCAAACTTTCTGCCTTACTTCTCCATTTTAGCTGATCTCGTTTTTGCTGGCCTTAGAACTCTGTGCCCTTTGCTACTACTAACCAGTTCAAAAGTGCATGTGCTCACTCCTTAAAACATGGTAACATTGGCTTACCCCCAACAGGCACATTTATTTTACTTATAGGTCCCTGGTAAAGTGGTACTATGTGTACCCAGGGCTTGTAAATTAAATGCTACTAGTGGGAGTGCAACTCTGATTGCGCGACCCCTTTCAAACATGTCTCAAGCCTGCCAGTTCAGCCTGTGTGTGCAGTTTTAAACTGACATTTGCACCTGGCTAAATAAACCTTTTGCCAGGCTCAAACCTGACTTTTTAATACATATAAGTCACCCCTGGGGTAGGCCCTAAATAGCCCACAGGGCAAGGTGCAATGTATTTAAAAAGTAGGACATGCAATTTTAAGTTTTAAATGTCCTGGTAGTGAAAAACTCTCAAATTCATTTTTCACTTCTGCTAGGCTTGCTTCTTCCCATAGGATAACATTGTAGTTACCTTATCATATAAAATAAGCTATAAATTGCAAATGGGAACAGGTAAACAGTTCATGTTTGGTTTCTTTGGAAATGTAATGAAAAATCATCTTTTATGGTGAAGTCGGATTTTTGATTATAATTTTGAAAATGGCACTTTTAGAAAGTTCAGACTAGAGCGTAATGTTCTAGACAGGCTGTGCACTACCTGAAAACACTCCCTTATGAGTGTGTATAAACAATGTTACTTGGATGTCGGACACGAGGTAGAAGGGGAAGACGCGTTTCAGATTAAATTACCACCACCCTTGCAGCGGCGTTGGGAAGAGTTACAAATACTAAGGACTCCTTTCCAGTTTACCGCTTCAGCAGTACTGAATTTAATTTATGTGTAGCTGATCCACATAGCTTGGCTATTTGCGGCGCTTTTGGACGCCGGGCTGTTTCTGATATATTCTGACAGACTTGTTGTAGTTCCGGTCGTTGTCCGCCAGCGGATTGGAATTAGATATCCCCTGAAGAAGGGTGCTGGTTACACCCGAAATGCATTGGGATTTTGGAGCAAACAGCATTTTACTGTTTATGACCTGAATAAACGGACTTTTGAAACTCATATTTTGATTTGGATTCACAGCATATAAGTGGACGAAAGAAGTTTTACCATCAAGACGGTTTTGGTTGATGGTTCATTCATACATTTTCTGGATAATCACGGTCTTTGGGAACGATGTTAATTTATGAATAATTCTGTTTTTCTATGCAAAATTTTTTTTTTAAATGAATTGCAAACATTGTTTATACACACTCATAAGGGAGTGTTTTCAGGTAGTGCACAGCCTGTCTAGAACATTACGCTCTAGTCTGTATTTTCTATTAGAATTGGTGGCAGGGTGGAACCACTTCAGGTAGTGCACACCAAGTCAGAAAAGCATTGAATATAGAGTATATTTAGTGAACTAGGTTAACCTGAGTGCGCACAAGCTGTGATCAGTATAATTTTGACTTTTAGAAAGTTGGCATTTTCCTGATTTAGCTATTTAGTGCCTGCAGCCTGCCTCTGGGTCACATGTCTGGGTGCAGTTGGCAGTTGGACTTTGTGTATTCCTCCTAGACAGCCACACACAACAGAGAGCTTAGGTGTGCCTGGATGGGCCATCACTGGCAGGATGGGAGGGCTGAGTTAGGCATAGCCCCACTTACAACCGATTAGGTTGTGTCCTGTCTTCACACAAAGAATTGCATACCCCCTGTAGTTAGTCATGAGCCAGGACAGAGGAGGCAGGAGACCTGTGCACTTCAAAGGGAAACCTCTAGAAGCTTCTCTCACTCCAAATGAGGTACCAGGTATAAATATTGGACCTCAGACATCAACTCTTCAGTGCACTCCTGGACTTGTCGATATTACAGAAGAAGGATGCTGTGTTACTTTGCTGCCAGATGGACTTCCACTCTGCTACCCTGCTGCCTGCTGCCCTGTTTGCTGATAAGGAAGATTGCACCTGCACCCTTCATCCCAGGCTGAAGTGACTCCATGGGTTAGCCAGCTGGTCTCCTGTTGTGAGCTACAGGGACATAACAAGCTCCAGAGGCTCCCTCCTACTGCCCAGATGCCTGCTGCCTCAACTTGCAACTGGACCTACAACTGGACATGCCTGAGTCCTGCTAGCCTGTGCTGGAGTGAGTTCCTGAAGCCCGAGTGGTGACCCTCATGTCCTGGACCTGTGGTGTGGCTTAGTTGAGCTCCCCTGAAGTTTTTGGGCTCTTCACAATCAGGCAGTTTGCGCCAAGACCGTGTCTAGCACCAACCACCAATGTGAAGTTCAGGCAAACCAACTCTTTGCACTACCGCATTGACCGCCGTGGTGACCACCAATGTGAAGCTCCGACCATGACCGTCAACAACACCGACAGGATCTTCACACTACAGCAACAATTGTCCATGACGCCCAGACGACACTTTGCGGTACTTCGACAGACACCCGCAATGTTCTCCCTGCTCCTTGCAGCCCTTTCCACCATGAGCGGAACTCTTGGCACCGGGTTGAGGGACTAACTTGGTCCCTGTGTCTGACCCACACTCAATTGCGATCAGCCTGGACTTGTGACTTTCTCTTGGTCTTGCACAACCAGATAGCTATCTCCAACCTACCCTATGTAGCAAAAGTTCTAGAAGATTGTGTTGCTACACAACTCAATCAATTTATCAGGTACCATAAACTAGATGACTATTGATCAGAATTCAGAGAATGCTGCAGCATACAATCAGACATGCTGTAACTAGTGAACGATACTCTGAACAAACTAGACACCTATGGCTCCTGTTTCCTAATCCTGCTAGACCTGCCTGTGACTTTTGACATGATTAACCACTACGCCCTCCTAAAAACCCTAAAAGAGAGATTGGGCAAAGAAGGTATTATGCTTAAATGGTACTCTGCATTCCCAGAAAACAGAAGAGAAAAAATAAAATTCCCAGCTTGTTTTCAAACATTTCCCAAATCAGACAACTTGTACCCCAAGGCTCCACCCCTTCGCCAAAACTTTTCAATTTATATGGAGCCCTTGGGCCTACCTACTGAGAAACCCACAAATTTCATCTCACTTGTATGCTGCCAATATTCAAATCTACTTGAAAATCTCCTTTCCAAATTATCTTAGATACAAAGCACAAATTCTGAACATAATCCAATCCTCAATCTCTCATCACCACTGTAAACTCAACTTCCTGAATACCTACTTTCTTTTAATCTCCTTATCCAATTGCACAATCCCAGCCCAACAATGGCTGTTCCCTACTAGAGCACAAACCAGAAATTGTAGATTACACAAAACTCCTAGGATTCCTTCTGGATAAAAACTTCAACCTGTAATTCCACATACATACACAAGCTAAGGGAGCACAGCGCCAACTCAGACTACTGAGACTACAAACAGATGGCCCAGTCGCTTGTTCTATCATGGCTAGTATGCGGCAACTCCCTGCTTCCCTCTCTGTAGTACTCTGTGGTGTAACCAAAAGCCACCTAGGTCTTCTCAAGACGAAATACCATGCAACTGTCAGATTCATCTGGGGAAGGAAGAACTATTATCACATCATTCCCCTGCAAATCACTCTCAACTGTCTGCTGCTTGAAGGAAAGAGCCAATTCGAGCTAGCATACATTCCCTACAGAGTTCTCTTTATTGGCACTCCAAGCTATCTTGCCCTCAAACTACACATATCCGGATGTAAGCAGACTCTATAAAAGTTCAGACTTTACTACTGGAATTCCAAAAATTTAAAAAAAACAACTAAAAAGCAGTCATTCTCAGCAAGCACCCAAAGATGTGTAACTCATTCAATCTGAACTCTAACCTCCTTTGAATCTTTAAAAAAGGACTTTCAATCTTTTCTGTTTCCGCGCTATATCTGGTGTTGTGTGAAATCTGCCCCCAATAGTGCCAATCATAAAGCCGCTAATGCCTTTGTTGTTCTACTGTATGTACTCCACCTCTCCCCCCTCCCACTGCTGTCTTTTCTTCTCCCCCTCCAAATATTGTTACCAGCTATCCTTAAAATTCCTTAACATGTATTTTTTTATTTTTACCAACTGTAAAGTGTTCTGATCCCTGATTAGGTCTGAATCATGATATATAAAACTGCTAAGTAAATAAATAACATCACAGCATCTGATATACTCCAGCAATATTTAACCTGTATACAGTCAATGGGCCACACATTCCTAAGAAGCGATCTGATTTCTGCCAAAGTTAGACTGATGCCTTCTTTCTATACTTATGTAATCAGGCTATGTCTTCTGTGTGACTTGGAAACTGAAAGCTGATACATATTATCCTCAGCTGATTTGAGGTGTTGTTATGAGCAAATCATGAGGATAAAATCACACAAATGAGACAACTAAGAGAACCGAAACGTGGAGTTAGGAATCCAAAATAAGGTAAACAAAGGTTAGAGAATGAAAAGTGGCCTTAAAAAGGATGCTACAAAATAAATTGAAATTAATACAAATATTGTAGAAGCATGTGTATTTAGGTCAGAAATTAAGTTATTAATTTGAGAGTGGGTGAGCCCACCCAACTTAGGGGCCGATTCCGATCTCGGCCGGTAGGGCTCCGAATAGGATTCGGCTTTACCGGATCCGATTCGGAGCCCTGTTTCCCGACCGAACCGTACGCGGGTCCGGCCGAGCGAGTACGATGCGAAATCGCCGACCGACTCGTCCGGGCGTCCCGACCGCTCCGACCGACTCGCTCGGACTCGAACCGCTCCGACCGACTCGCTCGGACTCGACTCGCACCGCGCAATGGAGACGTTTCCCGGCCGGGTAAGTACGATGCGCGCCGCGAGCAGTCCGACCGAGCCGCGCACTCCGGCTCGAAAGAGCTGTCGGAGCCGTGCTCGGGGGTCCGTGTCGGACCCCCAGTACGCGTAGCCGCGCGAGTCGCACACAGGGGGGACCCATGGGTCCCCCTACCTGTGCGTGTACGGCGCGAATCGCTTCGCCGCGTACCCGCTGTAGGGGGCGCCCTTGTCCGACTCGCACCCATTGAGTCAATGGGAGCCCGCGTACGCGTTGTAGGACCGGCTCCCATTGACTTCAATGGGAGTCCGACCGACTCGAGTCCGATAACATACGGCCGCATCGTACTCGTTCGGTCGGACTGCACGGGTCCGATTCGGTCGGAAATCTCTCCGGGTCCGGCTCGGTCGGAGAAATTTCCGGCCCGAATCGGAATCGACCCCTTAATTGCCTCAAACTGGTTAGGTCAAAACGCAGTGCTTAGAGAATCTTTGTTCAACCCCAGGTAGCTTTGGCACAAGCAGTAGGCAGCATGTTAGATTCAAGCAGTACCAACAATGTTAAAGTCGAGACAACAACACAATAAAATCCAAAACCCAATTTAGAAAAATAGAGATAACCTCAATGACCTAAAATATACCAACATTTTTCAAATGAGTAAAACTGGATTTGAGACTTTTTAAACTTTCAAGGCAAAAAGGGTCTGGAAAAGGTAGTGCGGTCATTGAAAAATTACATTTCACAGGTGACTGGGACCTTGCTGACCACGATGGAGAGGCGGTAAGATACACAACCAGGTCTTAGACTCTGAAATAAAAGTCAAAATCCTTTACCGGGGAAAGGTCCTTTGAAGAAAGATGTGTTGCTGTAGAGCTCCCACTGAGGCCATTGGTTTTGAGGACAAAGCTCTGACTAGGAAAAATCTGGATTTTGTAGCTGCCTACATTGCGTCATTGCTGAGACGGATTTCACACATCATGCCAGTCCAAGCTTTTACATCTGTACTTGGTCACTTTCTCAGTCCACAAAAATCTTTAGTGAGGCAAGGCTAGAAGCTGTAGCTAAGCAGGGCTACACAATGCTGATGCCTTTTCCGCAGAATCGCATAGCAAAAAGCTGCCTACCTTGGACACTCTCCCTGTGTATGCCCCAGCATCTTGTCCCAGTCCTCTGGAGGTCAAAATGTTTCTATGTACTACTTTTCTCCACTCCCCTATTTAGATTAATTATCCTCCCCTCTGGTACGGTCCAAACTGATTCTCCACTCCGCGAGGGTTAGTGCAGGGGTATTGGAGGGCTCTGTGAAAGAATAGGAGCAGCTCCATTTGGCATCTTAAGTCAAAACCGGTAGTGTCTACGCTATCCTTTCTTCTGCGATCTGTTCGCGCTTCCTCCCATAAATCTAGTCCCTGCCACGTGATCAGTTCTTGACAATTCTCCTGCCTTCTTGGGTCCAGAGGTTAGGCTATTGTACTCTGCCAGGTAGGGTTGTTAACTACAGCCAGAATGTGTATTAGGCTCTGGTGGTTTGATGAGTGCAATAACTGGGATCAAGCCTTTTCTGGCCCAGGAATTCCAAAGTGCAGTCATAGGAAGTTATTTTTCTATTTCTAGTTTGTTGTTTTTGTTCTTGGTTTTTTGTAAATTGGTGGTGAGCACGAAGCTGCAGTTTTTTTTAAACGCATTTGGTGTGATCACTTGGGGTGAATATGCAGTCACTGTGCATGCGTAAATTGGGGGACACTATTTGGTATATTTTCAGGGTTATATTAGAAGATAAAACAAGGGTAAATGCAGGGTGATGGTGATTAATGCATGGATTGAAGTTCACACACAATGTGCTGAGCGAGGAATTGATCATGTTAAATGTTTTAATGGAGTAAAAATAATTAAGGGTGGTTTTCTCTAATTTTGTAGTTACCCCTGAAGAAGGGCTAAGGTAGCACGAAATTCATTGGATTGATACGATTAAGACTGCCAAGGAGGAAAGTGGATTCCCGCGTGCTTTAGAGAAAGGCCTGGAAGGCATATCTTTTGCATGAGAAGAAAAGGGAAATCCCAACGCCTTTCATGTAAATGGTGAAAGCAATGAAAAGATAACGGACAAAATGGAATAAAATTGTCATAAATGGATTACAGAATGAAAATGGAGTCTGTGTGAACGTTTTTGGAATTACTCTGTGCGTGTGGGACAAGGGCATAACTGTGCTCTAAATCTCATGAACTTTCATATGCGTGCCACTGGGGCAAGGCACTAGCTCAGGCTGCACGCAAGAGCAAAATATTGAATAAACTTTGATAAAAATTAAGCATAACTAGGGTGTGCATTCTATCACCCATTTGAACATTAAAATCTGATTTTGCCATTAAATGAGATTTAAAAAGCAATGTGAAAAATAACTTTGTCATTTTTTCAACATTTTCACAAGCAGAGATGTGAAATAAATACTTTAATTAAACCTAGGCCTAGGGAAAATCTAGCCTAAACCTCCACTGTGAAAATAGCTATTAGGCTTTCAGTTACTGTGAGGCCACCTATTTGAAATATGCAGTGTGTCACCCTGCCCTGTAGGCTTCTAAGGCACACTTCAGGCTTGTTGAGGTCTGTGCACTTACCTATAATACTGGTCCAGGTCTTCTGCTCTCCGGTGTATATGTGGCTGTTTCTGGAAGACAGAATGACACCATACACTGTAATATGTAGTAGGCAAGAGCCCTTGATAAGCTGCCACCTTCTCAGGAGGCAAAAGCCAAAGGCGTAAAAAATCACCTTGCTGGATGAAGACTTCAAAGGATTGAAGAAAACCAGGAATCTGGAATCTGATAGTGGGATTATTCAGGAGTGAGCAGTCGGGATCAGCAAGTGTAGGGAACGAGGAAACAAGTGAAGGAACACAGCTTTGTCAGAAGATTCTTGCAGGAGCTTTAAGGGCTGTCTGAGAGACATTGCTCACTGGATGAATAACAACAAACTTAAGTTGAATGCCGACAAAACGGAAGTGATGTTTTTTGGCAAAGACCAGCCCCCTGCTGCAGATCTCTGGTGGCCGGAGGAAATGGGCTCCCCACCCGTTCCGGCTGGCAGCGCCAAAAATCTGGGAATAAAGTGGCAGACTGATCTATCCTTTTCGGCCCAAATTCAGCAGGTGACAGCTGCCTGTTTTGGCAGGTTGAGAAACCTGCGAAAGTTTATACACCTACTGCCAGAGAACTGTCGTCGGGTTGTAGTCCATGCCACAGTTACCTCTCGCCTGGACTACGCGAACGGACTCTAACTGGGTTTACCGGCTTACCTGGTTAAGAAACTACAAATGGTTCAAAATGCGGCTGCGAGCTTAATCAGACGTGTCCCATTTTGGCAGCATATCTCTCCACACATCAAAGAACTACATTGGTTACCGGTAGCCAATAGAATCAAATTTAAGGCCTTAACCTTAGCTTTTCGGGCAGTCCATGGATCATGCCCCAGCTATCTGAAGCAGAGATTAGTTGCGTATAAGCAGACTCGGTCACTGAGGTCTAACTCTCAGAATCTGCTTTGCACCCCCCGAGTAAAGAAAGCACGGTTAGGTGGCAGATCTTTCATGTTCGGGGCGTCCATGGTATGGAATTCCCTGCTTAATGCCTTGCGCCAGATTGCCTGTGAAACGCAATTCAGGAAAGCAGCAAAAACATGGCTTTTTAACCTAAATTAATCTCCGGGGATCCGGGCCGCTCAGGACTTCGCGCGTCACCTGTTGCTATAGCGCCGGGACACCTCCTTGGAGGTAGCTGTTCGCGCTCTATAAATGGCTGTGTTATTATTATTTGTTGAGACGCACCCTCCAACCAGACTGAATCCCATTTATAGTAAAAGAACAACAACAGGAAATTACTTCAAACATCACATGACAGGAAACACATAGGATTGTGAAAATCAGAAATGAATCAAGAAACAGCCGTTATGGAAAAGTGAAAGAAACAAGAACGAAACCTGAATCAGACTAGCTGCTTAGTCACTTTAAAAAGCAACTGAAAACCCTCAGGCAGAGATTGCCATTGTGGAGCTGGGAGAGCAAGGAGCAGTAACTAGGAGCCCAGGAGCAGGAGGGAAGGCAGCCCGAGGTGAGTAAAACTCACAGCCCACATGCAGCTTTTCCTCAGACCCTGGAACTGTGGGTCTCCAGCGTCCCCCAGGCAACCGAGACCCAGCAGTCGAATCAAGCTTTAACTTATTGATATATAAAAATAGGTGTTCTCACATGACAAAGGCACTTTTCCTTGTCATGTGTTACTGCAAGATTTTGAACTGCACAGTGAAACTTCTGGTAGCCATTTATTTTGGCCATTTATGAGGGTGGCATAAATCCACACTGCAGCCCACATATATTTTTAACTCACACAGCATTGGTACATTTCTCTGCAGTTTACTATGGCCTTACAGGAAGTTAAATGAGCCCAATTCTTTATTTATTGCAGGTTATGATCTCGGTTTTAGCTGATTTTTGATTCAAATGGTTTCTCAGCATCCAATGGTTAATGGGTAATTTAAATTATGGTGTGCAGGTAATGTTCATCGCAGGCTGTAAACTAAGATACCTTTATGACTGTGTTGTCACATAAATTCATTTCACTAACTCTGGCATCTCCAAAGAGAAGCTCGTGAGCTACTGGTAGCTCCCCAGCTAATTGTAAGTAGCTCTCCAGTGTGCAGCCCAGCCTACTAAATTTAAAGCTTTTGTTTGGTTCATTTATGTATATACCCCACAATTGAAAAAGTGATATTTTATTGTTTAATCATGTGTTACATTGGAGACTTATTACCAATATTATTATATTGGTACCAGGGGCACTGCAGCCATGGCTGTCATGTATTAACCATAGATAGGCATTCAAAGTTCATAATGTCGATTTCACATTACTGCTGGTAACTCTGCCTGATGCAATGAGGTGATCACCGCTAGTAATCTTGCTTGGGGTCGCCACTGACACACATGATAACTAACATGGTGCCACTGTGTGACACATGATATCGGCTCCCATCACACGTTCTCCCGGTGAGGAGCGAATATCACATGGTGGCAGGGAAAACAAGCTGAAAACCACTGTAAACAGTGTTTTTCCAGCTTGTTTTCTGAGCCTTTGAACTGCCGACGTACATTAGGGGTGTGAAAACACCCCAGGACATCCTCAGCAAGCTTTTTTTGGGGGGGAGGGGGTTTGGGGTTGGGATTGGGTTCAAAAATGCCTTGTAGGTACTTCTCGGCATGATGCCACGCCCCCTTCAGGCCCCCCCCTCACACAGTGAGATTGTTCTTCAAGTATGCACTGATGTAATCTTGTCTGATGTGGTCACTGTTTCCACACTAATAATATTAGTAGCTCAGGATGATTTTCATGTACTATAAGTAGCTCTTATTACAGAAAAGGGTGGAGTCTCCTGACTATTTTCAACAGCAGAGTGTGAAATATTCACACTTCAACATCTCACCCGTTGCTGTGTCCAGACAGGACCGATTGTTCATGTACTTTAAAGTGAGCTCAGGAGCTGACATTATAAAGTGCCCATAATGTGAAGGAGCATAGCTTTCACCACAGTAACATTCTTTCTTGATAGCTCATTATCATTCTCAAAATAAAGAACTGTACGTGGAAATCTGAGTATCAATAAACCAGAGTGGATAGGATGCTCTGTATTCGATTTTATTGTATCAACTCTAAATATATTAAAATCGGTGCAAATAAATAAACCCTCAGAGTATGAGAAGTATATATAATTATAGAGTGTGCTTACAATTGTGTAATAATTGCTTAGAACTATGTTTCGTGTAAATGTCTTTGAACAAAGAAACTTAGGGGCATATCAACAACAAAAGGCGATAATAATCGCTGAACGCGTTTATCGCATTTGTCATTATCGCCGTCTATCGCCGGTTCACATCGCCGTGTTAGCGGCGTATTAACAACGCTTGGCTAACAGGCGATGTGAAATCCGGCGATTGACGGCGATATTCCACATTACCGTGTGAAAACCAGCGACAACAGGACGGCGCTAAAGGAAATGTTGTTGATAGGGAGATGTGGACTCAGCCATTCAATCCACCTCCCATTGAAGAGATAGACAAGTCTGAAATTTATCAGACGTTAGATACCGGCGATAACCGCGGTTAGCGCGGCTTTTAATAACGCTATGGGTGTCAGGGCACAGCTTGTTAATACTGCGATGTGCGGTTACGGACTGTTTTCCCTGTTGTTTTCTTTGGGAATGCCTCCTTTGCATCTCATTAGAGATGCGAGGCTAGGAGTGTGGAGAACGGCTGCTAACATGCGGTAAAGCATGTTAGCACCGCATTGTTGATAGTGCGATGACATTTTCGCCGCTTTTCTGGCTTTTAAAGCCAGAAAAGCGGCGATATGGCCCTTGTTAATATGCCCCTAAATTATTACACGTATTATTTTTATTATTGGTGTTAGCTATATGTTTAGGATGACTATTAATATTATTCTCATTGTTGTTGTTTTATGGTTATAGCTCTCACATTCTCTCTCTCTCTCTCTCTTTCCCGCCTTCTCTTGGTACAATGTACCTTCTTCAGACTTTGACTGCCATTTTGAATCTCCCTGTGACTTGGATTCTGAGACTCCTCGAAGTGAGAGCCCCTGGCGAGTGAGGAGTGCCGAGGCGCTGCTGCACATGGACCAGTTGGGGGGACCCAAGGAAGATTACTCTGAGGGCTCCCCAGGAGGTAAGTTCACGTCTGGAACATGTGCCCCGTGCTCTGAAATTACAGACAGGTTCATCTTGTAAAGCGACGGCATAGTTATGGAAATTATACAAGCTACAATTACCTGTGATTGCTTCTAGGAACACAGGCGTCACTTTCCCATTCGCCGGCTGTGTTTCGTCAGTGTGGAAGTCGCATGTAATTGCCTGGACACATTAAGGAAACATTATTCACAGCGTGGTCGTGGAACGGCCCTGCGCGCTTTGTTACCCTGTAATGAACATTCGTGGCGCCTCAAGCTGTCTTTAAAGATCCGTCATATCTGGTGGAAGCAGCATTTATCAGAGCAGGGGGACACATGTTTGCTACTGCTAACAGGCTTAGCTGATCTACCTACAATACAGTATTATTATCACGCATTTGTAATGCAGCAATAGCAAGTTAACTTAAATCAGGAAAAAATATTTTACATTGATATTCTGTTTACCCCTTTTTAACAGATATAACGGTTTCTAAATGAGGGCCTCTGCCTTTCGGCCATTTTGCATTTTCTTCCATACTTCCTTGTGCCACGCAGACAGATAGCTAGAAGATAAAATATGATGGATGTTGGATGTCAATAAAGTGAAAGGGTGAAGTGTTCTGGAAAACTTTGGAAGGATGAGTACTTATGTCGCAGTCGCCATCTTTGAATGCTAATTTTTAGGTGTGGCGTTAGCCAAGACCATTAGATTTTTTTTTTTTTTTAAATGTATGTATAATATAGCTATTTAAAGAGGCTTACAGCCAGCTGTCTCTATCCATTGGTCTGTTGGTGTGTCATTCACAATTTGCATCCACCCGCTGCAGCATACAGCATGGGACAGGAGGTCAGCCCACTTTAGCCACTGGGCAACCTCACATTTTGGTCTTTCACAAGGTGCATGTTCGCATACAAGGTAGTTCTCTTCAGTGCCAGTGTTTTTGTTTTTACTTTATTGCAGGTTTATCAGTTCCTCTCTGCTGGTTTTTCAGTTCCTATCTCCTGGTAATGGAGTTGTAAATTCCGTTTGCAGTGGCCTTTGTTTTTATTTCTTTTCTGATTGCTTCTATTTCTCAGCACCAATATCCATTGGAAACTCTTTTCATGAAGTTGTCATTTTCTTAGTATGCGCACAATGAAGTACATTTCTAACTGCACTCCTGTATGTTATTCTGGGATGTATTTTAATTGAGGGCTACAGTTATATCTGCAAACCAAGTTGCACAATATCATAACTGCTCGCTACGTTCAGACGTCACTGTTGGTCCAATTGGACCAGCATAGTGCCACTTTTTATGGACTGCCAACCAAGTGCCCGTGAACAAGGACTGTAAGAGTCCAAAACACGCAGGGCTGGTGAATCAAGTAATTATTTTCGTCTGAACTGCTGTAAATCATCAATAAAAGTGACGTCTGAATGTAGAGTGCGTCTTCGTCTTTGGCGAGTGTGGAACTTCATGTTGACGGCGTACCGGCTGTGAAGCACATGTGGGCCTGTCATGGCTTTGGGATTACGGTCAGAACATGGAATGTTCAGTTATGGTGACAAAAGGAATGAGCAAGTTTGGGACATATTTTAGCTGGCAAGTTACAAAACATATTTGAGTATTCATTGGTGATATGTATGGTCCTGCAACTACTGGTCCCAGAATGCACCATATTGGTAACCTACTGAAGAGCTTATTATGAGCAGTAATGATATTGTGCAAATTGGACCAGCATAGTGGCACTTTTTATGGACTGCCAACCAAGTGCCCGTGAACAAGGTCTGCAAAAGTCCGAGACGTGTATGACAGGGTAATCCAGTAATTATTTTCACCTGAACTGCTGTAAATGACCAATAAAAGTGACGTCTGAACGTAGAGTGTGTCTTCGTCTTTGGCGAGTGTGGAACTTCATATATATAAGTTCCTTAAGCTGTGCACAGAAGTAGCTTTCGCTGAACAAATCCAGCAGTTATTGTGAGGAGATAGTACAGTGCATGGCAACAGCTTGAAGTGAAATATATTCTTCAATTAGGCTGCAAGAACATGTCTGGCTGTGCATTCCCAACAAAATATGACATTTTCAATATATCTGTGGACAGCAATCAATCTCAAAAGCCCCCTTTTTTAGTAGAAGAAGCTACTGTCTTCTTTTTACAGAGTTGCAAGGAAGTGCAAAAAACATAGATGACTAGTGCGGGTCTAGAAAGGTCGGATGTATACCTGTAACCAGTTTCCATATGAACTCCTTGTATTTAGCTTAGCCACAGCAAACCTTTCTTATGTATCCAGCTTGTCCAGACCTACATTGGTCACTTCAACTGTAAAATGTTTGCCATGACTGCCACCACTTTGAACAATTCTCCGGCGGACACTTACAGTGCATGCTTTTATTTCTTCCCTATTCTGCTTTGCAATGTGCAGTAAGAGACATCAGTGGTGAATACACAAGTCGCTGAGCTAAGGAAAGAGTGTTCTCTAGCAAGAAAGACTGAAAATTAATCTGCCTTGTTCGGTTCTCATAGACACCAACAGCTTCCAAACATACTGAGTCTTTGACACCAAATGTGATATTTTTTATGACTCATTTACTTTACCATGGCCCATCTTACATATTCAATGTTTTTGGGATCACCTCCTTTACTCATTTAACATCCTCTGTAAGGTTATTATGCATTACAAAAGTCACAGTGGTATTTTACACCTAAATTCAACTTAGATGAGCAAATAGGACAATTTACTTACATTAAAGGGACACATCACAATGTAAATGTATGTTTGCAATTAACAAAATATGATTTACTCTCATAATGTGGTGTAACTTCAGTCTGTTCTCTGGCTTTTGCCCTTTGGAAAGAGTGGGTCAGAGGATTTAATCCTTTTCATGGTACTATCGATGGCCTGAAGTTTAGACCGGAATAGAAAAAGTGGTTACTAGAACATTCTTTGGGTCTGGAGGGTCAAGAAAGTTTTGTACATCTTCATACTTTCACACAATAGGATGAGGAGGAAGAACTAGACAAATATGAAGAGTCTGTGAAAATTAGAAAAACCTTTTTTTTGCAAGACTCCGAACTTAGTTGTATGAGTTATATCCAATGAAATGACTAACTTACTGCTTTATGTGAGGGTACATGAAGATAATGTTGCTAAATCTACTACCTTATTCTGGATCCAAAATTACTATTATTTCCAAGGAGCCCTTTGCCAACAAGAATTTAGAACAAGTTTTGTATTCAGTTGATGTAATTTCCCAAGGTATAATTGTGTCAAAATCAATTTGGTGGGGTACATTAAAACAGTTGTTGGGTTTAAGTGTCGAGAGGTGCACAAAAGGTTTATGTTTCACAATGTGTACTGGGCATTCTTGTTTGACGCCATCAAGGATGTCTGGGAATGGTTCTCAAACCAGGTTGTGCTCTGCAAGGCTTTTACTGAAAGTCATGTGGATAGCAAATTGTATAGTTTACATGTAGTGATGAAAGAACGAGACAAACGTTTTTAACAACGTCTTGGAAAATTGAAGGGTTTTGAGCATGTGGCTGAACTGAAAGAAGGGGGCATCACAGTGCAATACAGATTGTGATGTGTCCCTTCAAACACTAGGAAAGAATCGGATAAGTTGCTGAGTCAGTTGTGTAAAGAAAGAGTGATAGAACCTTGTAGAATCCTCTTTATGGTTGTCTCACATATTTTTGGTTCATAAAAAGAGCAATAAGTTAAGGATGTGTCTTCACCTCAGGAGTTTGAGCAAAGCGTTGACGGATATTCATTACCCAAAATTGAGGAATGATCATCAGTATTGCAGTTTCAAACTTTTTTTTCTAAACTTGTCATGAGGTCTGCCTATCATCAGGTTGTTTTAGCATAAGAATCTAGACACCTCACAGCTTTTGTAACACCTAGTAGTGTATTTCAGTTTTGCAGAAAGCCTTTGGACTTGCTTCCACTGTTGCTGTTTTTCAATGAGTTTTAAGCGATGTGTTGAAGGATGTTAGGGGTGTCCTGGTCTTCCAGGATGGCATCTTCATTTACGGTAAAGATTACGCTGAGCATGTCACAAGATTGAATGCTCTTCATAAAGCTTTAAGAATAAAGTATTGAGACTAAAGAAGGATAAGTATGCATTTGGAGTGTATGAAGTGGAATATCTTGGGCATAGGGTTTCAGGTAAAGGCATTACTGCTCATCCAGGGCTGCTTAGAGCAATTGAAGAGGAACCAACCCCACATGACCGAGAGCAATTTCAAGCTTTTATAGGAATGTGTGAATTTTATTCCAAATTTATTCAGGATTTTTCCACCAAAGTCGACCCTCTACTTGCTTTATTGAAGAAGAATTCTAAATTTGTCTGGGGTAAAGCTCTGAAGTTGGCTTTTAATGAAATAAAGGCGGGACTTTCAAATGCACCATTACTCACCTCATAAACAGCCGGAGACCCTTTGTTAGTCACTGTTGATGCCAGTGGTGTTGGCCTCGGGGCTGTTTTGTCACAGGATAAAGGTGCACATTAATGTACTATTGTGTTTGCCTCTTGTACACTCAGTCTAAAGAAACAAGGACACCCTGAAAGTCAAAGGGACCTAGGGTGTAAGTATCTATAACAAAAACAGCGGTCCGTTCCAAAACAGGTAAGTAATGAAACACAGAAATACAATGATGTCTATGTTTGTAAACTCCAAATGGAGATTAAGTCATTTATTTTAACAAACAATATTTCAGAACCATAAAAGTGGGAAAATAGGTGGACAGAAAGAACAAGGGACATCATGAGATTTCGAACCTCAGGCATTATACATTTATGTGGCTAAAAATTAAATGAACAATCAGTGAGCCACAATTGCAAAGTATCTTTGCTCATAAACAATACCAAATAAACAAGTGAAGTCAAGACACTGAAGTCTCATGATTTCCCTCGTTCTTTCTGTCCACATATTTTCCCACTTTTATGGTTCTGAAATATTGTTTGTTAAAATAAATGACTTAAAAACAAACAATCTTAACACACAGAACATATGTAACACATTGTCATTCAATTATTGGTATAAATGCAATAAAAGCAAGCATGAGTATTATATAACTGGGTGCCTTCAGGTCATAAAACAATGTTAGATGGGCACATAAGATAGTTGGTACCTAGGCAAACGATTTATAAACATACGACATTAAACATGACTTGCAAAATGCTGTGTAGATTTATCAAAGAACACAAAATGTATCAGCACAGGAAAACTTAATTACTGCCCCTTCAACTTCTCTAGCCCCCACCACCACCCCGCACCTCCACCCCCCACCTCCACCCCCCCCCGACGTGCCTGCATTAAACATGATATATAAAAAGTAAGGAAACAGCTAAAAATGCTGAAAGCTTGACACATTTTGTAGAAGGTTTAGAACCGCCAGTGGCTTAGGAAGGGGGGTGCGGTGGTGTGGGCTGCCCCGGGTGTCATCACTGAGGGGGGTGACAAAATGGCAAAAATATGTGTTTTAAACACATATTTTTGCCATTTTCTCAAACCGGTGTGACAAGAAATCACTGAGGGCGGTGACAAAATGGCAAAAATATGTGTTTTAAACATATTTTTGCCATTTTGTCAAGCCTGGGGTGACAAGAAATTTTCCACACCGGGTACCACCTGACCTTGCTACGCCACTGAGAACCGCAACCAAAGTTCTAAGCAAGTCAGCAAGTCTTTTTCACTGGAAAATACAACAGAATCACCTTAATTGCATATTTAAAATCATAATACAATATGTCATGGACATGGTCTGTCTATTCCTCTCCGCCTCCACACTACACAGTGTGCAGAAACTTGCCTCCTCTCAATTGCTAAACTGACCGTGGAGACTGGAGGTTCTGTTGTGTGACATCACACATTGGTAGCGCATAGCTGATGGCAAATGGAAACTCAACCTGGAAAAATATGATAGAAAAAGTATAAAAAGGTGCAAACTATAAATGCATGCACAAGTCCATATTGTGTATGCCACGCTGATCTGACCACAAAAACTGTGGAAACAACGAGAAATTGGCAATGACGCAGCCAATATTATGACCCCAATTTTAGCACCTATTTCTAAATGGCTCTTTAAATTGACTAATGTAATAAGAACTCTTTTTGGAAGTTCTGCAACTCAAGCACATCTCTGCACCAATAACATTTGTGCTGGGCAGTGCTTAATTTGAGCTGGTGGTTTCCAGTGCTCGGCACCGGCACTTAATTGCCGGAACCTGCACTTATGACAGATGCCACGTGGTGGCGCTGTTTGTGCAAGATAAGCAGAAAAATAGTTGTTTGTTAAATCAATATATTTTAAAAACAACTAATACCTGCCACCCAAGCCATTCTTAAAGCTTTGGCGGTCTAGAACAGTTTGAATTGTCACACTTGTAGAAGTGCAATGGTTAGTACTTGTGTAAGTACAGTGGCAATGTGTGGTGCAAACAGTTGTTTTCTCCTGACGAGGGACCCAGCACTTATTTTTTTGCAAACTAAGCACTGGTGCAGGGCCGTCAGTAAAATGTATATCTGATTTACACCAATACGTAATTAAATGGTGGGAAATAAAAGTGTCCAAACAGTGTGTCCGCCCATTCTGTGCTCATTTTAGCGCTTTAGCACTTGTTAGCATGGGAAATTACCACCACCATCCTCTGGTAGTTACCCATATTAACTCAGGAGTCAGCAAAAATGTATCTGAAATCCAAACGTGTTTTGTGTTGAAATGGGTGCAGTCGCAACTTGCGCCTGTTTTGCTACCAAACCATGGGGCAGATTTACAAGCCCCTTGCGCTGCCAGTACGTCTCTTTTTTGTGACGCACCGACAGCGCATTTCCCTGCCCCATATTTACAAGGACAGGAAAAGCCACCCTGCGTGGCTTTTCCTGTCCTTGTAAATATGGCCCCTTTACACGCAGCATTTTGCGTGAAAGGGCGTTCCATGGGTGTTGCTGTGGGTGTTCCCACGCAACACCCATGGAATGAGACACATTTCCAGATTTACGAGGATTCGTAAACCTGGAAATGCGTCAGTATGCTACGCCACCCTAGGGGTGGCGTAGCGAGGCGCAACGAAGAGAAATGTTTTCATTTCTCCTCGTTTTTTTCCTCTTTCAATGCGTGCTGCATTCTACAGCACGCATTGAAAGAGGAAAATGCCTGCAGTGATTGTTTTTGTGCAGGAAGGGTGCCCCTTCCTGCACACAATCAATCTCCCCATGGCGCAGGCAGCTGTTTGTGCGCCAGCGAGAGCACAGGAATGCGACATATCATTGTAAGTATGTCGCATTCCTGTGCTCTGAAAGTGCCGCAGCGTGGCGCAGCCAAAGGGCTTGCGGTGCCGCGCTGCGGCACTTTCTTGTAGATCTGCCCCCCTGGGTCTAAATGACGCAGTCAATCAATCTGCAGGCATGCTTGGTTGCATTGCAGTAGGCTTTGTTGCAGCAAGTTAGACTAACTCTTCTTTCCTAAGAGAAAATACTGTCCTACATCAAAACATAAATTAATTCCGATATAAGTCCCATAGCTAGCAATGCCATGTTAACTGATGCTGACTCCTGCTGTGATACGTGTCTCTCCAGACGTTCAACGCAGTAAGGGAGACGGACCAGTGCTAAGGAAACACAGCTGCAATTCTTACAGCAAGTCCTGGAATCTGACCCTGTTTGGGTTTTTAGGGTTTCTCACGGTGAATGTTTGTATTTTCTTCTATGTGGTTACACAGAGACGGCGATGCAGACCTTCAGACGTAGTCCCCGATTATAAACTCGGGCGGTAAATACGACAGACACCGTCAAGCTGGTAATAACATTCCTGGCAGTCCCTTCCACCACAGTTATATCCGGCCCTGTAACGTTTGGGATAACAGGAGGAAAAGACTGTTTCTTCGGGTAATTCCCACAGCTTCCACTGGCAGCGATGGACTACCTACAGTATAGAATGAATTACCAGGAGATGTGCGGTATTATCCGCATGGGTCCCAATATTACCGCTTGATTTCTCAGCATTGTAAATGTTTGGAATTATAGGAAGCAGAAAATGTGACTGGAACCCAATTACTTGACATTTTTTAATTTTAGCGCTTCTCACACTTTCTGCCACCTTCTTGATCTGAGTTTGGAAGGCAAAAAAAGAAAAGCATGCGACAATACAAATAAAAATCCCTTTATACGTCTTGCCTACAGACATCGTTAGCTGTCCGGCGAGAGTTCATGTTGTCACATGCCACACACCACACATCATACATAATATACTCAGTCATACACAAAGATTCTTCTGGACAGCTCCTTTCAACCATTGGCTATTGTGATCCAGCTGGCTTCAGACTTTAAATGTAGGGGGTGTCCTTCAGTCTGAAATCACACTATGGCATTTCAAGGTCCTCTGGGAAAGGTACCAACACAAACAAGCATTGGTAAAGTCAATGGGTCACACTCACCTTCTAAAAGGAATACCTGTTGGCTTTGCCAATGCAATTTGAATATATGTGCAGTATTAATTTGAAAACATATTTCCTGTGCCCACCAAGCGCGGGGTAGCAGGCTTAAATGATATACAGTTGATATCCGTCCGACTTTCTCTTGTCTCCTTAACGCAGCAAAGTGAAGGCCGGTGCTGAGACACAATGAAGAGAATGTGTTTTTTTCATGTATTTAAGCTTCCCCTATTATGTATCTTTTTCAAGGAATTTCTAATCTGTGCGCTTCACATGACTGTCATATTTAACAGAAACTATTCAAAAGGAAACCGTTACAATCCCATAATTACTTCAAATACAATTGGATTTAATATTATTATACAAGATTGGCACAGCAGCACATCAAGTGCCCTTGTTTCCTGAATTGTAAGAGCATATTAATCATACACAAGATAACATAATCCACGCACGCGGTGCATTTGCAGAAGCTTGCACACTGGGAGTGAGTAAATTGAAATGCGTGGATGTGGAGGCGTGAGCTATTTGTAGATCTTTAAGAGTGGTAATAGCCATGTAAGATCCCTTTATCATTCATTGTGTTGGTGGGTGGACTTTCGGAGCACGTGAAGCACTATACAGACATGTTTCTCATAATGCAGACACCAAAGGCAAAATGTATCCATCAACCCATTTTTAGCTGAAAACTATAAGCATCAGAAAAGATATGAAGTTGGTAACTACTTGGTGGAGGAGAAACAGATGACAAGAATGAGGCTCAGACAATGTTTATTTGTGGTGTTTTTGCATTCTGTTTGCAGTTGGTTTAATGTTTTGGAGGAAATTTCTCAGAGGTCCCAATTACCTGGACCCGTAGTCCTGATTCTAATCAAGATTACAATTAGTGTGCTTATGCTGCCCTTCTTCTCACACACATCCAATGCAGGAGCGGCCTGTGCAGGTAAGAGCGGTGGGGCCGGGTTGGGGGGGGGGGATTTGACAGACGACCATGAGGGAAAATTAAATAAATAATTCATTTTCCCTCGTTGTCGTCTGTCAAAATACCCCCCCCCCCCACCCAGCCCCACTTCCCCACTGCTCTTACCTGAACGGGCCGCAGCTGATACAAAGTCACCTAAAATCGGACTGAATTGGTGCAGGAAAATACTTCATATTCCAAGTTTTGCAACTCGAAATGTGGAAGCATGCGTTGTTACCATACGATAGACCATTCTGAGGTGCAGAACGTGGAATGGTGAGGTAATGCCACACTCAATAAATATCACATGCAGTGGTATTGGTATGTACTTAGTGGCGGCTACTTCGCTAAGGCAGAGGAGCGTTGCCCCACTGCTCGTTGAGCAGTGCAAAAGAAAAAGAAAATGATAATAACAAGAAGTTATTATCATTTTATTTTTCTTTGTTGGACTCCAGCCAGGTCGGGCGGGGCGGGGCTGGGCTTGCCGCCATTAGAGGGAGCAGGAGTGGTTTGCACTTGCTCCCTAAGTGCGCATCACGGCTTGGCCGGGCCTCTGGAGCTGGCCAAACAGTCATGCACACTTGGCATGTTCTCCACTGGGCTGTGTTGCCCAGCCTTCCAGGTATTGCCTGAGCGGCCAAACAGGCTGCTCAGACCAAGCACGACATTGTGATTGGCTGGGAGAGTCCGAGAGTCCCGGAGCCTGGGTGCTTCCAGTGGTAGAGAGCGAGGACGGAGCACAGATGTTCGTTGGTGAAAAAGGTAAGTTTTATTTTTTTCTTAATGCCTCCCGCCTCACCACCCCCGTACAGAGGCAGCCGCTGTACTCAGTGTGGAATTAGCACCCAAATTACCAAAGCCATTGTAGGTATTCCATAGAGTTTTTGGCAGCAGCAGCTGGACAAGAGGACATAGCACAGGGCAGGGAGCTAGCTCGCAGTAACTAGAATGTTGACCAATGAAGGACAGTAAAATGTAGATTTTCATCAGCTTTGATGGACAAAAAATCTGGATTTTATTAAAGACACGGAGGCTAATATTATTGCAGTCTCCTTTTATTGCGCCACCCACAGCAGCTCCTTTAAAGAACAAAGAACATTAACAAAGTTCCAAGAGTCCAACAATGGACCAGAACCTCCAGCCATCTTCCTTCTTTTTTGTGCACTGCAACATAACCAAAACATAATTCCATATATGAACATCAACTTGATAATTCCAGATGATAAAATTATCCACTCTTTACAGGAATCCATCTTCCCATCTCATTGTTGACCACGACCTAAGAAAGAAAAAACGACAATTACCTAACAAGGGTTGGGATCAAGGGAGGGATAATATTAGCCTCCGTATCTTTAATAAAATCCAGATTTTCTGTCCATCAAAGCTGATGAAAATCTACATTTATGACAAGACCGGAGGCTAAGATTATTGCAAGTTCAAAGCTTCTCTAACAAACAAGAAGCTGCATTATTCACAGGTTTAAAATAAAATCTCCGAAATACAGCATCATTAGACCAATCAGCACATCTCAGAATATCATGCAATGCACCCCCAAGCATGAACGCATTTAAAGCAGAAGCACCCCTCACTGAATGCGCACCAAACCTGCTCACATCAACACCAGCATTCTTCATCACCTCCTTCACCCACCTTGCTAGAGTCGGGTTTGACACAGCCCTGTGAAGTTTCCTATAAGAAATCAAAAGCTGCTTATCAACTGAAGAACGAATACCAGAGGTTCTCTTCTCATATTCCTTTAAACATCGTACCACACATAAACACTCATGCTCATCAAAATAAGGATAGAAAATGGTTTCAGAATTCGTTTTCGTTCTTCTGCTCAGATAGAAACAAACTCCTTCTGGGTTAAAAATCCTAGTACAAACATCCATAGCTTTAACATCAGAAACCCTTCTAAAAGAAAGCAGACACAACAACATCATCAATTTTCCACTTAGAATCCTCAAATCCAATCATCTGTTGTTTCCAAAATTTTCCAAATACGACAAAACCTTAGATACATCCCAAACAGAAGTATATCTGTCCACAAGAGGCTTAGAAACTCTCACGCTTCTCATGAACCTTTTCAACAGAACATTCTGTCCCACAGACACTCCATTGACCAGCTCATGTCCAGCAGCAATGGCTGAACTATGCACATTGATAGTTCTGTAAGCCAGGCCAGCCCCAAATAAACTGGTTAGATAGTTGACTAATTCGACTACACCAACTGAAACGGGATCAAAATCCCTTTCCACACATCAGCATGGCCATTTTTCCCATGCCAATCTATACATCTTTCTTGTTCCTGGAGCCCAGGATTCTCTAATAAGGTTAGAAGCCTCCTCTGAAAGTCCAGGCACTTCCCAGACGTGCCTGAAATTTTCCATGCTATCAGCCTCAAATGATCTGACATCACCAACTCGTGATGCTCTCTCAACGGACCTAACAAAATGTCTTGAAACATTGGTAGTAAAATGGGAAAATCTATCGACATTTCCAGGAGGATAGGATACCAGACTTGAGACTTCCAGAGGGGAGTTATCAAAACCACTGTTTCCCTCCACTTGCGTACTAATAAGGTTACTCACGTGATCATAACAAATGGAGGGAAAGCATAAGGACGAAGTCCCCTCCAGTCCTGCCTGAAAGCATCTATCCCCGCAGAATCTGGATCCGGACTCTAACCGAAAAATCTCTCCAACTGGGTATTCCTCCTGTTCGCGAAAAGATCCACATAGCAAGGTCCCCAAACTTCCATCGAGCTCAAAAACACTGACCTGTGGAGACTCCAGTCGCTGGAGTCCCTGTAATTCCTCGAACACCAATCTGCCTCCACATTCTTCAGTCCCGGAATATGTTCTGTCTGAACTAGGATATTCTGACTCAAACAGTAATCCCCAAAAACTCTCGCCAAATCTGCCAGATCCTTTGATCGCGGCCCTCCTAGTTTGTTCACATATCTCACTGCCGAGACATTGTCCATTCTCAACAGAACTGATAACCAAGCCTTGCCACTTGGCTCTATATCGCAAAATACCCTGCTAGCAATTCTAGGCAATTTATATGCAATTTCCTTTCTTCCACCGTCCAAATTCCTCCAGTCAAAGTCACACCACAACGAGTTCCCCAACCAGTCAAACTCGGATCTGATTCTATAATCAATTCCGGATTTACTCCGAAAATTGCTTTCCCATTCCAAGCCTCCATATTTCTTAACCACCATTGAAGTTCTAACTTCGCTTTCTCTGAAAGGGTTATTTCCTCTGAATATTTCATACCACGTCTTAAGTGACTGCCCTTCAACCTTTGAAGAGCATGATAATTCAAAGGTCCTGGAAAAATGGCTTGAATTGTTGAAGACAACAGACCCACAATCCTTGCCAACGTTCTCAAAGATATCATTTCCATCAACAATACTCTTCGAATCTCCTTTCCTATCCTCTTTATTTTTTCCATCGACAATCTCAGCTGACCCTGAATAGTGTTTATCAAAAACCCTAAAAATTGTGTCTCTTGACTTGGAATTAGGCAAGAATTTTCTCTGTTTCCTACAAACCCAAGCTTCTCCAAAAGATTTATCGCCATCCTTGTGTGACCCTCTACTCTCAGTTTCTCCTGATCCATAATTAAAATGTTGTCTAAATAAATAATCAGATGAATTCCTCTCTCCCTCAAGAAGGCTACTACAGGACAAATCGTTTTTGTGAAACACCATGGGGCCGAGGATAACTTGAAGGGGAGACAAACAAACTTCCATAACTTTCCTCCCCATCTGAATCTTAGAAATCTCTGGTGCTCTTTCCAAATTGGGATAGTCAAATAAGCATCTTTCAAGTCTAGACGTGTCATCCAGTCTCCTGACTGTAACACATCCCTCAGCATATGCATTCTGTAGTATTCTAGTCCACACGTTCAGGTAATGAAGTAGACGAGGTAGACGTAGGAGTAAAATAGTAGGTTTATTAAGTCCATAAGTAAGATAACAGGAAGCAGAGGTCTGGAACAAGCAGCCCCACCAGGAGCAGCCTACTAGCTGCTCAGCCCATCTCCCAACTGACAACACTCACACCAGGCACCCAAGCATTCCATCCATGTCAATCACACTAACATTCTACCCGGAACACTCACACTGGCTGAGCAGCTAGTTGCAGAGGTGTAAAGAAACATATGTATAAACCTGAGGATACTACACATTCCTTCCATCTTGAAGTGATGGTACTCCACCCAATCGTTTAATTGTCAAAAGTTTATGACTGGTCTCATACCTTTCCCTTTCTTTTCCACAAGAAAAATATTGCTCATAAACCCCAAACAGCAGTCCATTTCTTCTACAATGGCACCTTTCTTTTCCAATTCTCTCACTTCTGTATCCACTAATTCTGTTAGCTTTGAATCGAATCTTATCATATCCGGACACCGATACTGAACCGGTTCCTCTACGAAATCTATATGATACCCCATAACTGTCTGAAGAACCCACGGGTCCTTTGTTATCACATTCCAATTGTGATAAAATTGAGCAAGTCTGCCGCCCAACTTTACATGGATAACAAAAGGGCCTTGACTTACCTGATCCTCTAGTCCTTCTATTTCCTCCGGAATTGGCTCTCTGCCTTTGTGGATAAAAGTTTCCGGGTTGGTAACCACTCTGAGCCTGGTACTGGTAGGGTCTGAACCCTCTAGAAAAGGAGGTCCTTGTGATCCCATGTCCACGGCCAGGGAATCGAGCTCTAATTCGCCCGGCCCCACTAACAACATGATGATCAAAAAGCTTTTTAATCTCTCTCTGTGATTTTTGTAGTGAGCTGAATGCTCCAACATATTTAGACATTTCCTTAATAAATGCATCTCCGAATAACATTCCATTGGCCTCCAAGCCACCTTCATTATTAGCTAACTCAGCTAACTTGGGATCTATTTTGAGAAGGATACATTTCCTTCTCTCCACTGAAAGAGCAGTGTTTGCATTACCCAGCCAACAAACCTGCTCTGAATCCACTCTCTCAATTCCTCAACATCCAAATCTTTCTTTCCCACATAGGCCTCTTCGGCCATGTCAAAGATTTTAGTGAGCGGGCCAGTCAAATCCAAGAGCCTATCTTGGCACATTCTTAGGCCTTTATCCAGCCCTTTCCTGGGATCACGACCACGTTTCCCGATGACCGCTATAATTTTAGCGTCAAGATCAGGTGTCATGATTATTTTCTTAGCCAAATTAGGACGTGGACATTCAGAACGTAGCCTCCACCTGCTGTGGGTTGGTGTAAAAGTATTGCTTCCCCTGATGAGTTATCCGTAGGCGTGCAGGGTTTAACATGGCATAGTCTATCTGTGCAAGCTTTCGTTTCACCACCGCAAACTTCTTTCTGGCTTCCTGAACAGCGATGGTAAAGTCCGGATATAGAGCTATAGTATGACCATCGTAGGTTAAAGGTGATTTCGATCTCGCCAGCCTCAAAGCCGCATCGCGGTCTCTATAATTAAGGAGTTTGGCAATGATAGATATGGCTGGGGCGCCGGGGGGGGGGGGGGTCTGGGACCCAGTGATCGATGTGCCCTTTCTACCACCAGCAGGTTCGAGAAGACCTCCGGGCCAAAGAGTCCACGCAGCATTTCTTCCACATAGTCTTCCATTTTCCCGGTATTGGCACTTTCTGGTATTCCCAAAATGCGGATATTATTGCGCCGAGACTGCGCTTCAAGGTCTTCATTCTTAGCTGCTATAACCTTGAGCAGCTTATCCATCTGTGTCATCTGTTTCCCCGATGAGGCTGACGCGTCCTCTAGGTCCGAGATTCTATGCTCCGTCTCCTCGATACGCGCATCATGTTTTTCGAGTTTCTGAGCCATGAAGTCCAGTTGATTGCACATACCATCCATTTTGGCTTCTATAGAGGCCAGACTGTGCTTCACAGTCACAAGCAGAGCTTTCATGTTGACTTCTGTAGATGGCATGGTATCAACGTGTTGACCTGTGGGTGGTTGTTCGGGGTCGCTCTGGTGTCGCAGCGTTCTGCCGGCTTCAAAGGGCAGTTTCTGCTTTGCCCATTGCGCGCTGGCTAGGCGTGTCCGCTCTGCTTCGTAGAAATCTCTATGGACCCAGAAGTCTGTGGGTGCGTCTCGAGGATGCTGCGGCTGCACGGCGCCCAATGGAGTCGAAGACAGCGAGGCATCGTTGTAGCGTAAGGTTGCCTTGCAGATGTAAAGGGCACCTCGGGAGCTGCAGTATGGAGAGCTGCTGCGATGATGTTGTATGCGCATGCAGCTGCGTGAGGCGCCTCCCAGCGCCCAGGGGCCGTAGTCTGCAGGTAGGTATGGTGGAGTTCAGGGTGTTCTGTCAGGGTCGCACGGGCCTCAGTAGCAGTCTGTCCCCCCTCCGTGGCGTAAGGGTAGCGCTGGATCCCAGGTATTTGCCTGCGCGCCCGCAGTCCGTTGCAGCAGATGAGTGGGTCTCAATGAGGCCTGTATCAGTGCTCCCAGGGGTGGCCGGCCTCGCAATGTTAAAGAAAGTGCCCAGCAGGGCGTAGGAGGAGGGGCAGACGTCCTCGATGTGGGCGCGTTGTTCCTGCAGGCCCTACACAGTTTGAGGCCATGACTATGTGCGGTTGAATATTTAAACAATTCGTGTTGGTTTTAAGAGGGGGGGAGCCTCTAGCAACCCCTCAGTGCCATGCTAGGTGTGCGCTGCTTCCAGGCCGTTCAGGCCTCTACGAATTAGTAGGCCTCCCCTGCGCTTGGTGTGAAGTCGTCTAGGCCTTCGCTTCCCGCCATGGCGATGTCTCGTTTTAGTACCGCAGGGAGGCCTCCGTTGCGGCGCGCTCCGCGCTTCAGGAGATTCTCCCTGCGCCCAGCTGCTCAGTCCCCTGGTTCAATGTCCTCGCAGCGCGTACCTGGGGGGGGTTCAGCTCCTGCAGGCTCTCCTCACGCCGCGCAGGCCGCAGTCGGCAGTCGCTCGGCTCTCAGTGTCTGGAGGCAGGGAGCAGGCCTGTCCCGCTCCTCCGATCGCAGGCTCCGCCGACTCGCACACCGATCGACGCCGCCCCCAGCGCCCAGGGGGCCAGTCTCCTCCAATCACAGGCAATAAGGGGGTATGTGAGCGCCATCACAGCTACACGCTCCGAGCCACCCCCTAAGGGCGTACGACCTCGGCCGCTCAGCCACGCCACTGCCGCTCCAGAACGGAACTCGTCTGCTCTCAACGATCAGCAGGTTTTCTCAGCCGTAATGTCGGGTGCCAGACACAGTCCGATGCAGAATTCTGTGTGCTCCCTCTGCGTATCTTATCAGGAAAGCAGGATGATTACGGATAGTAGTTTCCGGGCCACCAGAGCCTCACACGGGTGCGGCCATCTTGGTTTAGCGCCCTCTAGCACCCCCATTCAGAACGTAGCCTCATCCTCACATCTTTTGGGATCTGTTTTCTTAACCACAATTCCACATATTCCGCCACATGCGGAGCCGGACTCCATTCTGGAGAAAGAGGATGTTTCAACAACATCGGGTCAAACATTGACTCCCCAAGGGGGTCAGTCACCACACCAAGGCCATCCGCCTTGTCACCAATTTTGCTGTCCAAAGACTTATCCTTTTCAACAATTTCCACTTCAGAATCGAATTCAGAAGAGCAACTCAGCTCAATTTCTGCGCTCCCTGATGATTCATCACAAAGAATAGTAGTATGCCTTCTACTACTTTTATTTCTTGATTCTGATATCAAAGACCTCTACAATGGTCCCCTTGTGTGTCCTCGACACTACCATGTTTCGTTCGGTTACGAAGACCACCATCTGCATATGCAGTCTTTGTTTTCTTATTTTTAAAACCATCAACATCCACATTTTTGTGCTTCTTACTAACTTTTCCTCCCTTTTTTAACACAGGTCCCTCGCCTGCTGACCAAAAATGCTCTTCTTGAGAGGAGCTTCCTTTATTCTGAAATAAATCCTCAAATTTCTTTTCCATTTTCTTATCTAAATCAGTGGCAAACTTATTTAGCATATTGCCAATACTTTCCTCTATACTCATATCAGTTCGTCTATTGACATTTTACTCAGACATTTTTATTGACTAAGTATTTCCTTAAGACCCTTATTTGCCACTTACAAAATCAACCTTCACTTTAAAAAACACCTAAAATCTATCTCACAGCTCTTTTTCTTCATAAAATATCCAGTAATATTCCACAAAAAATAAATTATTCTTCAAACTTCCATCAAATCCACAATATTCCTCATAAATATTCCTCCGATAACTTTCCCCTAAGGACAAGGGCCTTTTAACCTACTGAACTCGTGTTATCGTCTTCTATCTTGTCAGGTTCCTGAGCTGTAACTGACAGCAGTGCTCGTGCACGCGTTGAGCTCGACGTGCGAGCGTGAGCATGAACGTCATCGCAAGCTGGAGAGAAGCACGTCAATCCAGTCCGTCTAAGATGGCCCCTCGTCATGACGTCTTGCCATTGTGACACCTGCAGTTGTTGAGCGAGGACTTTACACCGCTAACGGTGAGTTTCCTTTTGAATATATTAGTCTATCTCAATTAGGTAATTTACGAGTAAATTAAGGGGCAAACTCGCTCTCGCGCCTCACTGCAAATAAATAAATAAATGGCAAAACTTGCGCCTCACTTCTACTTCAGTCTCACGCTTCACTCATACCAAACGGTAATATCAAGGCTTCTTCCAATCCACCAGTACGGAACCGTCCCGTCTCGTCCTATAACTATGCCAAGTCGCTTCACTATGTGCGGGCTCGACTATTACTTACAACATGCTTTCCTCAAACTCACGACAAGGGAAATAAAACTTCCCTGATGCTCGTACAAATTTTAAAACATTCCCAAACAGTTTTAGTAAGAGTTTTGCTTTTTACATAAATTCGCACTCATACGTGTTCCATGACTGATTCATCTCGATCAAACGAACACTATCTTAAATTAAAAACACTTCAGATATCAGACAACAGCAAGAGCAACAGCACACAAGACTTATCTGTTTGGGCAGCAGCAAAAAGAAGGAAGATGGCTGGAGGTTCTGGCCCATTGTTGAACTCTTGGAACTTTGTTAATGTTCTTTGTTCTTTAAAGGAGCTGCTGTGGGTGGCGCAATAAAAGGTGATTGCAATAATCTTAGCCTCCGGTCTTGTCATAAAATCATGTTGCTTCTGAGAAATGGCAAGATTTATTTACATGACTATTTTATTTACGTATTTTATCATTTATATAACTCAACTATACCTAACAGAAGTTCGGGCACTTTGAAGAGAACAGTAAAATTAAAACGGGGTTGCATCGAGATGTTCCAGTGGGATTTGTCAAAAGCCTGCACTGTTGGCTCGAGAAGGATCTTACGCTAGTTACTGAAAGTCATGCAGCATCCTCTTGCTGCTTCCTCCAAATGAGAACTCTCAAGAAAATGATGCATGTGATTCCTTACATTTCAGAGCCTGAGTGGTGAATGAAGCTTTCATTTCCAAATTGGAATAGCCTAATATCTGTTATTTAGGCCTTCCTGCCATGTCATTACGAAGCCTGCGAAGGGTCCTAAACATGCTGGTATGGATTGTCTGCTATCTTCAAAAGTAGGACAGGGACTCTGAAGCTTGACGAACCCTTCACTGGCTCCAGGTTGCAAAGGAAATTAAATTTAAGTCTCTATCCTATTGTGCTAAAGCTTTCTATGGACAAGGCCCTACCTTCTTAAAGAAGTTATTACCCAGATACTTCTCTCGCCTTCGCTCAGGTGTAGCACATTGGATCTCCTGACTGTACCTTGCTGTGCCAAAGCCAGACTGGGAGTTTCATCCTTTTCTATTGTCGCGCCCATCCTTTGGAATGCTCTCTCTTCCTCAGCATAAAAGACCCATCAGCTGCTTAGAAGGGCTCTCAAGGTCCATCTTTTCACTTCTTACACCCTTGCAATGTCTAGAGCCATGACGCCCTTGGTAGACTGTATCTCACTTCATAAGAATCAGTTCAAGAGCACTGATGGGTTTCCTTTGGCAATAACAGACCTTTGGGATCATTTTTAGTTTGGGAATTATCTCAAAAGATGTGCCTTGGGCTGTTTCATGAACTTGTTGAATGGGGTCATTTTCCAAGTTTGGAGTGTCAGGTCTGCTCGGAAAGGAATGATGTTGTCATTAATGGCTTTTTAGACTAGACAGCAAATTCTGAATTGTATTCTGGCCATAATGGGGAGTTAGTGGAGGTTGCGTGTGAGGGTGATGTGATTAAATGTTCATGCAGATTACCCAAGTCCTGCTGCCGAGTCCAGTGCCACTCTGGAGCACTCTGGGCAGCGCCTTGAGACCCTCACGGGTGAGTAGCGTGCTTACAATTCCCTGATTGATTGACTCTGAATGAAGAAATAGAGGCTTCTTACGCATTTGTAAAGTTGGCATTCCCAAAGTCCACTCGGACTGTGGCTAAATTGAGATGATCAAGGGGGTGAGGTGGCAGATTCTCTTCAGAGCATAAAGAGATAAGTATGCTGTTTTGGCCACCTTGTTCCTACTTGGGGCATTGTCAGAGTGGCGTCCAGGGTGAACCTCAGCGATTTGGGAGGGTGGGACATGCGGAGAAACCTTCTAGATTGAGGAATTCTAAAATACTAGGATCATATTTGCTTGTGAGAGAGGGTTTGTTGTGGAAGAATTCAGTTTTCTGGGATTTAGAAGAAGAATGCTCTCTAGCATCACCGTTTCTGGATGGCCAAGGCAGTTTCTAAAGATGACAATATCTGTGTTGCATTTTATTAGGCACACTTGTGTTCCACAGCTGTAAAACACAATCCAGCCCATGGTTTAACGACAAACTGGCTCAGGCTAGGAGGGCATGCAAAGCCCTGGAAAGGGCTTGGAGACGATACTATGACCCTACCCTGAAATTACGATATCAGGCAGCTATTAAACAATACCACAAGTCTATTCAGAAGGAGAGAGCTGAGTTTTTTGCAGAGAAAATTAAAAACAGCAGCAACCCCACCAAATGCATATTCTCCTTACTTAAGGATCTTAAAACTTCTGGGCAACCCATTTCATCCCCCCCTCACCTCCAACAAGGAATGTGAGAACCTTGCTGCCTTCTTCATTAAAAAGGTGGAGGATATTTACAAAGTCTTTCCTCACACGGCGCTCCCAATAGGTCGGCCTACTCCTACGGCCACTATTGGCCCGTCACTTTCCACCTTTCCTGTGCTTTCCCAGGAAGCCATGCGGCTGATTTGTAACAAACTTAAATCCGGATCTCCGGCGGATCCCCTCAAACCTGACCAATTTCAGACTTTTTTACTGCAGCTATTGCCCTTGTTTTGTGACCTCATAAATCTGTCTCTATCCTCTGCTGTGGTCCCTACCGCCTGGAAACATACTAAGGTGATCCCACTCCTCAAAAAACCCACATTAGTTGACTCCAAGCCGGAGAATTTCCGTCCCATCTCCCTCCTCCCTTTGACAGCCAAGATCACCGAAGCCCACATTAATTCCATCCTCACCAACTATATCAACACTAATAACCTATTGGACCCCTCTCAGAACGGTTTCCGTCCACTTCACAGCACGGAATCTGCCCTTTTGGCGGTCACGGAACACCTGCGGTTCTCACTGGATTCGGGAGGAACCTCTTCCTTGATCCTATTGGACTTAAGCTCTGCATTTGATACAGTGTCCCACCAGATTCTTTTGCAGCACTTAGAGGACAGTGGCATCTGTGGCCCGGCCTTAGGGTGACTCTCTTCGTTTCTCTCGGAGAGATCCTTTCAAGTGATTGCCCCCCCCCTTCTGCTCTCAGACGCACAGTGAGCGCCAAGGGGTCCCGCAGGGCTCTGCTTTGAGCCCAACTTTATTTAACATCTACATTTGACCCTTGGCAGCAGTTGCAAAGGATAGGGGCCTGACTGTGGTTTCCTATGCGGATGATACACAGTTAGTGATTGCGCTATCCGATAACCCCGCACGGGACGCCCCTAAATTCAAAGAGGATTTAACGGCGGTTGCAGACTGGATGACATCGAACTGTCTCCAACTAAACGCCACCAAATCGGAAATTTTGCTGGTGGGGAAAAACACTCATTTGTGGAGCGAGCTTTGGTGGCCCTCTATCGTAGGCCCCCCGCCTACACCCAAACAGACGGTTAAAAACCTGGGCGTTTGGCTGGATACTGCACTTACCTTCCAGCCTCAAGCCAAGGCGGTTGCAGGAGTCTGTTTTGGGCTCCTCCGCAGTCTTAAACCCTTGTTGGGTTTCTTTGATGCTAATACTCGACAGGTTATTATTCAGGCCACTATATGATCTAGGCTGGATTGCGCTAGCGCTCTGTATTTAGGGGCTAGCAGAGTAGAGATACAGCGCCTCCAAAGAATACAGAACGCGGCCATCTGGCTACTTTTTGGTCTTCCGAGGACCTGTCACATTTCGGAGTTTATCAACAGACTTCATTGGCTCCCAGTGGAGAAACGAATCCTTTTTAAAACTCTATGTATTTCCTATAGAATTTTAAATGCTCAATCCCCTGATATCCTAGCAGATCTTCTCATACCCTACACCCCCACTCGTCTTTTGCGTCCTTTAAATCAGCACCTGGCGTCTGTCCCTCGGGTTAAGAGAGCCAGGGCTGGAGGACGCTCCTTCCGAGCTCTGGCCCCCAAACTCTGGAACTCCCTTCCGGTGAGTATCAAAAACATTCAAAATCATGCTGCGTTCCGTAAGGCCATAAAAACTAATCTTTTTCCTAAATAATCGTCTGGTGCGCCTTTTGGCCCTGTCACCTATTCTGTCTGAGATTAGCGCTGGGACGCCCCTTGGCTGGGGCAGCCATACACTCTATAAATAGTATAACATAACATATAACATACACTTGAGTGCTTTCGGCATATTGGTGCAGGACGGTACCTGAGTTGTTTAGACTCAGACCTAATAGCTTCATATAAAGACTGAATAAAGTGGGAACTAGGATGTAGCCCTGTGGAACACTGCATTGTATTTAATTCTGAACATCACAATTTGTTTAGACCACTACAGTGGACAGAGACTTTAATTTGTCTGCTGTGTTTAGATGTGCTGCTGTTTAACTTACTTGCTACTTCACCTCGGGTAAAGCCACACTGGCAATATCAGAGTGACACTTAGGCTTGTAGACTTGCAAGTGTCCTATGTTTCTGGTACAGTAGCACAGACTAAGTGAAAGAGGTACACCTAGATAGCTGTGCCTGACAGTCATGCATCCTTCAAAGCAAGTAAGGAAAATAGTTTACATTTGTTTCAACTTTCACAACCTACCTGTGGTCTGTCACACCCATCTTGTTGCAAGCAAATGTTTTCTGTACTATGGTGCAAGGTAACCTCTAAACTGATTTTCAGTGTATTTTGTTATATTTTAGTGACAGTTCTGATGTTTTCCACCACAATGTACATAGGTGTCTTTATGAACACTTACAGTGGTATTACTTTTTCAGAAAATAAATTTCCTGCTTTTCTCCAGCTGCTTTTAATGCACATTCTCTGGAGAAAATCAATAGCTGAAAAATGTAACTTATTGGTTTATCAAATTTAACATGAAGAACAATCTAGGTGATAATAGCTGGTTGTCCTCAGGGAGACCAGCAGTAGGTCACAGGCAAAATGCACATATTATGATAGGATATTTGATGACTCATTGATTAACTTGTCCTTCAATCTAGTAACTCATGAAAGAGGAAGCATTCAGATAAAGTGAGGCTAGGTGCCAAGTTGGAATATAAGGGAAGGGGGCACATTAGGTAAAATAGCTGCAGACCATCTAGGAATGCCTGCTAAGGGAAGTGTAGGATTAATTCAACACCCGCTTGAAAAATGCACCAATCATCTTAGGAATGCCACTTGCAAAATGCCAAGATGTACCCATAAACCTTGCATTAATTTTGGAGAAGAGTCAGATCCACCCCAAACATCTGATCCCAATTTCTGGGATCAATATCTACCAAAATACAAAAGCCACATTCTAGCGGGGTTATTTTTCTTTTTGGGACCACCAGACTTTTCCTGACTCTCCCTAACGTAAGAAAAGTGCCTCAGAACATGGGCTGATGTGCTTACACCGACATTTGTAAGTCCGTTGGTCTGTCAGTACCAACACCACCAGCAGAAACATGATGTTAGGCCCAAATCTAAATAGAACAAGCAGACCGTCAGTTTGGCGGACAAGAAATCGCCCCACAAATGTGGCATTTTGTGGAGAAGGACTGTGTTAGCCAAACTCTAAATGAGGCTCTTAAACCTTTTTATTCACTGCTGGCACCAGATCACATTTGAAGCTTTTCAACCCCCACTAAAAAAGACCCATAGAGACAAGTAGATCTTTTTAAGTTGTTTACTTTCCTGTAGTCTTACATTAGTACCCCTTTGATTTCACTGTTAATGTGGTTATTCACTTTTCTTTGTCAATTTTCTTTGGCTTTTTGGTGTTACTGGTTTAATACATTTAATCTAGTATCATAATTTTTACTTGGGTCCTAATTCACTTGACTAAATTGCTTTCTAAATTGTAGAGCTTTACACCACAACTGGTTTCTAAGGGTAAGTCCGTTAGGGACATGTTGGGGTCAGCCAATAATACCAAAGGCTGGGCCGAGAATACACGAAGGAGGCATTTGGTTTCCCTATGAAAATGTCCTGGCAAGGGTATTGAGGAAATACAATAATACCAGGCATAGAATCTCAAGACCCTCTTCCACCTCAACAGTGGCAGGGGAATATCCCGGTGGATAAAAATGAAATTATGTTGAAAGATTGAAAATGACATAACAAATATAAAGTTAACAAAGATAAAATGTATTTTTTTTTTCATTCATTATTTTATTTTTCAATGAATAGTGGCATAATCCTGCGTGGAGATGGCAAATTGGAAAGCAAGTCAATCAAACACACAATGGAGCTGGATGAGTGTATTATGATCCTGTCCCTCAAACAAATATTAAAGAACAAGAAAGTAATGGAGGGGGCAAGATGAGGAGACATGGTACCTGTGCTTGATGACCCACCCCTACACAAAAGAAAATGTTCAAAAATATTTGTTGAAACCATTAGGCCTTTTTACTGTAGGTATAAATGCAATCCACCATTATCACCTAGATCACCTAGATCTACGCTTACAGTCATACAAATACACAGAAGATTTTCAGGATGAAGTAGAAGAAAATGGTGCTGAAATTCTAAATGTCAATATAAGGACAAAGAGTAGTCAATTTTATTTTTGAAAAATGTTTCTGTCACTCAGAGACATGGTGACAAAGCACCAGAGGCAAATGACACCTAACAGGAGAATGTGCAGTTTGCAGGACTTTGGCTTTCATCTAATTTCGCGGTGTTCGGACAAAATATCGAATAAAAATTATTGAGATGCAGAAATATCGAGCTTTTAATATCCTGACACACAAATATTGTGATGCACTTATATCGTTGACAAGAATATCGATTTTCTAAGGTAAGTAATATTGATGTAAAAAATATCTCTGTTTTTAATATCGCTAATAAAAATATCTATGCTGTTAACATCAATGTTAAAAATATCTATGTTGTTAATATCATTAACAAAAATATTGTTGTTATTAATATATTGCTTTTTAATAATTTTATGTATTTTAGTATGTGTTTTTATTTTATGCGTTATAAATTGTTTGTATAATTATTATTAAATTTTTTAATATAGTATGTACATTTTTTGTTGTTTTTTAATGTAATTTAATTGTTTATTGTAATTTCTAGTGTGGTAGTGGGTTGTGGGGTTTGTAGGGGTATAGGGTGGGAAGTAATTTAATCATAATTAACGAATAATTAATTTTCAATCATTATTAATTATTTAATTGATAATTAATTATGTAAATTGTGTAATTAATGTAGTTTTTCAGTTAAGTTTTAGGTGCGGGTTGTGGGGTTTGTAGGGGTATAGGGTGGGAAGTAATTTAATTTGAATTCATTAATAATAATTTTTTTATTCATTATTTAATTTGTTTTTTAAGTTATGTTTTAGTTGTGGATTGAGGGGTTTGTTCAGGTACAGAGGGGGATGTAAATCAATTTTAAAGTATTAATAATTTATTTTTTATTATTAAATATTTAATTGATTAATAATTAGGTAAATTATGTAATGAATTTATTTTTTAATTTATGTTGTGTGGGTTGTGGTTTTTGTTCGAGGTACAGCTGGGAAGTAAATTAATTATGAATAATTAATAATGAATTTAAATTATTAGGATGGCGGGCGGATCGCCCCCGCCGGGCCGGCGGTAGTCACAGCCGGCCCGGCGGTGTGCCTGCATATGGTGGCGGTGTCTGCGAGACACCGCCATCCATATTACGATGCTGGCGGTCAATGGCCTTTCCACGGCGGCGTTGCCGCCATGGAAAGGCATACGGTCCTTGCTCTTGGGGGCCCGTTGCAGGCCCACAGGGTGAAGAGGGGGTGGGGGTTGCACATGGGGGGTACCTATGGTACCCCCCTGCATTTGCATGCACAAGGTGGCAGGCACCGCGCGGTGCCTGTCACGTTGTGCATGCAAATGCACAACATGCTGTTTTACATTGCGGCGGGTGCTGCTTGCAGCACCGCCCGCCGCAATGTAAAATATGCGTGATGCGCCCGCCACTGTGGCAGGCGCATCGTAATTGGCACAGCGGGACCGCCGCACCCCTGGCGGGCGGCCCCGCATTCCGTTGCGGTAGCGGGCGGACTTTGTCCGCCCGCCATCGTAATAGAGCCCTTAATTGCTAATTAATTATTTAACTAGTGTCATTAAGATATTTTAAATTATATGTCAGGTGCGGATTGTTTGTATGGGCACAGGGTGGTAAGTAAATTAATTATAAATAATTAATAATTAATTTAAATTATTAGTCATTATTTAATTGATCATTAATAATGTAAATTTTGTAGTTAGGATTTGTTTTTAATTATATGTTAGTCGCAGGTTGTGTTTTTAGGGTTACAGGGTGGGAAGTTACTTAAGAAGTAATGTATTGATAATTAATTATTACTTTATTATTCATTATTTAATTGATAATTATATTAATTGTGAACTTATCATATTTGTTAAGTTATATTTTAGCTGTGTGTTGTTTAGTTTGTAGAGGAATGAGGGGAAGTTATTTAAGTAATCATAAATGAAAAAAAGTATTAATTTATTTACATGTTTTTATTATTTCATATGTTAATTGTGAAATACTTTGTTTATTTACATTATATTATAATTGTTGGTTGTTATGTTTGTGGGAATATAGGTGTCCATTACGATACCGGGCGGTAAAAAATCCGCCATCCACCATAGTGGTAAAAATCCGCCCGCCTACACCGTCTGAATACCGACCGAGCAATTACGATGCCGCGAAGCAAACACCGCCCGCGGCGGAAAAAAACCCAAAAATACCGCCCGATCATGTCCGATTCTAAGTCCACCCGTCCGCCACGGACGCAAATACGCACGACAACCAAAAACCGCCCGCCCTGACGATCGAGACACCGCCCGTGAAGTTAGGATCGCTCCGATATGAGCGCGGTAAATACACAAATACACCGCCCGCCATCGTAAACAACAGAGATGGAAATGGACACGGCGGAAGCCCTGGCGGCCACGTCCCTGCACAGAAACCATCTGCGGACCCAAACAAACACACACAACATGGCCAACAAGTCCACACAGCAAGCCACGCACAAACACAGTACACATCCCGAAAACACCGCCCCCCCTGGACAAACAAATAAACTACTAATCCCAGAACACCAGCCACAACACACCTGAAAACAACAGACCATCATGACACACCCACATAGGTAAGCACAAAAGTAGCCCCTTCACACACCACAATCCCTTGCAACACTACAAAGCCAAGAAGAGAGGAGAGAACACAGCGACACAGCAAGGACAGCAGCACACCACAGATACGCACCCATCACACCCACCACCACCAGCACCAGCACCACCAAAAACCAGCACCACAAACGACCTGCACATCACACACCACACACACACACCGCACCAGCACCACAAACACCAAACCACACACCATGGCAGTACACCGAATGCCAAAGTTCACTTCAACTGAGCTGACGGTCATGGTCGACGAGATCATCAAGGTGCACCCACAAATCTTTGGCAACCAGGTCCAACAGACAACAGTAGCCACCAGAAATCGGATGTGGAGCAGGATCGTAGACCAGGTCAATGCAGTAGGGAACGTGCCACGCAACCGAGGCGAAATCACCAAGAGGTGGCACGATATGAAAAGGGAGGTCAAGAAGAAGGAGGCCAAGAATCGGCAGCTAGCTGACAGGACTGGCGGAGGTAATCCCGTGCTTTTCAAGAGTTTCAAGGCGTGGGAGGAAAAGGTGCGAGGCATCATACATCCGGAGAGTCTCACCGGAATACCAGGGGGAGTGGAGGCTGGTAAGTACAAACAAATGTATACCAGCACACCGCTATGTACTCACATGCACTACCACTATGCCATAGCTCCGAGGGACAAACACCCCCATGTCCAGTACACAATACACAAGACATCACTCACACATGCAACAGACACTACCACAAACTCAGCCCAAACCGACCAACTAACAAAACCATGGAGGCATGTGTACAGTCAGCCAGCACCGCAACTCCCACCAGGTCCCCTTGTACTCCAAAAGTGCCAGAAGGAGCACTCACCACACCCACACCCATGTGTCAGCCATAGCTGCAGTAACCGACAAGTAACAGGTAAGTAGCCGGAACACAAAGTCAGTGGGTGGGAGGGGGACAGCTGAAGTACAACACACACCAGGCCCCTAGTCATACAGCGCAGCAAGGTGGAGCACACCCCACACCCATGTGTCAGCCACTGCAGTGCACACCTTCAGCCGACAGGTAGATATCTCACCCTACATGGAGGGGTTTCTGTGGGTGGTAAGCCAGCACCACAACTCACAACACCGCCCCCACTCCCACAGACCAGCAACATGGTGCACCCCTCCCTCCCATAACCATGTGGCATCCATTGCATTGCGCACTCAAAAACAACCTGTAGGTGGAAAACTGTACAGGGCGGGGTGTCTGTAGGCATGAGGACTGTATTACGAATAACACATGGGACATGTCACGTAGCAGAGGAACACGCAGCACTGCTCCCTGTCACAATCATGTGACCAATGTGCACACGGACATGTATTACAGAGTCATACCCCACATGACCCATCACAAACACAGCAACACCTAAGGAGCCACGTCTGCATGCACAAGTCCCACTGGAGCACAGACCCACACGGCGGGCACCGTGCCACTCATCATACACATCAGCAACACCATCGAAGTCTTGACCATGTAGTCCTTACTGCCTGTTACCCACACATCGTACAACAACGCCCATGTAAGTCCAACCTGCCTAGAAGTAACAGCGTGGGACCACAATAATGCACATACACACCACTGGACCCATGAAACACACAGGCACACAATGCACATTCAACATATCATCCATCTCATCTGTCAGCCCCTGTGTCATGAAAGGTATGTCATCCGAACAGCTGGCCCTCATACAGTAGTTATGCAAAGATACCTGCCCATGACAAATAATGTGCCTGCAGTGACTGAAGCGCACGTCACACTGTGATTAACAACATACATAATATAGTCAACACCCCAAGAGCACTGCATTGATGCACATGGCCGAGGGTAGCACGCACACCAAGGAATTGGCCCATCTGCAATACGTCGTGTGGCACACAACCATCACTCACTCACTACAATGCTTGCAGTGTAATGTCCATAAATGATAACAGTGAGCAGATATGCTGGGGATGTCAGACATACACACACCTTTGTCTCTGCACTGTCATGTTGCCAAAACACATGCCCCGTTCTGCACCCATATGTCACAGTATGTACCCCTAAACCATATTTCACCTCAAAAGCATTGAGGGGGCTGTACCCCCTTTTCCCATCTGCGTTTCTAAGCGTTCCATTTGAACCCCTAAACCATATTTCACCTCAAAAGCGTTGAGGGGCTGTACCCCTTTTCCCATCTGCGTTTCTAAGCGTTCCATTTGAACCCCTAAACCATATTTCACCTCAAAAGCGTTGAGGGGCTGTACCCCTTTTCCCATCTGCGTTTCTAAGCGTTCCATTTGAACCCCTAAACCATATTTCACCTCAAAAGCGTTGAGGGGCTGTACCCCCTTTTCCCATTTGCGTTTCTAAGCATTCCATTTGAACCCGTAAACCATATTTCACCTCAACATCGTCGATGGGTCTGGAGCCCGCATACACCCGAGCCACAAAATGTAGTAGTATAGCAACACACACCCATCGGCATTGCTAATCCGTCCCATGCCACATGTTCACATCACACAGTTCCATTGCCTTGCCCACGCATACACACATCGTACATCCACACACACGCCTCTGGGAAACCTGTGCACGACAGTGCACGAACTGTGAATGTCAGACAACCAATACATTATTTGCTAGGTGCAACACATTAACCTATCTCATTCTCCCCACAGGTGCCGAACTGCTGGACGCTGGAGAGGGAGACAGCAGCCAGCATAGCCAGTCCGCAAGCCCCCGACCCGGACTCACGGATGTAGAGGAGCTGGACACCTCCTCGGACGTGGACCACCCAGCAGGCCCATCTGGTGTGGCAGGGCACAACCGCTCCCCAGGGCCCCTCCTACCCACCAACCCATCACCCAGGGCTGCTGACCAGTCACAGACCCATGCTGCCACGGTCGTTGCGGCCACCACCACCGCCGCAACCACCACCACTGCCGCAACCACCGCCGCAACCACCACCACCACCACCGCCGCAACCACCACCACCACGTCATCCCTGGCCACAGCCCCAGCGCAAGGGGTGGCCCGGCCGTCGGGGTCCACCCTGGGAGCCAGAACGAGGACCGTGGTGAGCAATGTGGCTAGTGGGGAGGTCGGTGGCAGCAGTACTGGTAGGAGGAGCAGGGTCAGGCCAACGCCATCTGTGCCTGGGAGCCAAGCCCAGCCGCAAATCGACAGAGTCCTTGGGGCCTATGAAGAGGCCCAAGGAGAATGGGCCAGGTCGGCTAGCGACACGCGGGAGGTCCTTGGGGTTTTGAGGGCCATGAACGCCCATATGGGCCAAATCGTGGCACTCATGGGCCAGCTGGTGGTGGTGGTGAGGGCACAAGCAAGGCCAGCAACACCACCTCCGCTACCACCTGCTGTAGTGCAGGGTCGTGCAGTATCGCGTTCCCCAGCGTCCACAGCGAGTGAGCACTCCTCAGCCACCACCAGCAGCCCACCAACCCACCCCCCCCTTCCAAACGTGGAAGGGGCCGTCCGAAGAGGAAACAGGTGTCCTTTGCACGCACCAAACGCCAGTGAGTCAGCCAGCCACCTTGACCACCTACTGCATTGACTTGTAATACGATCCTACCCCACACTGCCATGTGAATGGCATGTGTCTGTTGGACTGTGGACATAGGACTAAATGGGTACACCTTGAGCATCACGCAGCCATGACCGTCAACTCATAGTCACTGCACGCACCACTTTTGTCAACACCTTGCACACAATAACATGTCACCGCTGAAAATAAATACACCTTGATCACAATCTGCTGTCTGTGCCCTGTGTTTATTCAACGATGTGCAACCGCCACCATGAGCAGAAATGCATCTGCTGTGTGGTATGTCGATGGGACAGGAGAGGCTGTAGGGACCTAGGGGTGAAAAACAGAACAAGAGTACATTCAATGAGTGTGTCACACACTCATCACACAGTACTTGTCACCAACTACAAGCAATGTACACACATCTCACAGAGCAACAGGGCACAATGCTACAGCCACTGTCAGTGGCATACTAACCTGGACATGGACCATTGACACACAGCACTCAGTGAACAAAAGGCCTCCGTGACAGAGCACACATACACCTGCACAACTACAGCTACTACAGCCGTCGTAAATGGACACTCACCGTCATGTGAAGTAGCGGGCGATGAGCTGCTGACGCACATTCACAGCTTCCTCCTCTCCACTGTCCTCGTCACTGGACCCGTCCTGGTCTGCAGGCTGGGGCCCTGGATGATCACCGTCATCCACTATTAGGGGATCTGCTTGCGAATAGCCAGATTGTGCAGCATGCAGCAAGCCACTACTATCTGGCACACCTTCTGTGGGGAGTACGCCAGTGCGCCCCCGGTGCGGTCCAGGCATCTGAACCTGGACTTGAGGAGGCCAAAGGTCCGCTCCACCACACGTCTGGTCCTCCCATGTGCCTCATTGTAGCGGTCATCAGCTGGGGTCCGAGGATTACGTAATGGGCTGAGCAGCCAAGGCCCATTCGGATAAGCAGAGTCCCCTGGGTGTGAGGAATACCGAGATTAGTTGCAATTCCAACTGTCCCCAAGACAGCATCGCACACCAGGCACGCTACACGAGTACACATACTCACCAACAATCCAAGCACGGTCCGGTTGCAGATTGGTCATCAGACGTGGTAGGATGCTGTTGCGCATGATGTGCGAGTCATGGGCCGATCCTGGAAACTTCGCACACACGTGTGTAATGACCATGTCCGCAAGGCACACCACTTGCACATTCAGGGAGTGGGTGTGCTTCCTATTCCGATAAATGTGCTCCATGGCCTGTGGTGCTACAAGGCCAATATGGGTGCAATCGATTGCACCAACAACGTGGGGGATCCGTCCAAGGGCATAGAAATCACCCTTCACTGCCGCCAATTCACGAGCCCTGGGGAATCTGATGTACCTGTTCCTGTACAGCATCATAGCTGACAGTACATCACGAAGCACCATGCTGAACATGGGCTGGGACATCCCACTTCCACTGCCCACTGTGTGTTGGAATGACCCAGTGGCGAAGAAATGCAGTGCAGCCATCACCTTAGCCGTGGGGGTAAATGCAGTTGGATACACCCTGCGAGGACGGAGGTGGGGTTCCAACAAGGCACATAGGCGATGCAGGGTGGGTCGGTCCAGACGGAATTTCCGGATTACCTCCACATCCTCCATGTCTGACAGCAATTGGTAGGGGCAATGTATGTTTGGTCTCCTCCTAGGAAAGATGGAAGTGGACACATGTCAAAGCAACACGCCACAGGGCATTTCCACATACACAAAACACAAATGACTGACCAAGCAATTGAATCACAGAACAGCTGACAAGTAGGGACAGCACAGCCACAATAAACTTACACAGGTCCCCTGCCAATTGCAATGGGCAGTGACACACACCATTGCTATGAGCATGCACATGGGGATTTAGGCCTTAATAACTTGTAAGGCATGCTGATAATATCAGACTGCATATTTGGCAAGCGGCAATACCACGGCAACATAACTAGCTGCTGTGCATGACACTGCTTCCGAGGCTGGGTGAGTATGGCACACACCAGCAACGCTATGGACACAGGCTGAGCGGCCAAAACAAGTGGGACCTGTAGCACGAGGGGATATGAGACAGTCATTGATGTCCCTACTGCACCCTATGTACAGCACTGTACGGATCACACCTCCAGAAACATTGACAGGTGTACACATTGACAGCTCCATGCCAACACGGCTGTGTGATTGCCAATACACATCACAAGTGACACGTAACGTTGCACGTGCCAGGTGGCAGATGTACATAGTGAAAGATGGCATGTGTGTGCATATGCATATCCCATGCTCCCATGCCAATGTGTACATGATGATATGCTAACAGACATGTGGAGGCTGGGCACTGGCCGTCACTGCCTATGCACACAGCATGTTGTGGCCCTGTCCATTGTGGACCTGCTCCCACACACAAATCATGGCCACACCTGCAGATGCATTGCGCACATTATACTGTGTGGTGCACATGGCATCAGCGGACTGTACCCGCCATGGGCCAGGCCCTTGCGGCCAACTCCAATGACCCTCGCGGTTGCACCCTGCGTGTTCCACTATGGAGGTAAGCGTCCCGGGCCAGCTGGGAGCAGGCCATCGTCAGCAATTGAAGCTGGCAGACATGGTACACAAATTGCAGCAGCTTGGACCCACTGAACCTGCCCCAGGGGGCTATATGAGTGTGGGAGTGTGACCGGCATTACCACAGCTACCTGGGACTGCAGCCTGGCATCCCTCAACAACACCTGCTGCTGCCACCTGTCCACCTTCACGTCGATGACGCTGAGGATATGTCCAGGTCCACTCACCAGCGAGGAGCTGGAGATCCTGGATTCCGAGCTCCACGCACACTGCACATGGCTATTCCTTGCGAAAGTTGTGTGTGAGAGACAACTGCAGTGTGTGTGGGAGTGCATGTGGGGGACACACATGTCGTTGATCCGCAGCACTATGAGTCAGAGCCTGTGGGGTCCAAACATGCACTGCTCACCATGCTGACTGCAGGTGGCAGGGGTATGTGAGCTCTCGGGCGCTTTGACATGTCTGTCCCTCCCGAGTGGTGGTACATGGCAACTTCATGTCAGACATCCAGTGACACAGACAATTGGCAATGCAGGTCTCAGTGCACTTTTTGCTCGTGTGAATGTCAGGCTGGGGCCATGCTGCCCTTCTCAGTCCCAGCAGGCCTGGCCTGCACATTGACTGCACAATGCCAGTAGGTGACAACACAGACTGCCTAGTGGGTTACATGTGTCTCCTGTTCAGGACCCTCCGGATAAGCGCAAACTCAGCCCTGTCGATTGGACACACCATGCCTCGTGATAGGGATGTGTGTGAGTTAGTGGCATTGAATGTGACCTCCGTTGCGGGGTGGGCCATGCACAGGGCGAGTACGTTGATTGTTGCGCAGTGTTGGTCACAGTGGGTACACCCACACAGATGTGTTGTCTTGTGATCTTTTGCTAGGTCCACCTGACAATGGACAGTAGATGTGGGCAGACTACACATTGCTCGATGTGCTGTCTATATGCATGTGCCTTCACACCAGGCACAGCTGCCCCTGCACATGTGACGCCTGCTGCCCTCAGTGCTGGGTCTGTTGAGCTGATGCGCCATCTGTGCGTGGGGCAGACAGCTCTCCTCACTTCCGTCATTGCCCATGACATCACTTTGCCGCAGGTGACATGGATCATGGAGGGCCCACATGTACGCGTGGGTGGACTACACAAGACTGTCCGATGGTTGCCACACCCAGTCAGTGCTTCGAATGGGAAGGATGTGGTGCTGGTACTCATTTATATGTGTCGAGTGGGCGGGTCTAGGTGTGGGGCTACATGCAAGACATGGGAAGTTCATCGGCTTACCTACTAGTTGCAATACACATGAGACACGTCTTTTTATGACCACATCAGGGTCATTCCTTAAACTAACTGGAAGTCAGACAGTCATATGTTACCCTGTACTCATGGCCTCCCCTCGCTCACCCAAATATGCGTTTGCACCTGAGAAGCCAGCGCATGCACAAGCAGCTCAAGCTCGCCCCAGAGAGGCCAAGGAGTGTATGTGTGGGTCCAGTTGAACAAGTGGTCTGTCTCGCGGTATAATAAGTGGCGGGACGCCGTACACCTGCGTGGTGCCCCGAGTCGAGACCCGGGCAACATTGACAATGCATGACAGGCTCCGCAGTCCGGATACACCACCTGCAACACACAGAGGCTGTAGCTGCCCTAGCGGCCCAGGCCGCGTCCTACTGGAGCTCATGGACCCACACATTCACTCTTTGGCCTCTCTGGGGCGAGCTTGGAGCTGCTTGTGCACGCGCTGGCTTCTCTGTTGCAATGGCATGTAACGTGTGTGGGAAAATAGGCAATGAGTGAGATGGTGCTGTAGAAATAAAAACCTTCTTAGGGGTTCACTGATACATCTGGTCCTTAAGACCAACAAGGAAGAGATTGGCACAGAAGCTGTAATATCAAAAAACATGTTTTATTAACCTCAGATGAGGGAGATTGCATCTTACGGTACCCGCAGGCCACTGTAGGAGGCATTCTAATGAGTGCAGAGAACAGGGTCCTTATATATGTATTTGTTACATAGTCAGCATAAAATCAAGGGGAGGTCCTAGCACATACAAGCATGCTTATTGACTAATATGGGTATACAAAATTTGCTTGCTCCACAAAGTGGGAGGGAGACTAAACTGCTTACATGAGTAAGAATAGCCTGACAGTTCTATACTAGGAGCAGGTGCATTCTACCAGCTAGGCCTCTCTGAGCATGTGCAAGACTCTGGAAGAGGGAGAAAGCACATGGCGAGCACATGGCTAACTAAAATGGCTGCCAAGTACAAAATGGCTTTCAGCTCATGCTAACAGCGATTCCTGCAATCTTTAACAGATGATCCTTTTAGCATGAGCTAAAGACATTCCCATGATCTAGTAGAGACATAGAAAATATTTTGCACATTTTCTTCTCATAAATTCATCAATATCCTATGCTAGGTGGGCATTTACATTCTAAACATTTCATTAAGCAGGTATATACAAGGGATAAGCAGGAGTACAAAGTGAACAGAGCATTGGGTCATACAGGTAGCAAGAGAGAATAATGACTATTATCTCAAACAGAAATCTCAATATTTTCCAATCCTAAGCAGAAAGCAAATACCAAAACCATCTAGTCTAATTTTAAGTTTCAGGGCTCTGATGGGGGCTCGTCAAGTCAATTTCAAAATAGCCAACAGCACATACCTAATAAAAACATTTTCAATAGACTTTCTCAGTATTTTTATGAGGGCTAAATTATCAATTAATATACTTAAGGAAAGAGTAAAGTAACATGCTCAGATGAACTGTTCTCGTGCAGAATAAACATTACTCTTAAAAAATATTAAAGCAATCAGACATATTATTACAAAAACAATCCTGGCTTCGGGGGACCAGGAGGACCACACAGGGCCATAGGAATTAGGACAAGGAGCCGCAAAGGTCCTCCAAAAAAAAATGGGACGACCAAAGGGGTACATTACTAACAAAAAAAAGAGTCCTTGGGAATTTCTAGAACCACCAGCCAGAGGGGAGTCTTCTCCCTGTGTCTGTTTGAGCCTCACAGGCAGGCTCTTGTTGTTCCCACGGTGGAGCTGCACAACTCGCAACTCAAGAATCACGGAGAAGGAAAAGTCTTTCTTTCAGGATAGGGCAATCACCCCCCAGGGCAAATACCCTCAATGATCCTGTCCAGTGTCTCAGGCAGTGCACCAGTTTTCTTCACTTTAATCTAACAGGCACCAAGGGCACAGCACCTGTACCCTAAACTCAAGTCCTTCCCTAACTCCTGTATTGCACCTCTGGCGCACTGCTCTTTTGTTAGGGCCACAAATTATACCCAGTGTGCTCGGGCATCTCTTGATCAACAAACAAAGGCGTAGACTTGCATTCACTTGGGACCAGGACTCAAAGGCCTGAAGCAACCCTTGTTTCAAAGGGGGTCACCTCAAGCAAAAGCCTCCTTGCCGTCCTTGTCGTTCTGTGACTCTCTCAGCTGGGCATCAAAAACTGGATCCACACAAAGATTTCTCCATCCTGATTTGTAACCCCGTCTTTCGCCCAAGACAGTGGCAGGGGTACACACTTCACGTCCCAGTGCTTCCGCCTTCACTGAGGTCCTAGTTGCCAGCAACACCTATGCTGGTTCCTTTCACTTTGGCTTCAAACTGGAGTGGCGCTGACTCCCCAGGCTGGATCTGATGTCCGGGCCCCTCTGGCAATGGTTGTAAGGCAGCAAATATCTATTGGTGGACAGAACAAGAGGTCTTTAGACAAGGCACAGAAATAATCTAACAACAGAGAGGATAGTCTCAGAATACTCTCTTAGTCCTGGGGCGCCCCATACATTAGCAAGGCACCCAAGAGCCACTTCATCTATCTGAGAGTAGAAAACCCTGGACCTATTGGCAAGTATAAAAGGAACGTTTTGGTGAACTGACAAGAGTAATACATCACCCAATCCCAAACAGCCAAGGAAGTCTGTGTTCATTTACTAAATTCTGAGGAAAAGAGAAAAACAATACAGACATACTCCAAATACTTACATTGGTGTATTCCTATATTACCAATCTGAAGAACCCTCAAGAAAAAGGAAATGTTCTACACTTTTACTCATAGATTTTACATTACTTGTACAGGACTGCAGACACTTGTAAAATAATTTCTCTTACATGTTATGCTTAGGGCCATGCTCTCATGTTATAGGTGCAGCAGGAAAATCTAAAACTGCTAATTTAACAGGGATTCTTATTGCAAAAAGAACTAAACTTCAACATAGTGAGTACATTTTCTCCAGCAGAACATGTTATGACAAACAAACTCCTATAAAACAATATTTTCCTTCAAAATGTTTGCTAAGGATCACATGAGCGTCTTTCCTGCATTGTACTTTTCACGATCTGGACTATGCAACATCATTTTCAAAAGGAAAAAAACCCTATCTCCAGCTCTAATAAGGGCTGTCAGCTTATTGACAGAGACTAGCTAATAAAAAACTAGCAATGCCCTTGCAAAACTGTATAGAACATGAGAATAACATAAACAATAATAGTGTTGCCACCTGAGATTTTTGAACAGAAACCGCCACTATACAGTTCTCCTTAAAGATCAAATAAGGGAACATCAATCTGTTCTACTCATTCTTTCATACAGGATGGGCAGTAACATAGCTTATGTGTTTCATCTGTTTATTAATTCTAACAATTTTAAAACAGTATTACAGAATAGCCAATAACTATCTCATGGCTATTTCCTAGACAGCTTAGACAGACTCAAAAAAAAGTGAGAAAAAGAAGAGAGAAAACATAATTTTGCCTACCCTTAATTCGTAGAGGAGCTAGCCTCCTTCCCCCATTTTGACAGTAGGAAAACCTGAAACAGGTTTTACTTCTGTCAACACTTTCAACCCCTATTTGTAGCAACTGGGCACAAACAAACTTGTGGGAGATATCTTAGAAAGTGGCTATTCTCTGATTCAAGCACATCGAGTACTGTAGAAAGCGTCAGCAACAAATGTATCAATTCCTTGAGCAATTGTACTAGATTAACATGAGGGCGCATGAATGCAAACTAAAATCCATTTCCTCCTTATCGTAGCCCCTACACAGTATTCTTTAAACTAAAACCATTCTTTTGATATACATGACAGATCAATGCTCAACTGAGGGCTGTTTTCCTTTGTTTCATATGACTGCGCTAAACGTGTGTTTGCCAAAAATAGGAAGCAAAGCTTCTCTTTCTCTCTTTGCGCTATCATCTCGTCTTTCAAAAACTTTTCGAAGGTCGAAGTGTCCCAGCAAACATTACCCTTCACCCTGCTAAGTTGCTAAATGCAGAACTCCGACCTTTGACCCGTTCAGCAGCTGCTCATTTTGTTTGTGCAAGGCTTGCCATGCGGTTTTCGTAATGCAAAGCAACTCTGGAGAATCACAGCTAAAAGGCAGTCCTGTCCGATCCGTTTGCCAGTAATTTAAAGGTAGGATAATAACGTCTGCTCTTCTGTATACTTATTTTCATTTATGTACAGTGGTGTGCAGTCTAGTAATGCAGAGATCAGCTGTTTGTTTTATACTTGCATATACTTTATGGAAGCCTGAGAGCACGTTAAAACTGCCTTGAGTGGTAGAACTGCTTGTAAAATTGTGAATTTAGCTCAATTTCGACTTTGGTGGTAGGGGCACTTAAAAATGAATATCCTACAATATTTTTGCATAATAGGAACCCCCAGAGTGTTCTCTAGATAGCCCAGGAATGGGAAATCAGAAATGTATAAGATATACCCTTATAAAAATGAGTTTTGTACGGCTGGGTAAAGTGACATTTCACATTTAAGTTCCCTTCTTATTGCGGTACAGCACTGCTTAAATTCAACTTTGATGCTAGGAATTCACAGTATGATGATTAGGCTTTATAAAGATGAAAAAACGAATTTAAAGCATTTGTGTTTAACAATATATTTTTTTCATATAATTATTTTATTTATTTTTTAATCAAAACCAACCATTTTGATGATTCCACATTTGAAAAGCAAGCTTCATTCGTAGCCTATCATATTTAAACGCATTCATTCATAACCCTAAGCACAGAAGCCTTACTTGAAACAGGAAAAGTCTGCACCACTTTTTAAAAGGACAGTTATCATTTAACATCAGAACCACAGATGTACTTATGAAAAAAAGGCATTAAGAAAGGAAATCCCTACTTTCAATTTTGTTCTCTGTTATCCAAAATAATGAAACTGGTTTTTTTGAAACTTTTAAAATAATGCAGGCCTTTATACCAGTTTTACACTGACTTAAAATTTCGCTGACTCAGCATTCCTGTCTGTGGCTGTGATCAGGAATAGCCATATGCTATTTATGCAGCTGTTGTTTGTCAGCAGGTGTCGAATTTTCACGCCTTTCTCAGGAAAAACCCCTTTATTATTTGAAATACCCTGACAGAGTTAAATCCCCATTTGCTGTGTCAAACAGTTTCTTTTCAGTTAGTCAGTTTAAACACAGCTGTTGGAAAGCTTTTTTCTCGGGTGCTGAAAGAAAAGCATGTCACAGTCTATTTAAAAACTGAGGCATTTCAATGCAGTCAAATCTATCTTTCTATAATGTGTATTTAGTTCAGCAACGACCAAATTCACTCATATGATGTGCATGCCTTTTAATGTCTAATACAATGTATTTAAGGAAAATGCTGTAACATGTATTTTAGTCTATTGATTACAAAACACACAATTTCGTTTTTATTCCTCTGTATGAGGCCTATTTTAATCCTATTGAATACGAATTCTAATTTTATCTTTAGCATTGTGGCAATTTGCACACATGTATAGTATCTTACTCTGTCAATTTAATAGTAACATGCAGCTGTTTAGCATATGTCATATAATTCATTTCTGGATTTTTATTTAATATGTAAGTAACTAAATGACATTTTGCATAACAGAATGATGACAGCAAAAAACATAAACAAACTCATTGAGCTCATTCAGACAGTTACAGAAGGGGGTCATACACGCAGAGTACACAACACAGCGCGCTTAAAGCTAGACATTCTTTCACAAAGAGTACTCACACAAGTATTACCAATGTCAAACCACAAACCCCACATAGACATTTAAACACACATTTAACCCACAAATCAACACTTAGGACTGCTTACAAAGTGTACGCAAGACCAACCTATTTGTAAATACTAATTGTAAGTCATATTTACAAGAAGAGCTCTCACAAGTAGCCCAAAAAACTGTTCCATGGTCAAGAAGCCAAAATACACCAAATTCGCCAGTTTTGGCTGGTAGAACACTCAAAAGCGCTCTGCATATCACCACTTATGAATGTTACTAAGTGCGCAGATCCGGATCCGTTTATGTACATATTTAGTTCCATGGGGTACTTAGTCACCAAGGAAGAAATATCTTTTTACTATACGTAAACCTATTTAGGTATCCCCTCTGAGGGGAGTCAACTAAGTACTTACTAAATCCATATCGGTACCTCCAAAACAGCAACACTTTCAACAAAAGTGTGCTAGAAGCAGGCATGCCAAAAATATTATAGCATATATAATATTATACTCCAAGTGACACTTAACACAATGTGTGCCGTTCAAGTTTTCAAAGTTAGAGAAAAATCTCCTCATTACCTGCCTATATGAATTGCAATGCATATATAACTTACAAAACAAATTCCAAAATTGGCCAATCATACAAACAAAGCCACAGTAAGTGTTACTAAAACTACCTTACCAATCAAAGGCATCAAACCAACAGCAAGTGCCGCAAAACGGCTCTTACCAATCAAATGGTGTCCAGATTCCAACTGCCAAGTTCTGAGTGACCTAACGGTCGTTTTAAAATACTCACGCCAAAGAAGTTCTCAGTCGGGAGCGGCAAACACTTGGAGGATCAGATCAGGAAGACCAGAAATATACTGGGCTGGAAGACAAACAATCTCCGTGCGCAGGGTACCTCCTCAGTAGATTCCTGTCCTGTACTCCTCAGTAGATTCCTGTCTCCCTTCAAGACCACTCCCTTGGATACCCGCTGAACCGATGAGGTCCACTTTCGGGCGCCATTTGTAGAAATAAAAACCTTCTTAGGGGTTCACTGATACATCTGGTCCTTAAGACCAACAAGGAAGAGATTGGCACAGAAGCTGTAATATCAAAAAACATGTTTTATTAACCTCAGATGAGGGAGATTGCATCTTACGGTACCCGCAGGCCACTGTAGGAGGCATTCTAATGAGTGCAGAGAACAGGGTCCTTATATATGTATTTGTTACATAGTCAGCATAAAATCAAGGGAGGTCCTAGCACATACAAGCATGCTTATTGACTAATATGGGTATACAAAATTTGCTTGCTCCACAAAGTGGGAGGGGAGACTAAACTGCTTACATGAGTAAGAATAGCCTGACAGTTCTATACTAGGAGCAGGTGCATTCTACCAGCTAGGCCTCTCTGAGCATGTGCAAGACTCTGGAAGAGGGAGAAAGCACATGGCGAGCACATGGCTAACTAAAATGGCTGCCAAGTACAAAATGGCTTTCAGCTCATGCTAACAGCGATTCCTGCAATCTTTAACAGTGCAAGCCACCTTCCGTGACGTCACTCCTGCTCGTGATGTGTGCGTCACCCCACTACTTCCATTTGACTTGGGCCATACTACATATTGAGGATGTGTTGCCTGCGTGATGTGACCAGGAGGAGCGCACCATGACCTCTCACCCACCATGCTCCACTGCCATCCCGTGCCCTGGATTGCCTGTGCAGGTGGACAATGTTGGGGATACACCTGGTCGACAGGGGATGTGAGTGCCTTGGCAAGGGCCTGGCGGACGCACAGCAGTATCCAGCATGTCCACAGAGGGTGGGCTGACGTCTACACCTGATGCAGCATTGATCGTGTGCCCGCCTGTTGTGCACACACGAGTTCACATTCATCCCCAGACAGGTGGTCTTTACACATTCCCAGGAGAGCGGTGATGTACTGCTCCGGAATCCTCCCAACACAGCGTGTTTCAACATTGCATGTGCACACCTACCCGTCACACCCACCCACCTGAGCCAAGCGTAACTCCCGCTTCACATGACACATGTGTGTCTTCCACAGTTGTGCTACTCATTTGCGTTGACATCCAATGACAGTGGACTACATGGTCATCTCACGACTGCCGTGTACTTCACACACTCTCATCCTCTCTCATTCGTACTCGTGGAATGAATAAGCAGAGACACATATTTACTTCAAGCCATGTATTAGGACTTATGTCCTCTGTGATGCAGTATAGTGGACACTACTGGCAGCGAAATGCATATGTAGGATATACTCAGCATGATTACACATAGCATAGGGTGTAGGGGTACATGTGATTAGTTGTTGACTGTGGGATGTGGGCTTCAGAGTTACAACTGCTTAGCCGTTGCTGTGCTAATGTGCATTTGCTAATTACTGTGGAGCTGCTGACTTTGACACAGACAGTATACATTTTGCCTACCAGACCGCTTGACATCATGGGCACAGTACATCTCAGTTCCATGTTACAGGTTTGCTGCTATAGTTACTCATACACACGTGCGTGAGGGGTGTCATCAGGGCATGGGCCTACGTGCATGCAACGGCGTCCCACTTGTTGTTGCAATGTGGTGGCTACTGGACATGACACAGTCACTGGGGTCATGTTGTAGGGGGATGCACTTGTTGTCCATGCAAAAGTCCTGGCACGGAAGTTCAGAGGGAGGTGAGGTGACAGCTTTCACATACTACAGCCGACCGATTACTGTCCACTGACCGGTGCATATGTTCATGGGCGCAGGATACATATTATGGCATAGTTGTACGTGCAGTGTTGTCCATGTGGTTGCCATTCACAAATCCCATGCCTCTGCCTCCCCCTGTTCATGCAGAGTTACTGGATGTGATGAGGAACAGAGTGCATGTCCCGAAAATATCCGATATCATGGCAGTGTAGTTAATGGTGTGGTGTTAGTTGCAGGTTGTATGGTATAGTTGTTGTACTGGTAACTGCTCAGTCCGTGCGGAGCCAAGCATGGGTACGGTGTAGGACATCATTGTTCATTTGGGGGTATTGCGTCGGGGTCCGACGAATTGACAGGTTGTCAGGTATGCGATACCTTCCAGCAGCGCTTCCATGGCATTGGTGGTATACATGGATGCCATCCAATGAAGCGGATGGTGGCTGTCAAGGTGTTGGTCGTAAGTTGTCCCTTGTAGGAGCCTGATGGGACATGTTGGATGACATTCGATGAAACTGTGATCCAGAATACGTCGTGTGGAGGCACAGTGGTCCCATTGCAGTGTGGGTCCGATTGCAGCCACATACGCCATGCCCCCATAGGCTGAACAGATCCTGTCGTGGACGTCCAGGGGGTTGAACAGTTGTACCAGGTCCGCCATTGGACATGCCGGGTTGGAGAGACATAAATCCACAGGACAGTGGAAGGGACACCTCCGACAGTAGAAGACGGGGATGACGCAGCTGAACAATGCGATGCAGTAAGTTAGTCGGTAACTTACGTTCAGCAGAGCCAGATTTTCACATCCCAATATCTGTATCAGGTTATGTTTGTACACCTTCATCTGTCCGGCATAGTTGGGTAGGTGTGGTGCAAGTGCCATTTTGCTGCAGGGCGATGTGATGGCGTGCTCCGGCTGTCTGTGCAGTCTGCAGAGTGCAACCTCCGACGTTGCTGGGAATTCTGTAATGGTCATAGGGAGGCAGGACTTGGGTTATAGTAGCTTGTGCGGAGGACACGGGCCCTCATCCCACATGCTTCTATGAATGGTCAAGGTCAGTGGTGTCTGACTCCTTCCAGATAACTTGCATGTGAACCACATGGGGGAGTGGTATTATTTCTTTTTCCGTTCGAAATGTTCTTTCGTGTTATTCGCTATCTGCCCAGTGGACGGTTCCCTCTGCATGCCTGTGTTGGGCTTTTTTGGGGATAATGACTGTATTGTCCTGCTTGAATGGTTGAGCTGTGGTTTCGGTGTGGGTATGGAAGGCCATTCAGTGCTATCTCCTCTCCCGTGTGTGGGCGGCACGCTGCGTTTCCGCTATACGTTGGGCCTTGTGTGTGGGTGTTATAATCGGAGCCACCTGTTGTCGGTCCCCGGGATCTTTGATGTTACGTATTGCATGTCTTGGTATTGGGTGCAGGGTGGTATCGGTGTTTCTGTGTGGTACTGGCGTACCTTTTGCCGACGGGGTCCATATTCTGCTGGGTGATATTGCCGCCGCTGTGTGCTTCGCCATGTTTTGCACACAGGGGTGTGTCCTAATTTGGCGTGACATCACTGACATGTTCGGGTCAGTTGTGTGACGTCAGGTTGGCAACGGTGAATTGCCGGTTGGGGACATGACTGTGGCAGGTCTGTCACGTGACATGTGCGTTCAGGGTGGGGCTGGTGTGTGGTATTTGTTGTGCCCTGTGTTGTTTGTGTGCGGCGCATACATGGCGCTGTCGTTGGGCTCTGCGTTGTGCGCATGTGTGGCTGCGTCTTCGCCGCTGCACTGCGGGGCCGTGACGGGGACGTTAGTTCCTGGTCCCAGGTAGTGTGTGCCCGGTTGTTACGAGTTGTTTCAATTTGCCCGGTGTGACATTTGTGGGTGCAGTGGTGGATGTGTCGTGTACACGCAGGGGTGTCTGGGGGGGGGGCCATGTACAGTTCTTCCGCCCTTGCACTGTGTGCGGTGTTTGCGTGCCCTTGTTGTGTGTCTGCCTACCTGCGTCTCCGCGGTGCGTTGACTCCTAGGTTCTGCATCAAGTAGAGCATGGGGAGGCCCTGCAGTGCTGGATTCATGCTCGGGGGGTCCGCCTCTTTGGTGTCCGTACTCAGCGATCGAGTTTCCGCCTTGGTTTCTCGTGCGGTGTCTCTTAGCCGTGGGAGCTGTTTGTTTGCGGCATCGTAATTTGTACGCCGGGCGGTACGTGATTTCGTCGGATGGTGTGTGTCCATTGGGCCGCGCGGCTACGTGAACGGGCGCATTTTGATGGCGGACGGCGTCGCTGGCTTACGGGCGGTGTTTGGCTAACTTTTCACATCCGAATTGGGCGGGCGTGTGGGCCGCGGCGGGCGGACGGTAACTGGTGGTTTTTACATCCGACAGCACGGCGGTGGTGCTACCGCCCGACATCCTAATGGGCCCCATAGTGTGGTATTTTAATTATTTTAATAATATTTATGTTAATTGCTAAAAAGTATTAACATTTGTAATATGTATGTTATTTTTTACATTTGTTAAAATTAAGACATTTAATTTTTATGTTTAGAATTTTGAATTTTTGGGTATTTAATAGAGTTTTTAACATATGTTCTTTGTTTGAAGTGAAGTACTCTCTCTGTACTGTACCAGTGAATAGAGTGGAAATAGTAAATGTTACCACTTCTGAGTCTAACGCTTTCTCTACTGTTACACTGACTGGAGTGGGAATAGTAAATTTTACCCCTCCTGAGTCCAACCCTTTCACTACAGTTGCAACGACTGGTGTGGGAATAGTAAATTTAACCTCTCCTGAGTCCAACGTTTTCCCTACTGTTGCACCTACCAAAATGGGAATATTAAATGTAACCCCTCCTGAGTGCATTGCTTTCCCTACTGTTTCACACACTGGAGTGGGAATAGTAAATTTTACCCCTCCTGAGTCCAACGCTCACCTACAGTTACATCGGCAGGTATGGGAATAGTAAATTTAACCCCTACTGAGTCCAACGCTTACCCTACTGTTGCACAGACTGGAGTGGGAATAGTAAATGTAACCTCTCCTGAGTCCAACACTTTCCCTACTGTTGCACCCATTGGTGTGGGAGTAGTTAATTTAACCTTTCCTGAGTCCAACGCTCTTTCAACTGTTATACCTACTGGAGTGGGAATAGTAGATTTAACCCCTCCTGAGTCCAGTGCTTTCCCTACTGTTGAACACACTGGAGTGGGAATGTTAAATTTCCCTCCTCCTGAGTCCAACGCTTTCCCTACTGTTGCGCACACTGGAGTGGGAATAGTAAATGTAACCCCTCCTGAGTCCAATGCTTTCCCTACTGTTGTGCACAGTGCAGTGGAAATAGTAAATGTTACCTCTCCTGAGTCCTATGCCTTCTCTACTGTTGCACACACTTGAGTGGAAATAGTAAATTTTACCTCTCCTGAGTCCTATGCTTTCCCTACTGTTGCAAATACTGCAGTGAAAATAGTATATTTATTATTCTCGAAGTTTAATATTTCTTTTAGTATTGTTTACATATTTATTATTATTATTATGTGTTTATGTATTTAATTGTATATTTTTTATATATAAATGTATGTAATTTGTAAAATAATTTTAGTAAAACATATTTTTTAACATTGTTTACCGTTTTATGTATAAATAAGTTGGATATATACATATTTGATATTATTTTGTTATATTTATCAATTATTTTTATCTGTGTATGTAAAAATGTGTATATATATATATATATATATATATACATCTATCTATCTATCTATAGATATAGATATATATATATATATGTTAATTTATACACACACATATATATATATATATATATTTAGGAAGTATGGCAATGTTCTTTATTCCTCAGTTATGACGCGTTTCGGACAACACTTGTCCTTGATCACATACGGAGAAACGCAGTTCGCCATGTTTTTAAATATGCTTTGCTTTCCAACCACGTGATGTATAGACATAAAAGAGCTACTAGCACATAATTGCACATAATGATTAGTCTGTGTTTCGTTTGTTAGTGCATCTACCAAATCTACTAAATTCTAACAAGAACTAAAATCGATACTGGCACTAAATAAATACATGGTAGTTCATAGCGATAAATATTGCAATATAATAAAAAGGCATAAAAACCATAAATGAATAATTATCAAATTAATTGGTAAAATATATCACCTCTTAAATAAATATCGCAAATGATGTAATAAAAAGGCGTAAAACCATAAATGGGCAGTTATCAAATTCATAGTTGAAATATACCACCTTATACATAACCAAGCACTGGGAGTCATATTAATAGAAAGAGACTACCTTTCAGCCTATTAAACATTTCATAAGCTTAAATGTGCAAAATCGCATAGAACCATGTAAACAATAGGAAGTGCAAATCGCTGCAAATGGTAGAAAACCGCAGTTGGCAATATATCTGCATAAATGCAATTACAAATGTACCCCTTACTCTTGCAATAATATAATCGCAATACTAATCAAGAGAGAAAATCCAACTGCGCAGACCCCTGAAACTGTGCAAACTATGCAGACTAGTGAAAGTGCTATGTGCCTAGTAAGGTGCTACCTCAGGTCAAACTGACCTAATAAAGTGCAATTGCTAAAATTAGAAAAAAATGCAAAAAATACACTTGTGGTAATATTAAAAAAGTCATTGTGCAAGCCATGATGGAATAATGGCGCGGCATAAAATGTCTATCAGTGATAAAATAATATGTACTGTCATCACATCAAAAGTGGAACATAATGGAGGGACATCACGAAGAAAAATAATCTCATATTCCATGCAGCGAATTCGCCTATCATCACATTGAACCATTACAGGAAATAATGCAGATCCTCCGTGTTGTTAAGCCCGTTGGGAGACTTAGGGGCCGATTCCGATCTCGGCCGGTAGGGCACCGAATCGGATTCGGCTTAACCGGATCCGATTCGGAGCCCTCTTTCCCGACCGATTCGTACGTGCGCCCGGCCGAGCGAGTACGATGCGAGCGCACGCGAAATCGCCGACCGACTTGTTCGCGGGTCCGAAGCGCTCCGACCGACTCGCACGGACACGACTCGCATCGCGCAATGGAGACGTTCCCCGGCCAGGCAAGTACGATGCGCGCCTCGAGCAGTCCGACCGACTCGCGCCGTCCGGCTCGATGGAGCTGTCGGAGCCGGACTTTGGGGGTCCGTGTCGGACCCCCCTGTACGCGTAGCCGCGTGAGTCGCACACAGGGGGGACCCATGGGTCCCCCCTACCTGTGCATGTACGCCGTGAGTCGCTTCGAGGCGTACCCGCTGTAGGGGGCGCCCTTGTTCGCCTCGCACCCATTGAGTCAATGGGAGCCCGCGTACGCGTTGTACGTCCGGCTCCCATTGACTTCAATGGGAGTCCGACCGACTCGAGTCCGATTGCATGCGTGCGCATCGTACTCGTTCGGTCGGACTGCCAGAGTCCGATTCGGTCGGAAATCTCTCCGGGTCCGGCTCGGTCGGAGAGATTTCCGGCCCGAATCGGAATCGGCCCCTTACTGTCTAGCTCAAGGATCATTTTAGACTCCAATTGTCGCAACAACCTTTCCCTATCTCCTCCTCTCCGGAGTTTGGGAATGGCAGCCACAACAAAGTATTTCAAGCATTTAAGGTCATTGTTATGCTCATATCTGAAGTGTCGTGCGACGGGATATGCGGCATCGTTATTAACAATAGCACGCAAGTGTTGCAATATTCTGACATGCACCTGTAGCTTGGTGCTCCCCACATATCTCAAGCCACAGGTGCATGTCAGAACATAAACCGCAAACTCTGTTCTGCAGTTAAAGCTGCCCTTGATGGTAATCATGTCAGGGCTAAAAGGAGTGGAGTACTGTGTGGTATTTTCTCCAAACTTGCATGCTCTGCATGATGAGCATCTAAAAAAATCCTTGTCTAGGTTGTAACCACATTCTAGTTGTCGCTAACTCTGGGCTGTTTTTAACAACCTGTGTTCTCATGGAAATGCCTTTCCTGTATGTGATGGTAGGTTGTACAGGGAGTCTCAGAGCTAATACTCCATCCGTAAGCACAATAGGCCAATTACGCTTTATAATTGACCTAATCTTTCTTTCCTGTTTGTTGTACATTGTAATTAGTCTGGGAGCATCGTCTACTAGTTTAGATTCTTTGACCACCTCATTTGTGGGCAAGAGGGATTCTCTAGGTCTATCATTGACTTTCTTAACTGCCTCCTTCAAAATGGTCTCACTGTATCCTCTCTTTTTGAATCTAATGAGTGCCTCGTGGGTACAGTGATTAAAGTCCTCTATATATATAAAACCTACTGGCGGTCACCAGTAGGTAGTTATAGTTAGGACCTAGTTTCCATTGGAAGAGTGTTTTTTGTTTTGCTAATAACTTTGGCCCCACTTGACAAACTTTGACAAAAACTTCAAAACGTATACTGTGGTCTGTTCAGCTGCTGTGCTGAAAGTTTCGAGGTGATGTGTGAAGCAGGGTCTGAGAAAAAGAGAGGGGGTCCCAAAACGCATCTTTCCCATGTTAATTCCCTTAGGACCTTTGAACAAGCCTACAGCCCGAACTGCTGAACAGAATTACACCAGATTTGGCAGAAATGTAGATTTGGTGAGGCATATCACGCTTTGCATCACCTGGTGTAAATCTGTTCAGTAGTTTCTGAGATATTAAAGGTAAAAAATATAGATATATAGGGCCCGCAGGTCGATTCGTGGCTCAACGCGCCACAGAAAGATTCTGATTGGCTGGTCACAACCTGACTGAGAAGTTGTGGCCGCCATTTTCTATTTTCAGTAATCGGTTCCTGGGGTGAAATTTCGGCTGTAATATTCTTGAAGGGTCAAGATAGAGATTCCCTGACCCCATGGATGGGATATAAGTAGGCTGTAAGCATAAATTGTTAAGTTACATTCCGTGTAATTTTTTTTTACGTTTTCTGAGATCCGCGGATCCACCCGGGGGGCTCAGCGCAGCCCCGGATGTAAATTCGTGGATCCATAAAAAGAAGCGCAGGTCCAAGAAAAAAAAGAAAAAAAACACCCACTGCAGTCAAACCCATGCTCCTCATGGTCTGGGCTTGGGTGCATGCACCAGGGTTGGCCGCAGGGTCTGGTCCCTATGGCGAAATTCTAATATTGAGGGGAGGAGGGCATGCAGCCCTCTCCTCGAGCATCATTAGGCCTCGGTACCCATCTCCCAGGGCCAAATGCAATACAAAAGCGGAGGGGGCCATGCAGTCCCCCCTACTGGACCTTATCCGGCCCCTGGGATCCTATTCCATGGTGCCGAATTATATTATTAAGGGGAGGGGCAAGCTGCCCCCCACCCAAGCCTTACCTGGCCCCGGGTACTACAACTCCTGGGGCCTGAGGTGGGTGTCTCACTGCCCACCTGGGGCACCCACAAACCACACGTTGGGGGCCACAGGCAGAGTCCCAAGGCCATGCAGCCCCAGTCGCTTCCCCGCATAGCAGCTATTTTTGCTTACATCTGTGTTTCCCTGCCGCATCAGTGCAGGCAGGGAAACAGAACTCTGCTCCCACCCGGCTGTAGCTTATTTAAATCTCTGACTGACTTGGAGCAGATAGACCTTCCTTGCCTGTGCTACTGCAGGCAAGGAAGGCATGTGTCCTCTCGCCTGGTGGGAGATTTAAAAATGCTCCCGCCAGGTGGGAGCAAACATATATTCCCCTGCTCACGCTGATGCGGGCAAGGAAACTACTCTGTCCCGGGGATAGACTCTGGACATTATAGTTGGGTTCAGATTTGACACACATAAAACCATAGAATTCAGCAGTTATAGTTATCTCAAGTAACATTTGTGTCATTCCAGTGAAGGTTGAAGTCACCGAGGAAGATATGGTTAGGGTGGAGGACCGAGCAAACAGAGATGGACTCCATCAATTGCTCTATGAAACCCAAGTTATCCCCAGGAGCATGATAGATCGTGTGAAGCACACAAATCATCTTGCCCTTGTTCCAGATCTCAGTGACTCTGTGCTCACAGGCGGACATCCGATCATTATGAGTCTGCTTCATTATGAGGCTCGAACGATGGATGCAGGCAATGCCCCCCCAGATTTGATAGATCTATCGCATCTGATTATGTCATAGTCAGGAGGTATTAAGATGTCGAGAATTGGGGAGGAGGAGTCATTGAGCCACGTTTCAGTAAGGATCAGGAGGTCCAATTATTGTGAGATGATGAGTTCGGAGCTATCCGCTGCGTGTTTCACTGCTGATCTGCAGTTGAGAAGCATCGGTTTGATATGAGAGTTGGTAGTTGCTTCCACTAGGTGAGACGTGGTGACCTGAAGTAAGTTATCCTTATTCATGGATCTAAAGTTAACACTAGGTTCTCTATCCGGGTCAGATGAAATAGTAGGTATGATGCTTGGAGAGACCGCATAGGATCTAAAGTTAACACTATGTTCTCTATCCGGGTCAGATGAAATAGTAGGTATGATGCTTGGAAAGGCTGCATAGCCATCATACGATAGCAACAGTGCAAGCGTGTCATCATCCGACAGCTTAGGCTGGAACCTAAGGGGTCTAGACTGGAGGTTGGGAAGAGGTCGAGAGGGCCAGCGTGGTTTGATAGGGTAAGTGACAGAGGACCTTTTCATTCCACAGCGTATAATACTTGCTGGAAGAGTAGGAAGATCAGTCCCGGAGGGAGGATAGAGTTTGCACAGCTTCTCATGAGCAGTGTGGGAGGGTCTGGAGGTTATCCTTTACAGTAAGGAGGTCCAGCTTGAGGCCAGCCAATTTCTCCTCATTCAGGCGAAGGCTATCATAGCCAGGTACCAGGCCAGAATAAGATGATGGGTGAGGCCCCTTATCCTCACAGAGCTTGCAAGGGGAGATAGACCCCCGCTTGAGTTCAGTTATAGTATCCATTGGGGGGGTAGGGTTGGCATAGATAGTGTCAGGGTTCCGAGCAAGAGGTTGAGGCGAAAACCTTTGAAGTTGCAAGGATGGCGGCCCTGTGGTAGTATCCTGTGCAGAGGGTGTAGAGATAGAAGAGGAGGAAGGAAGTAGAGGGTTAAAAGGCAAGGGGGCCCTTTTGTAGTATCCTGTGCAGAGGGTGTAGAGATAGAAGAGGAGGAAGGACGTAGAAGGTTCAAAGGAAAGGTGCTGGGGTTTAAGGTTGTGTGCAGGGTAGGAGAAGCAATCAGATTAGAGTTACTGGTACTAGGAGATGGAAAGCATGTAGTGTCAAGGTTGGTATTGGGAATATTACACTCAATAATCGTGTCGAGGGAGGTATCAGAACGGATCAACATGAGAGAGGTGGAGGTGGAAGGGGCGCCCACGTAGTGTGAGGGAGCAGGTGGTTCAGCAGTAATGGGGAGACTAAGATGCTTTGGCCTGGCAGGTTTAGGGTTGATGATAGGGTTGGATGGAGGGGAGACAGGAAGGGAGGGCGCAGAAGGTACAGCCGTTACAGGGAGACTTGAATGGCCTATATTAGCAGGATTAGGGTTACTAAGTGTATTTTTAATCTTATTAAAAATACTGTCAAAGCGATTCAGATACAAGTCATAGGCTTGAATAAGGATGTTGCCGTTATTGTAGAGAGAAATGGTCAGTTCAGCATTGAGGAAACAAGACGGAATTATGTTTATAAGGAACCCGTAGGGGGTTTTGCATAGAGCTTTGGAACGAAGCATATCAATAAAAACTCTTCTCCACCGGGTTCTTCTGGTTGTGTAGAAGATAAGGTCTGTCACCACTACGCACTTAGATGCACATAGGTAAGTATCAGAGATGAGAGTTTCAGGATAGCGTTTGAGTAGATTATATTTAAAAGACTTTGCTGCTTTCTTCGAGAGGTTGGGAGGGCATACAATCTTGAACGCATTGATGCCTACCAGTGCCAGGCCGTTAGAGGAGCGAGTAGAAGGTTGGGCCATGGTAGGGAGAAAAAGATACAACTCTTGGGTGTTATAGGATCAGCCACGCAAAGTGCAATAAACTTCACCTACGTTACAAGATCAACAGAGCAATGTATGAGGAAGCTCTAAAACGCTGTTGCAAAGTCACCAGCGGCAACACAGTCCCTTGTTGCAGCCCACTAAAAGTTCAACTTTTGAGTTACAAGTACGATATCGCAAAGTGCATTAGCCTTCTACTAGGATTCAGTCTAAAAGTGCATTAGCCCTATACTAGGATTCAGGTTCAACCGAGCAAAGTAAGAGGCTGATCTAGCTAGTTGATCTGATAACCCCAAACAGGAGCCTAGAACCTTATTGCGGCCTGGCGGATTCCAAGCAGGCCAAAACCCCAGGTGGGCCAGGGGGATAGACTGAAAGGAGACTAGAAGTGCCTTATTGCAGCTTGACCATTCCAAGATGGCCGCCCCCACAATATAGCCAATGAAGTGTCCTACCTTTCTGTTCACAGTCTAGATTAGGGCTTGAAGCAAGGAGTCCTTGAACTACTCGGGAAAACAGCACTTTCAATCCCCCCTACGTGGCGGTTTCCCCAGCCAACAAAAAAGACAGAAGTGGTGACCCAGCACATAGCCCCAGCAGGAGCCCGGGGAAAAGTCCCCCGATACAGTGATAAGCTCCTCCCAGAGTAAAGGTAGAAGCTCCAGACAATAATAGCTAGTCTAATATCAGCAGCTCCAATGCGTCGCGCTGCTCATTTGTGAGGCACTCAGCCCCAAAACACCATCAGGGCAGAAAGCCCGGGAACTCCGTACCTCCATCTACCGCCCTCACGGTGGGGGTCAGTCAAAACCAGTCCGGGCGGCTTCCAAGATCAGCCTCAGGGCCCAAACACCAAGCGCGAGCCAGACCACCAGGGCTCCAACAGCGTACAAGCGCAAGAGCAGCCCGGGAACTCCACTCCTCCGCGTTGCACCCTCACAGCGGGGGGCATTTAAAAACAGTCCGGGCGGCTTCTGAGATCAGCCTCAGGGCCCAAGTACCAAGCGCGAGCCAGACCACCAGGGCTCCAACAGCGTACAAGTGCAAGAGCAGCACACGCATCACAGCCCTCAAGGAACCAGAAAGGCTCTCCGTGTCCAACTAGGTAAGGGCCGTGAGACTGCACGGGCGTGCCCCACAAGCAAGGCAGCGTCCATCAGCTCAGAACAGAGAGCCGACCTCCCGACTCCGCCAGGAAGACTGCCACTTTCTCCTCACCCCAGCGAGCTGCTCCGTGACCACGGGGGAATGGGGGCCAAGACTCACCCGAGCCGATCTACCGAACCAGCAGCCAGCCCACAGACGGAAGACGGATCATGTGCCAGCGGGCCTGCTACTGCAATCCCGATCCATCCAGGCGACCCCCACAGCTTCGTACAACGAAGGCAATGGACGGCTACCGGGTATCTCCACTGGGTCAGCGTCAAGAACGGCTCCTGATGCCCTTCCAATCGGACTTCTGCTTGCCGGAAAAGAGCAAAAACCAGCAAAGAGCAAAAACCTTTTACTCTCATTGAGCAGTTATTGTTTGTTCGTTCGTTCGTCCAAGAATAGAGGGTGGATGGCAGGGATTGTACAGAATACCTCATAGATTTGAAATCCTCAATCCGGGAGCTCCATTTTGGGGCTCCCACGCGGCGGCCATCTTGTGATGCATATGTGAAAGCTAAAGCCAAGTTATTGCTAGGTGATGGAATGAGAAACGAGGTAATGTTAAAATCCCCAAAACCACTGAAATACGCCAGTTAAAGTTAAGTGAACTAACTATAACTTATCAACTTATCAACCCTCTTTATAGCCCCAAATATTACATCACTCATTTAACGGAAAAGTACATCATCCATGACATCATTTATGACATTTCAGTCATAGCCTCTGACCAGACCCTGCATCCTGTCCACATCAGAACTTGAACTCTTTGACTAGGCACCAGCAAGGCCCTGAACCCAACCCTCTGTAAGCTTTTCTGTTTTTTCGGTGAATTTCTGGTTTTACTTAACATAAATTAAAGTCTTTACACCTAACCTAACTATAACATCACTTGAACCTTTGTTTTTAATCAGTGAACATTTGTATGTATTTGCCTTCCAAAATTTTCTATTTTAAAATTAGGAAGCTGATAAGAGAGTGAGAAGATAAGTCGGCTGAGTAAACAGAAGTACGAATGGGATGCTGTTCAAATGCAGTGGTCCCTCTCTTCAACTATTTCTAGTCCCTTTAAAAATAGACTGTGCATCAAATTACTAAAAGCCTGTACCTCCCCTCACATTTGCAACCTGTCTGGTTACATGCTTGCATCCTATTGCTTATTTAAGTTAGCCTGCTCCTCAAGAGAGGCTTTAAATTCACCCGCTCTTATTTGAACAAAATGATGTTCAGGGGTGCCTCACTTTTGTCTTGAATAGAGAATGTTAGCACTCTAGTTGTTAGAGCTCTATGATAACACTACAGTTGTGTACTAGGGAGTTAACTGACAGACTGCTATCTGTGTTGGAAGTACATGTATCACTCTGCATATCGGAAGGTTTTACTCAAATGGATGAGGAAGATATTTGCAAACCCATACATAGCTGCCAAGTTTATGGATTGCTTATGTGTGACATTTCCACAGTTTCAAGGTTCTTATGAGTGACTTCTACTGCCAAATGTGTGACACTTAGGGCCTTATTATGAAGGAGGTCGGACGAGCGTCCGACCGCCATCATTGCAAAAAGGATACCGACCGACATGTAGGCGATGGTTCCACCTGCCAAATTACGATCGGAAACATGCCGTTTTCTATTGCATCTTGTGCAGTGGCCCGGAAAAGACGCAATAGAAATAGGCATGTTTGAAACATCCAGGCACCATGTGCCAGGCACCATGAGGTACATGGATGTTTGGGGGGAGGGCACCTCATGAGCCCCCCCAATCCCCATAGCGGAGGTCAACTGGGAACGGGGGCCCTGCTAGGGTACCCCAAAGTCCCTTTCGGTTTGCCTGTACATGGCGGTCAGACTGCCATGTACAGGCCGAGGGAAACGGACATCGTAATCCCTAGACGGGTGCCTGAGCAGGCACTGCCCCTATTGTAGGGATTATGGTCCCGATGGGCTCCTTCAGCCCGTCGGAAATGCAGCAGTCGGTCCCTATGACCGATGCCTTCGACCGCTGGATCATAATCCGGCGGTCGGACCGCTTCTATAGATGTCAGTGGCAGGCCCACCGACATCAGAATGAGGCCCTTACAGTGACACTTTCTCAGGTGTAAAACCAATCAATGAAGGCAAGAAAATCACAAAAATATTACTAAAGCATAGTATAGTAGCGTGCTGTCAGTTACAGACAGCACATTTTCTATTGTACTGGCCACTAAATTTGAACAAACAGTTTGACTGATAAACTTCCATAGTGCACACACAATGTGTGGAAATGTGGTTTCACAGAGTATTTTATTTGTGCTTCAAGAAGTGTACAGATTTGTTTTGATACTATTAAAATGTTTGTTTCCATCACTCTTCAGAACTGTAAAACGAAATGTTCTTCATTTGTGCTTTCCTAATTGCTGATATATTTTTACAAAAATGTACAGTTTATTTACATGTATATAAAGTTTGTGTGGTAGGGGAAAAAATGACATTTTAACACCTTTCCCACTCACTGCACCCAGCATGATTATTGTATAGCACACTTTAGAAAATCCTCTAACTTTTCAGTTTGAGGCAGAAAAGTAAAGCCCAAACTCTCTTTTAAGACAATAAGCAGCAATTTGTCATAAGCCACTGCCAAAGTGAGAAACTTCCACAGGCCTGTTAAGCTCTGCTCCCGCTGGGGTCGCTCTGGTAGGTAGATTCTCTCGCCTCAGGAGGTCGTGGCTTTCTGTGCTTTAAGTTTTGTCGACCACGCCAGAGGAGTCCTAGCTGGAAAGCAACGGGAATGCGTTTCACGCCAGGGGCTACAAACATGCCTTACCAGTTCCTCTGCTTGCTTGTCGATTTGGGGTTTGGCATCACAGCACAGCTGTGTTTCACTGACGGCTTTTTATTGCTTCTATGTTATGCGCCCGATTCACCTAAAAAGAATGAAAGTGACAGAAATACACTGGCAGTGGAAGTTCCCCCTGATTCTTTTGAGAGCAGAGACAGCGCCATACATGTTTGTTAATCTTCCTCACCCATGTCACTTTGCGCATGGTCTGCTCAAAGACTCCGAAGCCAGATGGGGCTTAATTTAAGCCCGGGCTTGCACCTAGTTGTCTGTCAGTGGCAGTTTAAACAACACAGGGCCATATGTACGACGAAGTGGCGGAGCGTGTCGTTAGCCTCCTGGGCTGCACCATATTTACAAGAATGTGGTGCAACCTTGCGTTTCCCCCGGCGATGGCGCTAAGTTTAGCAACTTAGCGCCAACACAGACACCCTTGCACCAGAGTGCAAGGGTGTCTGTGTGCAGGGGAGGATTGGTTATGTATAGGAAGGTGTCCCTTCCTGCACATAAACAATCCTAAAATGCCATTTTGTAACTTTCATGTGTGCTGCTTCATGCAGCACACATGAAAGTTACAAAATAGCATTTTTTAAAAGGTTTGTATATGTACAGGAAGGGACACCTTCCTGTACATAAACGAACCATGGCATTTTGCTTTTTCCATGTGTGCTGCACAAGGCAGCACACATGGAAAAAGCTGAAACGAGGAGAAATAATGCATTTCTCCTCGTTTCGCCACCTTAAGACCAGGGTTTTCCTGGTCTTAATTTTGGTGCTGCCTCCTACGTACGCCACCCTTGTACATAGGGGGCAGCGTCAAATACAATGGGTGTTGCGGTGGAACGACCACCACAACACCCACTGCATGTCCCTTTCACGCTAAACGTAGCGTGAAACGGTGCCTTATGTACAAGGCAGCGTTAAGCCACGTAAGCCACATAAGGCAAGGCCCCTATTGCCACAAAAAGTGACGTTCCCGTGGCGATAGGGGCTTGTACATATGCCCCACAGACTCACCAGTGCATGGAGTGTATTTTACGTTTGTAAAACTAGAGGCAGGCTCTGAGCAGCAGGGCTGGCACTTCATGAGAAGCCAGTTTTTGCGCGCTGGCTACTTACAAGCAGCCTTGCTAAGGGCACCTCATGAGGTGGTCCCAGGAGCACTATAATGCGTGACTAATGTATTTTAGTGCGGTGATGCAGACACCAGCACTACAATGCGTTAGTCTAACACCTGATGTGTGGTACTTGACAGGGCTGCCTATAGAAAATGTGCTCTCATTTTAGATTTCTAGAGCACCTACCATAAATTCTATGACAAAAAGAAACACCACATTTTGTTAATTTACAGCAGTATCCTCTGTAGAAAATTCCTTTCAATTTTGCAGGTTTTATGGCGCCAAGGTTTGTCACACTTTTGTCATAAATTCAGAATATCAGCACTCTTGTTGTTCATTATAACTCTGTGGAAAAGCTGCAGTTGATCACTAGGGAGTGAACTGACAGACTGCTGTTGATGTTGGAAGTACATGTTTCTCTCTTCATTTCAGAATGTTTTACTGACATGAATGAGGCAAATGTTTAAGAACTCATAGAAAATGCACCCTCATTTTAGCTTTCTAGAGCACGAACGATAATTTTTCTGACAAAATGAATCCCCTCGTTTAATTTATTTCTAAAGAAAATGCTTTAAGTTTTAAAGCATTCATTCCATCAAGATGGCGGTCAGGTGTGCCTCACATATTTCATAGTGTGAACTTGAAATGTACTCTCATTTTAGTTTCTGGAGCACATTTTCAGGATGTAGGGACCATGTCCAGAGTCCTGCAATGGCTGCCACAATATATCAGTCATGTTGTGGCCAGCCAATCAGGAATGATAAGCCCCCTTTAACTCTGCCAATGGGATCATGTCTGGACACCAGCGATCCAGATATACCTAACATTGAAACCCCTTCATGCTCAACCTGAGCACCCATTTAGATGCAAATTTCTAGAAAACTGCTGAACAGGGACCCAATGACAATAAGCATACTTTCTTAGTAAAGTTCTAACATTTTTGCCAAATTTGGTGCAATTCCTTTTAGCCAGTTTTTAGATATATCGGAGAGCAAAGTTTCCTATGAAAATTAACATTGGAAATTGCACTTTGGGAATTTTGTTTTTTCTTGGCCCCCAGCCTGCAGGTTGCTGTGTAACTTAATTCTCTCCGTATTAATACTCTGACCTAACTATAACAAAGAGTTGGGACCGCCACTGTGTGATGTATATATATGAGGGAGGGAATGCATAACAGGTAACTGTGTAATATGGTTCTGATGACATCATAAACCAGGTTTTGACCAAGTGACTTATAAATGTAATCGAAACTCCAACATGTCATTATAGGGCAATATTACAGATTACCCATTATAAATGTTATATGTTACATGTTTATTTTTGAAGATTGTTGGCCTGAAAAAGCAATTTTATTTCAATTGCAGCTAACAATGGGCACTGATTGAAAACCTTTCATGACTAAACTATTGATAGACCAATGGACAATAGTGAGGGCCAGTGGATTTATGTGATTCTGTGGGTGGAGCCTTTACCACATAATTATGTATTGTAAGGAGACAGGCTTTTTACAGGTTTACCTCCCACTTTTTGCCCTCATTTTGACTACTAGGTACTGGCTCTGAAATATCCAGAACCCTGCTAAACAGGACCCAGCGCATGTGCCCTGACCCTTAAAATAATATATGTTTAATTGGCTTGTTCCGAATTGACATAACCCGACTTACTTGTCAGACATTAGCATATGATACAAGGGGTGCCTAGGGCCTGTAGGTTGAGGAGACACTCATGAACTGCAGCACTAGTTGTGCCCCCCACAAGTATGACAAGGTAAAACAGGACTTCTAGTCTGCCACTGCAGACTGGAAGGGCAGTTTAAAACTACTAACTCGACTTTGCAAAGCCCAAACCTCTCTTTTTAATGTATGCAAGTCACCCCATGGCAGGCCTAACGAGCCCTGAGACAAGGTGCTGTATATTAAAAAGTGGAACATGCAATTTTACATGTTCCAGCAGTAAAAACCCTAAATTGTCATTTTCACAGTAGAAAAGCTGGAAGCCCCATTGGCAAGTACAGAGTTACAGGTTGGCACTCCAGTCCTGCTAGCTTCTGAATGGGACTACTAAGGTGGGTACTTTTTGGTATCAAAATAATCAGTGCACTAACTCCAAATTAATGGTTAAATCAAATTCAATGTCACAGGGGGGCAAAGTGCAACTTTAGAAGTTACCTCTGTGGTTGGCCAAGGTTTCCAGTGTCTGTTTACTGATATACATGTGGCTTGTCTTGCAGACAGCTTTCTGCCCTCTTGGGGAGACATGCTAATGACTCACGGGAAAGGACACAATAGGGGCCTGCATGGGAGAGAGGTGTTACCTCCCTCCTGCAGGAAGCCACACATGTGTTATCCCAAAAGGGGAGCTTCAAAAGAGTACCCGCCTTTAAAGGGTAAATGGGTAACACTTAGGAGAGGGGCACTCTATTGTCTAGGGACAGAAGAGGGGAAGCACGTTGTCAAATCGTCATGTTGGGAGTCAGCAGAATGGTGCGACCTGGGACAGCCAGATGCCACACCTCCCAGGAAGTGGTCATCAGGAGGGAGGGAACCTGGTAACTCATTGGCTACCAACCACATCCTACCCTGAGGGCATTTTCTGAAGATAAATAGGGCTCCCTTAGCACTCAGAACTCAGATCTCGACTGACTTGGAGAAGGACTGAAGAAGAACTGTCCTTCTGCACCAAGGGACCTGCAAAGAGAGGCTGCACCATCAAACATTGCACTTGCTCCACCTGCTGTCTAGCAAAAAGAGGGACTGTGCCTGCTGTGTCCTAGTCAAGGAGGACCTTTCCCAAAGCCAGTCAAGCCAAGAGACTCCAAGGGCCAGCCGACTGTCTTCCTGTTGCAGCACAGGAACACAACAGCTGAAGAAGCCTGCTGGGGCACATTGGTAGCCCAAAGTCTTGAAACCGATACCACCGCCGACGGGCAGCACCACGGACCAAGATCCCATGCTCTGAGTTGTGCTTGAGCTTACTGAACCCAGAGGTGCTGTCGGAGAGTTGCTGGGGCCCTCAGAAGGTGTGTTATTGACCCAGGAAGAACTTACCTGTTGCCGCAACAACGGGCAGATGGACTTTGGCCAGACCGGAGAGGACTTCATGTGACATCGACCCTGCAACTAGGACCCCATTACCATCTTTGTGGTCCGGGGAACCCCTGCAAGAAGACCCCCTCCAACCGCGTCGCATCAATAGCATCCTTAAATCACCTACATTATCCTTCATCCCTTGCATCAGGACCACTCCATAGAAATCCATTGCAATGAGGATAAAGTGCCAGGAACTGCTGGAAGACTGCTTTTTCTCTAAAGGTAACTGTTCTTGAGGACCTTGCTGGTTCCCCTGACTAGATCCCTGCCAGAGATAGTCTCCCCAAGTACTTCTGACCAACTTCAGAGACACTGCATACGTTTTCTTTGAAAACGTTTCTAAGTTTGTAATTTGTTGATAGTGCCAAGGCTTGTTTGTAGTTGAGTGAAACTGCTTGATTTATTATTACTTGTAAAATCTATATCCACAGAACCCTCCAGTGGATCTTTTTCATTTTAGTGTTTAAATTATACATATATATAGTCTATTTTTATAAATTGGTATCAGATTTCTTGAGTGTTGTGTCGATTTCTTCTTCAATTTTGTTGGTACTGTTTAGATGTTTCTACTTGTTCCTCAGTGTAGCCTTGATGCTCGGTGCCACAGCTGTTCTCGATTGAGCTGAGGGTTTGACAGATGAAACCTAAAGGTCCTAAAGGGGTTAGTAAGTGTATTACACGGTGAGGTTTCATAACCACACCATATAATACGCCCCATTTCCTCACATGTATTTATTACATTTGCCACCCAATTTGCTATGCTAATTGCGTAATGTGCATATTTTACAAAAGAATTTCTAGCTCAAATGGATGGAAATAATACTGCCAGAGAACGTACCTCACAATTTGCTCTTAGTGCAGCATAATTTAGATCACTTTGCCACATAATCTTAGTTGCCTAACAATGATAAAGCTCTTCAGAGTGGTGTCAAGGCTGTCTTTACTGTGAAACAGTTCCCATATTTCACAGATCCCTGTGAACTATTGGCTTTTATACCACTACGTTTTTTGCAATAACAAGCACTCAAAAGTTATATATGAGTGATGAGTCATGAATGATGTAATACATGAGGTTATAAGCAGTGCATGACGGGGCAGCAGGTTATAGTTAGCTCAGTAAACTATAACTGGTGAAGTTTAGTGTTTCTTGAGTTTAAAATGGTACTTTTAATTAATATTTTCACCTAACTATTGCATCACTTCAACCTTTGGATTTATCAGTGAATATCTAAGATGTTTTTTTAAGTAAAATAAAATATTATATCCAGACCTAACTATAATGTCACTTTAAGCTTTGCTTTTTGCCATTGAATTTCTGATATGTTTTTTAACATAAAGTAAGATCTTATTAACCTTACAAACAATAACATCATTTTACACTCTTGTTTTTTTCAGTGAATTTCTAGGGTTTCTTTTTACACAATCTTTGATCATACTGCTTTACCTAACTGTAACATCACTATCCCTTTACAGACAGGTCCTGCACCCAACCCCACTGGGGGGCAGCCAACCCCCATGCACGGCCAGTCAATGAGAGTGATCATCACAATATAAAGGGGTGCCATTCTAAATAGGGCAGGTCTGCTGGCTTTGTCAAGGGGTCACCATATCAATATATAAAAGGCAGACTTATCAGCATTGTCAACGGGTGGCCACAGCAATATACAAGCCAAGCCTTTTTGCTTTTTCAAAGGATCATCACATCATTACATGAAGGCAAGCCTATTGGCTTTTTTGAGGGGTAACCACCTCAATAAAACAACAATCATCAAAAACCATATTCAAAGGTATTCTTTATTAATAGCAAGCATTGAGATGTTTGTCAAAAACTTTTAAATAAAGCACATGTATTCAAAAACATCAAGCAGCTGCCTTAGTCTTTTTTTTAAACACTTCTCAGACAAGCTTATGCAGCCATAACACCAACCACAAGGTGTCCCTGTAATCTCAGCTAAAGAGCAAAAGCTCCAGCTCTGGGAATGCTTAGCAACAACATAATGTTTTCCTGGGATAACATTGAATACACGCCAGGAAATATAGGGCTACCTTTCCTAAATAATTTCTTGGGGCTGCAGTACTTCCTGCAGCCCCCCACAACATTTTTGTAACATATTAGTTGCACCCCAAATGAATGAAATGAAATTTGTACTTGTAAAGCGCACCCATACCCCCAAAGGGGTGTCCAGGCGCTGTACGCATACCGCTGTGGAACCCTTCCTGGCTTTTCCCTGTGAAATGTCCACTCCTGGGCACCCCCAGGGTGAAGCCAGGCATCCCAGCGCTGTTGGGGCCGTTGTGGAGATTAAGCAAGCTATTGCCCAGAGTTGCAGAGTGGGACCCATGATTAGAATAGGCACCGAGGCGAGAATTATCAGGTCCGAGGAAATTGAGCCCAAGACCCGCCGAGGCGGGAATTGAACCCTGGTCCCGGGCCAGATCTCTGCATCAGGGTCTGCCGCTCTAACCATGGAGAAGGACTCACAAGATGGCTGACACTGGCTACTGTGTGGGGAGCACAAGGCCCTGCTGGCAACTGTGCACCAACAAACAGCAGGACACCACTGACTGACATCCTGAGAAACAACTTACACTCCCTGCAATGCAAGCACGTTCCATGGTGGGATATCTGGCTAGCTGGGTGGGAAGGAGGACTTGCAGCACTGTCCATAGTCACAAGCACCTCCCCTCACACCCCCCCCAACACAAACTCCACAGAACCCACCTGGTAGAATGCAATGCCCCCCATCCTAACACAAGATCCCACAAAGAACCACCACCCTGGGTTATGTTGTGTGAAGCACAGGGACACTCTTGGGACCTCTAGCCAAACAACTGCCAGGACAACACTCCCAGCCATCCTGTCAGCACAGCCAGCCCACCCCACAGGGAAGCAGAGTCAAAAGGAAGGAAGCATGGGCATGCTGGGAAGGGGGAGGAGGCAATAGCATGATGGGAGTCGTAGTCACAGCTCTACATCCCCCACCACATGGCCCAGCAAGCTCACACTCACGCATGCACATCCCACAGAGAGTGGAAAGGCCCATCAAAGATGTCTGACACTGTTGCTGTGTCGTGGGGAGCACAAGGGCATGCTGGGTACTGCACACCAACCAACAGCAGGACACCACTGTCAGCCATCTTGCCATTGCTCTCACACCCACACACACTGAACTCCCCACAAAAGCAAGTAAGTATGGGAATGCTGGGAAGTGGGGTGGAGGCAATAGCATGATGGGAGTCGTAGTCACAGACATAGCTCACCCCCACAACTGTCCCATCAACACCACCCTGAACCATGCTCACATCACAGGAAGTGGAGAAGGACTCACAAGATGGCTGACACTGGCTACTGCTGTGGGGAGCACAAGGCCCTGCTGGCAACTGTGCACCAACAAACAGCAGGACACCACTGAATGACATCCTGAGAGACAACTTACACTCCCTGCAATGCAAGCACGTTCCATGGTGGGATATCTGGCTAGCTGGGTGGGAAGGGGGACTTGCAGCACTGACCATAGTCACAAGCACCTCCCCTCACACCCCCCAACACAAACTCCACAGAACCCACCTGGTAGAATGCAATGCCCCCCATCCTAACACAAGATCCCACAAAGAACCACCACCCTGGGTTATGTTGTGTGAAGCACAGGGACACTCTTGGGACCTCTAGCCAAACAACTGCCAGGACAACACTCCCAGCCATCCTGTCAGCACAGCCAGTCCACCCCACAGGGAAGCAGAGTCAAAAGGAAGGAAGCATGGGCATGCTGGGAAGGGGGAGGAGGCAATAGCATGATGGGAGTCGTAGTCACAGCTTTACATCCCCCACCACATGGCCCAGCAAGCTCACACTCACGCATGCACATCCCACAGAGAGTGGAAAGGCCCATCAAAGATGTCTGACACTGTTGCTGTGTCGTGGGGAGCACAAGGGCATGCTGGGTACTGCACACCAACCAACAGCAGGACACCACTGTCAGCCATCTTGCCATTGCTCTCACACCCACACACACTGAACTCCCCACAAAAGCAAGTAAGTATGGGAATGCTGGGAAGTGGGGTGGAGGCAATAGCATGTTGGGAGTCGTAGTCACAGACATAGCTCACCCCCACAACTGTCCCATCAACACCACCCTGAACCATGCTCACATCACAGGAAGTGGAGAAGGACTCACAAGATGGCTGACACTGGCTACTGCTGTGGGGAGCACAAGGCCATGCTGGCAACTGTGCACCAACAAACAGCAGGACACCACTGAATGACAACCTGAGAGACAACTTACACTCCCTGCAATGCAAGCACGTTCCATGGTGGGATATCTGGCTAGCTGGGTGGGAAGGGGGACTTGCAGCACTGACCATAGTCACAAGCACCTCCCCTCACACACCCCCCAACACAAACTCCACAGAACCCACCTGGTAGAATGCAATGCCCCCCATCCTAACACAAGATCCCACAAAGAACCACCACCCTGGGTTATGTTGTGTGAAGCACAGGGACACTCTTGGGACCTCTAGCCAAACAACTGCCAGGACAACACTCCCAGCCATCCTGTCAGCACAGCCAGCCCACCCCACAGGGAAGCAGAGTCAAAGGAAGGAAGCATGGGCATGCTGGGAAGGGGGTGGAGGCAATAGCATGATGGGAGTCGTAGTCACTGATATTGGTCACCCCCACAACTGTCCCATCAACACCACCCTGAACCATGCTCACATCACAGGAAGTGGAGAATGACTCACAAGATGGCTGACACTGGCTACTGCTGTGGGGAGCACAAGGCCCTGCTGGCAAATGTGCACCAACAAACAGCAGGACACCACTGAGTGACATCCTGAGAGACAACTTACACTCCCTGCAACGCAAGCAAGTTCCATGGTGGGATAAATGACTGGCTGGGTGGGTGGGAAGGAGGGCCGGCTGTCAACCAAACACAACCAATGCAGACCATGTTCACACCCCAGAAAATACATAGAAATGCCCAAATAATGCAGGACAATGTGCCACACCAATATCAACCCCTGACTGTGACGACTTAGGACAATGCAATGTACAGGCCCGCACCCAGAGGCACAGTCACAACTGTCATGTGTGTCAACCATTGATGCCTGCAGAAACATAACATACATTGTTTGTGTCTCCCAAAAACAGGTGATGATGGGGACACAGCAGCAGACACTGAGGAGTCCCAGTCCCAGGCTCAAGAGGATGCCGAGCTCACTGGCGTCGTACAGCCTCTGTCCTCCTCGGACGATGAAGAACAACCTGGCACATCCGGTGCAAGTCAACATGCAGCACCAGCAGGACCACCAGCTGCAGCACCAGCAGGACCACCAGCTGCACCCCCTGCACCCACCCCTCCAACGACTGTCACCACGAATACCATCCCTGCCGACATGGACAGAACAAGGAGCAACACCAGCACAGGGACCCTGGACCAACCTGGGGCCATGGACACCACCACCATCACCAACCCCCAAGGTGGACCAGGGTTATCTGTGCGTGCCACTGCACACACTGCACATGTCAGCAGGGGTGCTTGCAGACGTTGCTGGTGTGCATGATGACCCACAACTGGTACGCATAGCTGATGCGTACCAGTCCAGCACCGGAGACCTCAGCCAGGTAGTGGGGCTCCTCAGAGACATGAAACAGCAGCAGGCTGCCCATCATGCCCGCTTGGACTCCCACATGTCCCACGTGGAGTCACACATGTCCCGCGTGGACTCACACATGTCCCGCGTGGACTCACACATGTCCCGCGTGGAGTCCAAGTGGGATGCACTGCATGAGATGACGGCGGTGCACAGGGACATTTTACAATGCCTCCGCCAGATGAACAGCAACCAGTCCACACCTCCCTGTGTGCCAACAACATCTGGTGCCGAACAAACTGCAACTGCCACAGGGAGGGAGGAGGACTCTGGCGGAGAGTCCCCTGCACCGCAGCAGCCTGTACTTGAGGGCCCCCCCCAAGAAGAGGGGTCGTCCGAGGAGGGAAAAGTGAGAGGCCGATGGCCAAGCGCAACTCCCAGGAAGCCTGAACCTGTTCTGGATGTTCGCCTTTGTGCACAGACTGTTCACCCTGTTGACGGCAACACTACTCCCACACATTGCATGGGGAGTACAAGTTGGACCAATGTGTCAGACAACTGTGGCCCCGATACTGGGGATCCTGTCTACCAGGACTTTCAATTCACCTAGGAACTTGGGATTGCAAGATTTATGTACAGCACTACCCATCCTATGCACTATTAACACAAATGTATCACAATAAACACACTAATACACCATACTTGCCTCTGTCGTGATTCCAACGTGGGTGCTGATGAACTGCAAAATTACACTGTGTATGCGAACTGCAACAGCAAGGACAACACAGGCATGTGAGTACAGGCAACGTGACACACATGAGGGAGACACACCACCAGGGCTACACAACACATACACACCTAGGCCATCTGACTCATTGCCTACACTGATGTTGCCAGGGAAGACGGTGCAATGCACAGACACCACACCCATTCCCAGTTGTAGTCAAGTAGCCCACAGGTGCAGTAAGCAAATGGCAGTCAAATGTGTAACCACAGACAACGCACATCACAAAGTGAAGCACAGGTTTATTACACAGTTGCAACATGCCGTAACCACTACAGATGCAAGGTAATCCCACCTGGCAGCGGGCACACAGTCAACAACTGTAGACGGAAGGAAGTCCATGGGTGTGGCGCACATCACCTGTAGGGACACAACAGCTACCAGCCTGGATGTGCAATCACGTCGTCGGTGGACACAGTTGACCAAACGAATCTGAAAGTACCCTGTGAAGGACAGAAATGACACACAGCCAAAAGCAATGGAGTACAGGACAGAACAGCAAAACTCATGCACAATACATGTTACAAGATACCCACCCAGAACCAAGTTAGCATGTCAACACTGTTGGGGAGTACAGCCCACCTGTTAGCACACATCGCAACACACATCCAGTCAAGTAGCCCATGGACACACTCCAACAGCACCAGAGCACCACCCACACATCATGCCAACTCACATCATTGACATGACATCTCAGGATACTCACATTCAGCTAAAGAAGTTGGTGATGAGCTGTGTGCGGACATCATCATCATCATCATCATCATCGTCACTGGCATTGTGGTCCAGGCCAGGATCCTCCACAGGTGGCGGATGTTGGTCATTGTCATCCTGGATGAGAGGCAACTCCTTCCGCACTGCCAGGTTGTGGAGCATGCAGCAGACGATGATAATCTTGCACACTTTCGCAGGGGCATATGGGAGGGACCCTCCGGTCTTGTCCAGGCAGCGGAAGCGGCTCTTCAGGAGACCAAAGGTCCGCTCAATCACTCTCCTGGTCCGACCATGTGCCTCATTGTAGCGCATCTGGGCTGGTGTCACAGGGTTCCTGAGGGGTGTCAGCAACCACGGCATGTTGGGGTATCCCGAGTCACCTACGGACAGACAAGTGCACATTAGCTGACTTGGAAAAGTGGGCGGAATACTACAGATCAGATCACACACAATGGCACAAAGTCAGTACACACCGACAAGCCAGGCACGCTGGTTCTGCATCTGTGCCATCATCCTGGGGATGCGACTACTCCTCATCACAAAGGCATCGTGTGCTGAACCAGGGAAACGGGCACACACGTGTGTGATGGTCATGTCTGCAAGACACACCACCAGTGCATTGACCGAGTGGTAGTGCTTGCGGTTCCTGTAGGCCTGCTCCTGGGCCTGTGGTGGTACCAAAGCCACATGTGTCCCATCAATGGAGCCAATGACATGCGGCATCCTCCCCAGGGCATAAAAGTCACTCTTCACGTCAGTGAGTCGTCGCAGTGTAGGGAAATAGATGTACCGGTTCAGGAAGAGCAACATTGCCGCCAAAACATCGCGGAGCACACGGCTCAACATGGTCTGTGACATCCCACCAGCAGTCGCCACAGTATGTTGGAAGGTACCAGTGGCAAAGAAGTGTAGGGCTGCCATCACCTTCACCTTGGGGGTCAGCGCTGTAGGATACGGCCGGCCAGGCTGCAAATGTGGGGACAACTGCACTGCCAAATCCTCAATCAGCTGCCTGGTGAAGCGGTACCGTCGGATGCTGTCCTGTTCCACCATCGTTGCCAGGTCTGGGAATGGTCGATGGACAGCAGGAGCCCTGCAGTGCAGAGGAGAAGTAAGCAAGATTGTCAGTCACCCCACATATGCGGCATTGAACACACTCAATATCCCAACATACATCATTATGAGGCACAACTACATGAAGTGTGCAGTACCGGAAGGACATGTATGGTACATACATGGCCAACATCTGTCAACACGGTCCAACAGGTGGCATCAATTAGTCCCAGGTTGGCCCATTGGATATCATGAGGCCATGTCACAGTTCCCATCTCCTGCTGCCGTGTCACAATAACCCCCCACAGTGACATGTGAGGACAGATGTGCCCCAGGCACCACAGCTCAACGACAGGTACATTCCCAGGGACCCTGTAATGCCACATGGACACTGGCATTACATGGAGTATCATGTATACACCACAGCAAAACAACCATGACCCCCACAGGTAGTGGCCCCACTTGCCACGGCAGGACAGACATGGACGTCTGTGACACACACACGCACAACATCAAAGTCCATGCACACACAACGTGGATGTGGAGACTGTCTCCCATTGTGCACATGAAATCAGAGACATTGTAAACACTACATGCACAAAGACTGTGGAGGACCATCACTATTGTGCCACTGGGACACCCTGGCTCAAACATACCGTCCCACATGGGACTCACGGGGTATGTGACATGACATACACATACACCACCGTGAAATGTGACCATGGCACATGCACAGATATGAACAGTTGCACATCACAGTGGTCATGTACACGTAACACCCAGGATCCTGTCCCCATTAACACGTGCACAGCCTGGGGTGGCTGCCCACAGGTGACACCCACAGGACAACATGTACACCAACATACACACAATAGGAAATGCAGCCTTACATGCCTTATGATAAAGTTTGGACAGGCTGTTGTGATGTAGGTGTGCCCCTCACTCCCTGGGAGCTATCTGTGGCTGGCATATGTCCATCTGAGACAGGCATGCTGACATATGCCAGTCACATGTACAGTGATGCGTTGTACTGCAATGGACCGATCGGTGCCTCCGGCCGGCCCATTGCATTCAATGTGTGCGGGTACACGTTGTACCCCTGTGCGCGTTGTACTGCAATGGACCGATCGGTGCCTCCGGCCGGCCCATTGCATTCAATGTGTGCGGGTACGCGTTGTACCCCTGTGCGCGTTGTACTGCAATGGACCGATCGGTGCCTCCGGCCGGCCCATTGCATTCAATGTGTGCGGGTACGCGTTGTACCCCTGTGCGCGTTGTACTGCAATGGACCGATCGGTGCCTCCGGCCGGCCCATTGCATTCAATGTGTGCGGGTACGCGTTGTACCCCTGTGCACGTTGTACCGCAATGGACCGATCGGTGCGCACCCATTGACAATGGGCTTGCCTGGCAACGGACGCGTTTTCGAATTTCGAACGAGTTGGTTGCTGTAAATTCAGTTGGTCACCCACAACAATGTTGCAAAATCATGTATGTCATGAAGTTGAAGATTTGAAGGATGCTGTGGGCGTGTTTTGGTGCTGCTATTCCATGGATTGGCCAGATTCAGAAGATGCAAACGACTTGGACCTATCACTTTGGACACAAGGGACAGTATCTGCCTCTCCAGCACATATATATTGCTGGCTGTTCCCCTGAGAGCTCACTTGCCTGCACTACATGCTCCAGGACGACATCTGCCACTGCACTGCTGCTGTCTCTGCCCCTCTGGACCCTGCAATGGCACGTACTGTGGAGAGAGCCCCAGCCTTCAGCCTTGAAGAGAACCAGGCCCTGCTGGACAGCCTACTTCCACAGTACAGCAAGCTGTATGGGACACCAGGGGAGCAGGTGAGTGTTCTGTGCACTGCCTTTCTGAATGTGCATTTTGTGTGACTAGCAAGGCTGAAAGTCTGCACGCCACTGGCTAGCAGGCTCACTGAGTAGTTGTCACCCCCATAGTGTGTAGTGACTTGCACTGGACAGGTATGGTGCAGTGACAGTGCATTTGAACATGGTTTTACTTCCCATGCAATGATACCATGTAGTGACGTCTGGCAAACTGTCCATGGTCAGCTTTGCACTGCCTGTGTACATCATGTGCCCCTGTGATTGAGACATGTATATACAACTGTGTCATGCACGGATATGTTGCATATGTGGTAATGGCCTTTTCACTTTGTCATCCTGACAGGTTAATGCCCATCGGAAGCAGGAAATCTGGAAGGACATCGTCCGGGCCGTCCGGTCCGTGGGGGTCTACAAGCGCCGGATCCGCAACTGCCAGAAGAGGTGGCAGGACCTTCGGGGCTGGACCCGGAGGATTGCACGGGTCCAGCTGAAGCTGTCGCCTCCTCGCAGGAGGGACGGAACACGGACCCTGACCCCCACATGCTCCAGATCCTGGCGGTGGTGTTTCCAGACCTGGATGGGCAGCTGAAGGCCAGACAGCAGCAAGGAGGGGTGAGTCAAAGACTGCACTGTGAACTCTGTATTACATGCTTTGTGCCCTCCTCTAGCCTGGTTCAACTACCACAGTGCAGCAGTCATGTTGTCCAGGAGCCATGTCCCTCTATTGTGCACTGCCCACTGCTCATCTGATACCCAGGTGTGGCCCTTACATTCAGGGAATTGTGTCACTTGGGACTGTGTCCTTGCAGTTTGCTTCACTAAAGGTGGGGGACAGCATCTGTTTCCTAACTCTGTTGTGGGCATCATGGGTGGGTCCATTGTTCACACAACGCCTGGATTTGGACATGTGATCTGCGTGTTGCTTTGATATGCGGTCCACTTGCTGAGCTGAGCCACCACATGTGCCTGGGGTATGTGGCACACGCCCATGCAGCGGGTGGGAACAATGTTTGGGCCCCAGGAGTGTGCAGATTACGTGTGTCACACATACATAGCCAGCTATCCACTGTCCAGGGCACATCCCTCATTCATGTGGAGCAGGACAGTCATGCCTACTCCAGGCCATGCAATGCACTCTGTACTCCCACTCCCGTGTATCAGCTGACACATTGTGCACAGTGATTTGACCCCTCAGGTGTCTGCCTCTGTGTCAGTGTGCTGTGGATTAGTTGCCAGGACTGCTGGGGTGTTTCTTGGTAGGGGCTCAGCATGCCCCTGGAGATGTGACTATAGGAGACGATACTTGTGTGTCACATAGGTGTTTGATCAGCTGCCCGTGCAGACTGGGGTATGCGAATGTGAAGTTCAGGCAGCTGTTCCCCATTCACAGCAAATTGTGAGGGGCTCAGGTTCAGAGGGTAGTGTCACAGGTCTCCCATATGTCCAATAGGTGTGACCTGGACAGATGAGGGTTAAGATGATGTGTTGTGTGGGGATGTACATGTGCACTTGTGCAGCTCCAGGACTTGCATTCCCCATGACCTACTATTGTGACACAGTGCATAGTGTTGTTGTCTGGCTGCCAAGTCATACATCACTGAGACAGTGATGTATGACTTAGCAGTCATGCCTCTGCCATGGCATGTGTCAACTTATTGGTGGTCCTGCAGGGGAGTGACATGTGCTACATGCACACCATTGTGGCGCTGGCTATCAGGACATGGGTGCATCATGGTGTCTGTCGCTGGTATGCATCACATGCATTTCCTATTTGACTCTGGGCATCCCTTTCATCCGGAAACCTGTACTGACTCAGTGGCAAGAGCTGTGATGTGTGCATGTCCACATGCCACACCGTGTCCTCTGTACTGTCCAACTACTGTGTACTTGGTGCCTGTGTCCACACTGGGGTGTTGCAATCCAACAGACACCAGACAGATGGGTGCAAGGCCATGTGGGATGTGAGTGCCATGCTTGGCATCAGACTGACAATTGGCTTCTCCTGTTCAGTTGGGGCACTTTTAGCAATGTACAACTAATGATGCCAGGGCTTGCTCTGTAATGTGCTGTGCTCACAGTGGTGTGTGCGTTTGGTGCAGGTGACTGATGTCTGTCTGTTTCCCCATTGTTTGCAGATACATCCACGGCCACGGAAGGGGACAGCTCCACGGACCAGGAGGAGCCAGAGAGCCAGACTGGGTCAGCAGCCGAGGAGTGGTCGGAGGGACCCAGTGGCACGGAGGGCGAGGGGAGCCACACCGAGGAGTCCTCAGCACCATCCACCTCAGCTGAGGACCAGAGCAACTCGGAGGATGACTCCCTTGTGGAGGCGGGTGTCAGCAGCCACCACACCCCAGCTAGTGTTGCTGTCCCCGCCACCACCAGCACCACCACCGCCCTCCCATCGGCTCCCATTCCCCAGGTCCGTGGAGGCTCCCATGTTCGGGAGCGTGTCTCCTTTGGGCCAGGCACCGCACCCCCTGCCCCTGTGTCCCCTGCTGCCCTGAGTGAGGAGTCTGTGTACCTCCTTCGCCAGCTCCATGTAGGGCAGACAGCCATGCTGAGTGTCCTCCATGCGCACACCGCACTGTTGACTCAGCTGGTGTCGTTCATGGAGGGCATCTCATCGGGCATGTCTGACCTACAGAGGGGCAACAGGTCCATGGACTCCTCCCTGACGGCAGCAGTGTCCCTCCTCAGACAGTCCCTCACCCCTCCTGCCTCTGCTCCATCCACACTCCCCAGCACCTTACCCGTCCCAAGCACACACACACCGGCACAGGCACACACCAGCACACACACGTCCAGCACACAGACACACACGCCACAAACTAAACGCACACGCACGCACAGTCAGGGGACTGAAACCAGACTCACAGGGGATGGGGCCCTGGTACACACACACGCATCCACGGGCACTGCGCAGTCCTCAGTTGCCTCTCCCTCCAAAGCACCCTCCCTTGCCTCACCTGCAACCCCAAAGACCCAGCGCCTCTTCCTCAGTGACCTCGGCCTCTTCCCTCCGATCCAGCTGCCCCAGCATCCAGGGGGAAGAGGAAGCCCCCCACACGGAGCAGAGTGCCCCTCGCCCCCGGACACCCTCCCCCAGGCGCAGACAGACTGAGGCCCCACCCGCAAGTCCCCCGGAGTGCTAAGAGCAAGACCCCGCCGCCGCCCTGCAGCTCAAGCACCAGGTCTCCTTCCTCCATCCCTCAGGCCCCCACTCCACAGGTGCCCCCACCACACCCTGCCCCAGGTTTCCCCACCCACAGATATACCATCCCCAAGAGGCTCCGGCCTTCTCCCCCTGCCACTTGCTCTCCCGGAACCACACCCCCGCTGCGCTTGTCTGTGCCACTGATGTGGTGAGGGTGTCCTCCCCCTCTGTCCAGCCCACCTTGCCTGTTCCCCATTCTCCTCCCCTGGTGGTAGGCACTGCAGTGGAGTCCACTACCACCCTGTCTGACTTGGGCACTGCAGTGGCGGACCTGTCCACTCCATCTGCAGGGTCCACTGCAGTCGTGCCGGCACCCACAACATCTGAGCCATGCCCCCCAGTTGTGCCGGCACACACCATGTCAGACACCTCCACTGCAGTTGTCAGTGGCTCTCCAGCACCCACCACCCCTTCCCTGCTTCCTCCTGGTGAGCCCTGATCCTGTCCCTGCGGTGCCTGGCCTACCCCCCGGTTGCCCCTCCTAGTGGATTGTCCCTGGTTTTGTGCAGGCATGTGTAGGGTGGCATCTGCCACTGTCACCCACTTGTGACTTTGTTGATGGACTGGCCATTGGCCTTTGTTTATGTTCTACCGGACTTCTACTTTTAATGCCACATATGCTGAATAAAGCAACTTTCTGTTCTCTAGTGCTTTTGCTTCTGATGTACATGATGTTGATGATGCTAACCATGCCCTTGCTGCAGTGATGGTGATATTTGGTCTCATGATAATGAAGTGTTACTGTGCAGGAACCCATGTGGTCCAGGGGGAATGTGTCCTATCCTGTGGTGTATCCATGTCATCCATAGCAGCATCTGAGGGTGTCATGTGTTCAGTATTTGGCAATGGGATTTCCTACTTAGATTGGCAATTTCACATCTGTGGCTTCCACCCCTGCACATCTGTTGTGCCTGCCATTGTTCAATTCGTCTACTTCCCTGACCGTGTGGCCATCTCCACTGGACATGCAGGTTTGGGCATCAATGGGGAAGGACTCATCTGTGTTGTCAGTGCAACATTGCTATACAAGTGTGTTGGATCTGTGCTGATGATTCCGTTGGCACTTCCATGACCAGGCTGATGTGACGGGAGCCCTCATTTGGTGCTAATTGTTGATTGTGTGACCAAGTGCTCAGCTGACATGGTGGGGCCCTACTGAGGCAACATATGGCACAGCTTTCCTCACACAGGAGTGGAGTCCCCTCATGGCAGTGTGTACTCCTGTGACATTGCCTGCGCCCAAGGTGTGTGTTGTATGTGCATGTCTGTGTGTTCACTTCCGTTTAGCTGTGCATGCTGTGATCCCTAGTGTTGTACCTGTTTGTGATGCTAGCTGAGTTGAGCTATGTTCCCCCAAAGTCTTCTCCCTGGGTTCTCTGTGATGTGGGTGCATGGCACATTACTGGTCATCAGGGTGTCACCCATAGGTGTGCTTGCTGTCAGGGCTGAGTTTGTGTGCAGACGCAGCTGGGTCACAGTCAGGTTTCCCCTTGGCACTTGTTGTTTGCCCCTGTAATGTGATTTCCAGTTTGTGTTATCTTTCAGTGATTGTGACACGTTGTGTGTGTGACTGCTGGCACTCCTCAGGGTCCGGGCTGCAATGTTGGTTGTTGTCTATGTGTGTTCTTTGTGGGTGACCTTGGCTTCTTCATTGGTGTGTGACTGTGGCTGTGATCCCATTGGTTGGTGTGGTATTGCCATCATGTCCATGTACGGCGTAGTGTGCAGTGTGTCAGACATTCAGGAGTCTTGTTGAGTGTCCATGTGTGATGTGTTTCTGCACCTTGGTTCCCACCCACCACCCTGGAATAGTCATGGGTGCATGTGCAATGTCACCAGTGCATGTGTGCTTCACTGCTGCACATTGTTGGAGGTCGAGGGGTGTGGTGTTGAGTGTGTGCAGATGAGAGTTGTTGCCCGGCTAGGCCCCTGCCTCCATGTTGGCCTTGGCTCACTGGCCATGCTGTTTGATTTGTGCTTGTGTTGGTGTGATGGTAGTTAGTTGCTCAGTACACATGACTGTGGTTCACAGTGTGAACCACATTTAGCTTTGTCATCACAGTGGGATTGTAATGCAGCCCAGGGTCACCACATTGTGGGGGCCCTGGGGGTGGTGCTGTGGTGTGTCTGTGTCTTGCTGTGTCAGTTGCTGTCCCTACGTGCCTGTGTGACATGTGTGATTTGTGCTCCCTCTCATCTGACAATGCCTGCTTGCCCACATAGGGAATTTGGATCCATGAGTTACCTTTGTGTGGCACTGTATGCACATCTGTATGATTGGTATTCATGTCTCCTCATGTGTTGTGTGGTTGCCTGGGGACACTGGCACCCCCACCCTCACCTGTTGTGTATGATGTGCAGGGTGGATCTGCCTGTTTGTGTTTGTGCATCTGCACCACTGCATTGGCATATCTTGGGTGTGCCATTGGCTGTATGTAGTTTGGTGGGTTTCCCCTGCTGTCCCTGGGACTCCTAGGTCATCGGTCAGCACAATGATCATGGTTTGTGTGTCCCATTGCTGCCATGGTATGGTATCTGTTCACCTCACATCTGCAGTCTCCACAGGGTATCTGCATGTGTGTGCCCATTGGTGCAAATATGTGGGTCTGCATTCGGATGGTCACTTCTGCCATTGTGTCATTGATGATTGTTGACGGTGTCAGCCCCCATGGGTGTTGTTTGTCTGCACATGGCCAAAGTTATGTCTTATTTGCACTGCAGGATTTGGCTCCCCCAATTTATGTTGCAATGGGACACATACACTACTTTGCCACTGATGTGTTTGTTGTTCTGTGACCAGGAATCATCCATGCAGTTTGGCAGTTGCACCTCTTACTTTGTCAACACTTACCTTTTGGTCACTGTGATGATGGGGGTTTGGACCCCATTGCCACAATGTTCAAAATGTGCTTCAGCTATGGACCCCATAGTTACATTTTGGTCACTGTGATGATGGGGGTTTGGACCCCATTGCCACAATGTTCAAAATGTGCTTCAACTATGGACCCCACACTTACCTTTTGGTCACTGTGATGATGGGGGTTTGGACCCCATTGCCACAATGTTCAAAATGTGCTTCAGCTATGGACCCCACACTTACCTTTTGGTCACTGTGATGATGGGGGTTTGGACCCCATTGCCACAATGTTCAAAATGTGCTGCAGCTATGGACCCCACACTTACCTTTTGGTCACTGTGATGATGGGGGTTTGGACCCCATTGCCACAATGTTCAAAATGTGCTGCAGCTATGGACCCCACACTTACCTTTTGGTCACTGTGATGATGGGGGTTTGGACCCCATTGCCACAATGTTCAAAATGTGCTGCAGCTATGGACCCCACACTTACCTTTTGGTCACTGTGATGATGGGGGTTTGGACCCCATTGCCACAATGTTCAAAATGTGCTGCAGCTATGGACCCCACACTTACCTTTTGGTCACTGTGATGATGGGGGTTTGGACCCCATTGCCACATTGTTCAAAGTGTGCTTCAGCTATGGACCCCACACTTACATTTTGGTCACTGTGATGATGGGGGTTTGGACCCCATTGCCACAATGGTCATGGCCTGCTTGCATTGTGGGTGCCACACACATATATGTGTGGCACATGTGCTAGGGGGTCACATTGTATGTTCAAAGTCATGTTCGGTGTTGTAGGCATTTGACACAGTCTACACACGCTTGTCATGGTGTTGGGGGGATGTCTTCTTCTTGCATTCCCTAGGTTGTGGTGTGCTGGTTGTGTCATGCATTGTCCATCCTATGAGTGGGGGTGGTAGTGGTGGTAGGCATCCTGCCCCCCTGGCTAAGGGTGGTAGTAGTGGTAGGCATCCAGCCCACCCTGGGTGAGGGTGGTAGTAGTGGTAGGCATCCAGCCCCCCCTGGCTAAGGGTGGTGGTAGGCATCCAGCCCCCCCTGGCTAAGGGTGGTGGTAGGCATCCAGCCCCCCCTGGGTGAGGGTGGTAGTAGTGGTAGGCATCCAGCCCCCCCTGGCTAAGGGTGGTAGTAGTGGTAGGCATCCTGCCCCCCCTGGGTGAGGGTGGTAGTAGTGGTAGGCATCCTGCCCCCCCTGGGTGAGGATGGTAGTGGTGGTTGGCATCCTGCCCCCCCTGGCTAAGGGTGGAGGTAGTGGTAGGCATCCAGCCCACCCTGGGTGAGGGTGGTAGTAGTGGTAGGCATCCAGCCCACCCTGGGTGAGGGTGGGAGTAGTGGTAGGCATCCAGCCCCCCTGGGTGAGGGTGGTAGTGGTGGTAGGCATCCTGCCCCCCTGGCTAAGGGTGGTGGTAGGCATCCAGCCCCCTGGGTGAGGGTGGTAGTAGTGGTAGGCATCCAGCCCCCCTGGCTAAGGGTGGTAGTAGTGGTAGGCATCCTGCCCCCCTGGGTGAGGGTGGTAGTAGTGGTAGGCATCCAGCCCCCCTGGCTAAGGGTGGTAGTAGTGGTAGGCATCCTGCCCCCCTGGGTGAGGGTGGTAGTAGTGGTAGGCATCCTGCCCCCTGGGTGAGGGTGGTAGTAGTGGTAGGCATCCTGCCCCCACTGGGTGAGGGTGGTAGTAGTGGTAGGCATCCAGCCCCCCTGGCTAAGGGTGGTGGTAGGCATCCAGCCCCCCTGGGTGAGGGTGGTAGTAGTGGTAGGCATCCAGCCCCCCTGGCTAAGGGTGGTAGTAGTGGTAGGCATCCTGCCCCCCTGGGTGAGGGTGGTAGTAGTGGTAGGCATCCTGCCCCCCTGGGTGAGGGTGGTAGTAGTGGTAGGCATCCAGCCCCCCTGGCTAAGGGTGGTGGTAGGCATCCAGCCCCCCCTGGGTGAGGGTGGTAGTAGTGGTAGGCATCCAGCCCCCCCTGGCTAAGGGTGGTAGTAGTGGTAGGCATCCTGCCCCCCCTGGGTGAGGGTGGTAGTAGTGGTAGGCATCCTGCCCCTCCTGGGTGAGGGTGGTAGTAGTGGTAGGCATCCTGCCCCCCCCTGGGTGAGGGTGGTAGTAGTGGTAGGCATCCTGACCCCCCTGGGTGAGGGTGGTAGTGGTGGTAGGCATCCTGCCCCCCCTGGCTAAGGGTGGTGGTAGGCATCCAGCCCCCCCTGGGTGAGGGTGGTAGTAGTGGTAGGCATCCAGCCCCCCCCTGGCTAAGGGTGGTAGTAGTGGTAGGCATCCTGCCCCCCTGGGTGAGGGTGGTAGTAGTGGTAGGCATCCTGCCCCCTGGGTGAGGGTGGTAGTAGTGGTAGGCATCCTGCCCCCCTGGGTGAGGGTGGTAGTGGTGGTAGGCATCCTGCCCCCCTGGCTAAGGGTGGTAGTAGTGGTAGGCATCCTGCCCCCCTGGGTGAGGGTGGTGGTGCGCATTCAGGCCCCTGTGTGCATTGTGGCATTGGTGATGGGCATCCCGCCCCTATGGTGCTGCTGTTGCTGGTGTAAGTATATTCAGCAAGATGTACAAAGAGAAAAAAGTATGGAGGGATCAATCGCTCATTTATTTTCGTCACAGGCACCGTAAATTACCCGGACGTTAACATTATTTGTAAATATAAATATAAATAATTTCACTAGCTACACATATCATTCAGCGGGACTCTGATACCTAAAATAAATACACACGAATTAAACATCAAATGAACGATACATAAGATATAGACAAATATACAATAATCAAACATAAATCATGATCAAAACCACAATACATACACACAGTTCAATACAACATAAGAAAACCCTAATTATCACATATATTGATGTACACTCCTCAGTCCAAGTGATACATTCCGAGGTAATCCTCTGCGCACAAGAGGTATTACACCTCTCTCTCAATTATTAATGTGCGCCTATAATCAAAAAGCCAGATGAAAATTAATGATGGGACTCCTCATATATCTGTCGACGCGGTCGCGTTTCAGCCCACAATTGCTTTCGGCTTCCTCAGGACAAGGGTACATAAATCTACAATAGTAATCAAAGTTTTAAATTACATAAATATACATATATTCTACCGATCTATTTCTATCCCTTATTTGCCCATACAGTGCTCAGTAAAAATAGTCTTACGACTAACACGTGAAAATGTACTCTCCCATATGTGTTCTAGTGGTGAGGAATAAGTGTGTAAATTCCCAAACAATCCTCTAATAACACCCTTTCTCAGTGTATATTAAATACATGTCACTGTGCCTGTGCTCACCCCCAAACAAACACCAATTAAACACCTGCTCTCAAGAAAATACCTGGAATCTATTCCAAGCTATCGAGATCGAAACAAATCCTTTTCCTCGGGGGAACTCGCTTCCCACACAACATGGTTCCAAACTTCATATGGAAACCTATTCGAGTAGTAAGGAGGCCAATCTAGATTAAAAAGGCATACTACCAATACAACACATTCTTCTCTCCTACTCCAGGCAAGCATACCAAAAGTTAAAAATTACCTTCAATATTTTGCTGCTTTACAAACAAAAGTAACCCTCCGGTCACTGGCCAATCCTTCGCCTCACTCCCTAGATCAAACATATACCAAAATTATACTCGCGTCATACACAATAACAATACTCCTACTCACAACGTCTCTAAAGCACCGGTTCTCAACTATATTTACTTACCGCCCAAGTCTCCCGTCCAAAATTACGGTCCTCACTGTTCGCGCCACACCAGTACGGAACAAACGCTCTACCAGCTGTGAGTGGTTTTCTACGCGCGTAATCACGTCATACGCCGCCAGCCGGCAACATAGACAAAAGACTATCGGGAGACTTGTGTGTCGTTACAAATGAATCTAAATAACTCTCTCAGCAATAAACCTACTCTAAAATTCTGTCGTGGTTCCCCAACACATACATTCGCATAAGATTCTATTCTATACTCACTGGTATAACTACGAGTGTGCGTGCCCCCTAGATCATATAATACGGGGCTACCATCATGTAATCCAAGATACACAAAACATCGATGCCCTTCCTACGTTATTTATATTAATGCAGAAAATTCACTCTCCAGCCGGGGTTATTACTGCACTGTATGTTCAAACAATGGGCTTACAATCTAACCAGCAGTCTATATACACAATGTCTCTCATTTATACACCCTACCTATATTCAAAAAGCATCATTTCTTTGTTACATAGTAAATCTCTGGGCATACATAATTATTACATACAGTATCAGATAAATACATTTGACACACATCACTGTTGAAATACATTTTCTTTTAAATCAATGCCCATAATTCATCACGGTCATTGAGGCCCTCTGTGGCTGTATGATATCTTTCTATGAGACGTGCTTCTGTACGGTTCAGCCTCATTTCTAATTCTCCTCTGTTGCATGCCTTTATTACCACCAGTACAGACCATACAAGGTCATCCTCAGTGTGCCCACAATCAATATAGTGCTGCACCAATGGTGCTCCTTGAATTCTGCATCTTATGCGTGATTTATGTTGCAGGACTCGCATTTTAACTGCCTGAGTTGTTTGTCCAATATATGACTTCCCACAGGGACAAGTAATTACATACACCACATTTTTGGTGTTACAATTCGAAAAAATCTGCATCATATGCCTCTTATTGTTAATCAAGATAAATTTAGAGTTATTCGTGCATCTGCACGCAACACAGTTATTGCAACGGTAGTGTCCTACCAGTGTAGGTAAACCTAATAGACCTCTTGTGTCTTTTTTAATCACAGGTTCCCTTATTGCTCTTACCAAGTGTTGTCTCAAATTTTTACCTTTTCTAAACGAAAAGAGCGGTTTAGGCATATTCAGATGTTCAATCAGTCTCCAGTTTCTCACAATAATCTGTTTAACTTTATTAGCTTTAGGGTTAAACGTGAGGACACATGTCATTTCTGCATCCCTCTGTGTGTGTGTGATGTGTCGTGTACGTGTTGTATGTGTTTTGTGGTTGGTGTCTGGCTTACCTTCTGTGCCGTACGCGTCCGTGCCTGTTCCGGTAGTAAATGTAGAATATTGGTATGATCGGGACGAAGGGATTCATGGTTGGTTCGTGTCGTTCGTCCTTCTCGTTGCTTCGCGTCGTCCTCGTCGCTTCGCCTCGTCCTCGTCGCTTCGTCCTCGTCGCTGCCGTGTTCATCTCGGAGCCGTGGATCGTGTTGTGGCGCGAATCAGAGCTTATGTGCGCCTCTCCCGGATGCTTTGACGTGCCGTGCGTAGCGACGGGTTCGGCGCGTACGGAAAGCGCATCGTACTTGTCCGGCCGGACGGGGCTGCATTTTTCCTTCCGTGCGACTCGATTCGGCGTTTCCGGATTCGCCTCGGTCGGGGAACAGGACCTGGTTTGGGTGAGTACGGCTCGGCCGGATTCTTTGCTGTTGTGCGCATCGTACTTACTCGTTCGGTGTGCTGTACGGATCGGTCGGGAAACAGGCTTTTGCATGGCTTTTTTCCCGACCGAATGGTTTTGGGTACGCCTCCGACCGAGATCGGAATCGGCCCCCAGGTCTTTTGCTCAATTCCCCACAGGCAGCCAACTCCCCCAGCATGCACAGCCAAAGGCCAGAAGATGTTGAACTTGGCTGCATGGCCTGGTTGCCTTTGCGGCTCGGCCTTGAGCACGGTGTGCAGACAAAATATTGAGTTTTAAATGTCGACCTACAGAAATATTGAGTCTTAAATATCGTGAGCGAGAAATATCAACAGCAAGAATATCAAGGTCAAGAATATCGATTTAAGGTAAGAATTATCAATTTTAAAAATATAGAAGTCATTAATATCGTTTGCAAAAATATAGTTGTTTAAAATATCGATTGTTTAATTAGTGTTATGTATTTTAGTATACATTTTAAATGTTTTTCATGTATTTTCTTTATAAGAATTGTTTATATTTTTTAATATATGTGTCAAATTTTTAGTAGTTATTCATTTTATTTTAATTGAATTTTGCGTTATCTGAAAGAAACAGTTAGTTATAGATTCCTTACCTTAGAATTACCCCCAGGCGTCAGGCTGGATCCGGAGAATTTTTCGTCAGCAGTACCCCTGCGCGTCGAAAGGTGGCGTCGGTCAGCTCCGTGTTCGTGGTGATACCAAAGGGGATGATGGACAGAGCGTTTGAGCAAATCAAACACTCACCCCCAGTCAACTGATCTGGGTTTAATCCATCACCATTCTTTAGCTCACTCCACCACCCCAGTTCAGACATGGCCATATGCAAATCAGTCTGACCCTGTGCCTCATGGGAACAGTCCAACCCGAACTGCCAAGCCATGTCTTCCCTGGACCGGAAACAAGCATCCTGGGACCGGTTTCTGGCTATTCAGCCGTCATTAGCCAGGCTAGCTTGAATCCTGTGGCAAAGTGAGCAAGGGACCCAAGTCTGGGCATACCCTGCCAACTTAGGGCGAACAAAGCGATACCAAAGGGGATGATGGACGGAGCGTTTGAGCAAATCAAACACTCACCCCCAGTCAACTGATCTGGGTTTAATCCATCACCATTCTTTAGCTCACTCCACCACCCCAGTTCAGACATGGCCATATGCAAATCAGTCTGACCCTGTGCCTCATGGGAACAGTCCAACCCGAATTGCCAAGCCATGTCTTCCCTGGACCGGAAACAAGCATCCTGGGACCGGTTTCTGGCTATTCAGCCGTCATTAGCCAGGCTAGCTTGAATCCTGTGGCAAAGTGAGCAAGGGACCCACGTCTGGGCATACCCTGCCAACTTAGGGCGAACAAAGCGATACCAAAGGGGATGATGGAAGGAGCGTTTGAGCAAATCAAACACTCACCCCCAGTCAACTGATCTGGGTTTAATCCATCACCATTCTTTAGCTCACTCCACCACCCCAGTTCAGACATGGCCATATGCAAATCAGTCTGACCCTGTGCCTCATGGGAACAGTCCAACCCGAACTGCCAAGCCATGTCTTCCCTGGATCGGAAACAAGCATCCTGGGACCGGTTTCTGGCTATTCAGCCGTCATCAGCCAGGCTGGCTTGAATCCAGTGGCAAAGTGAGCAAGGGACCCACGTCTGGGCATACCCTGCCAACTTAGGGCGAACAAAGCGATACCAAAGGGGATGATGGACGGAGCGTTTGAGCAAATCAAACACTCACCCCCAGTCAACTGATCTGGGTTTAATCCATCACCATTCTTTAGCTCACTCCACCACCCCAGTTCAGACATGGCCATATGCAAATCAGTCTGACCCTGTGCCTCATGGGAACAGTCCAGCCCGAACTGCCAAGCCATGTCTTCCCTGGACCGGAAACAAACATCCTGGGACCGGTTTCTGGCTATTCAGCCGTCATCAGCCAGGCTAGCTTGAATCCAGTGGCAAAGTGAGCAAGGGACCCACGTCTGGGCATACCCTGCCAACTTAGGGCGAACAAAGCGATACCAAAGGGGATGATGGACGGAGCGTTTGAGCAAATCAAACACTCACCCCCAGTCAACTGATCTGGGTTTAATCCATCACCATTCTTTAGCTCACTCCACCACCCCAGTTCAGACATGGCCATATGCAAATCAGTCTGACCCTGTGCCTCATGGGAACAGTCCAGCCCGAACTGCCAAGCCATGTCTTCCCTGGACCGGAAACAAGCATCCTGGGACCAGTTTCTGGCTATTCAGCCGTCATCAGCCAGGCTAGCTTGAATCCAGTGGCAAAGTGAGCAATGGACCCACGTCTGGGCATACCCTGCCAACTTAGGGCGAACAAAGCGATACCAAAGGGGATGATGGACGGAGCGTTTGAGCAAATCAAACACTCACCCCCAGTCAACTGATCTGGGTTTAATCCATCACCATTCTTTAGCTCACTCCACCACCCCAGTTCAGACATGGCCATATGCAAATCAGTCTGACCCTGTGCCTCATGGGAACAGTCCAACCCGAACTGCCAAGCCATGTCTTCCCTGGATCGGAAACAAGCATCCTGGGACCGGTTTCTGGCTATTCAGCCGTCATCAGCCAGGCTGGCTTGAATCCAGTGGCAAAGTGAGCAAGGGACCCACGTCTGGGCATACCCTGCCAACTTAGGGCGAACAAAGCGATACCAAAGGGGATGATGGACGGAGCGTTTGAGCAAATCAAACACTCACCCCCAGTCAACTGATCTGGGTTTAATCCATCACCATTCTTTAGCTCACTCCACCACCCCAGTTCAGACATGGCCATATGCAAATCAGTCTGACCCTGTGCCTCATGGGAACAGTCCAGCCCGAACTGCCAAGCCATGTCTTCCCTGGACCGGAAACAAACATCCTGGGACCGGTTTCTGGCTATTCAGCCGTCATCAGCCAGGCTAGCTTGAATCCAGTGGCAAAGTGAGCAAGGGACCCACGTCTGGGCATACCCTGCCAACTTAGGGCGAACAAAGCGATACCAAAGGGGATGATGGACGGAGCGTTTGAGCAAATCAAACACTCACCCCCAGTCAACTGATCTGGGTTTAATCCATCACCATTCTTTAGCTCACTCCACCACCCCAGTTCAGACATGGCCATATGCAAATCAGTCTGACCCTGTGCCTCATGGGAACAGTCCAGCCCGAACTGCCAAGCCATGTCTTCCCTGGACCGGAAACAAGCATCCTGGGACCGGTTTCTGGCTATTCAGCCGTCATCAGCCAGGCTAGCTTGAATCCAGTGGCAAAGTGAGCAAGGGACCCACGTCTGGGCATACCCTGCCAACTTCGGGCGAACAAAGCGATACCAAAGGGGATGATGGACGGAGCGTTTGAGCAAATCAAACACTCACCCCCAGTCAACTGATCTGGGTTTAATCCATCACCATTCTTTAGCTCACTCCACCACCCCAGTTCAGACATGGCCATATGCAAATCAGTCTGACCCTGTGCCTCATGGGAACAGTCCAGCCCGAACTGCCAAGCCATGTCTTCCCTGGACCGGAAACAAGCATCCTGGGACCAGTTTCTGGCTATTCAGCCGTCATCAGCCAGGCTAGCTTGAATCCAGTGGCAAAGTGAGCAATGGACCCACGTCTGGGCATACCCTGCCAACTTAGGGCGAACAAAGCGATACCAAAGGGGATGATGGACGGAGCGTTTGAGCAAATCAAACACTCACCCCCAGTCAACTGATCTGGGTTTAATCCATCACCATTCTTTAGCTCACTCCACCACCCCAGTTCAGACATGGCCATATGCAAATCAGTCTGACCCTGTGCCTCATGGGAACAGTCCAGCCCGAACTGCCAAGCCATGTCTTCCCTGGACCGGAAACAAGCATTCTGGGACCGGTTTCTGGCTATTCAGCCGTCATCAGCCAGGCTAGCTTGAATCCAGTGGCAAAGTGAGCAAGGGACCCACGTCTGGGCATACCCTGCCAACTTAGGGCGAACAAAGCGATACCAAAGGGGATGATGGACGGTCGCCGGGATGACGTCGCAGTAGCTACTTAGATGCCTCCCTCGCGCGCTGACATCAGTTCTTTCTTCTTCCGCACCAGCCAGCGCAGATCCGGAGAGAGCGGTACCTCCAGTCACTTTTTGACTGACTTTTTGGCGACTTTTGTTTACACCGTTTTCAAGTCTTCGACTCCTGGTGCACGAGGGATGCCCGGTTCCTATAGCCGACTGATGTCGGTGACGGATCTGCACCGCGTGTGCCTGTTTTGCCTGGAGCACGACCACGACCACGACCCCAAGTCGTGCTCCGACTGCCTGACCAGGAATCGGAAGTCTTTGCGGGAGTGGTCCCGAAAGCTTCTTGAGGCCCGGCAGTCGGCTCCACGCCGTTTGAGGTCCGGGTCGCGTGGGAGGTCGAGGGACCGGTTGCGGAGCCATCACCATTCTTCTTTCAAGTCTTCGCACTCGGGGTCAGGTAAGTCGAAGCACAAGAAGAAGTCGAAGAAGCATTGTCGCTCTTCGACTTCTCCCCGTTGGTCATCCAACGTGACGAGGGATGCGGGTGGTGCCCTTCCCGCGGCTCAGGGTCGACTCCGAGTTTCCCCCCCTTCCCGGAGCGACCCCTGCCCAGCTTCGCCAATTTTACGAAGCGATGCATGCCATCTTTGGGCAGCCCGACTCTGCCGGCGCGCCTTCGGGCCCCGTGGACTCGGCTGGGGGCCCTGGAGTTTCGACACCGGTGGCTCCGGCCCTGGCGCCGCAGGGTCCCCTTGGATCCAGGCCTGGATCCGGATCGGCACCGGTCGACCTCACTACACCTCCCCCGGCGCCGAATCCACGGGCACCATGTCCGCAGCCGATGCCGGTTGTGTCCCCAGCCGGCGTCGACCCCGGCCTCCACCTCGATGTAGACACGGAGCCGGACCGGTGTTGACCGACACCGGATCCGTTGCCGACGGGTACTTTTGTGCCTTTGTTCTACCCTGGCTCTTTTAGACCAGATTGGCAGCCAGAAGAGGGTGACGAGGACTGGGAGGGGTCTGGTGACCCTTTAACTGACAAGTTGGGTTCCGAGCAGGACTGGAGAGAGGAACAGGGGGAAGCCAGTGGTCTGGATACTTCACCAGACCTTGGCATGTTGTCTCCTCCTACCATGGCTACGGAGGAGGGAGCGTCTTTTGCAGTGGTGTTTCGTAGGGCGGCCGAGGCTCTCAACCTCGAGCTACCTATGGTGGCAGCAAGGACTAGCCTCCTGACAGAGGTGCTTCAACCGGCAGCGAGCTCTTCGGAGCCCCTGCTGCCATTTAATGAAGCCCTCACCGACATCCTTTTGGGCACCTGGTCCAGGCCCAACACAGGGGCTCCTGTGGATAGGATGGTTGCCCGACGCCACCGCCCGGCCCCGGGCGACCCCACTTTCCTCTCCCAACACCCCACCCCTGAGAGCTTGGTGGTCCAAGCTTCCATCTCCAAAAGCGCATTCCCTAACGCACCACCTGATAGGGAATCCAAAAAGCTGGACCATCTTGGGAAGAAGATGTTTTCTTCCTCCAGCTTGGGACTGCGGTCGGTAAACACTGCATGTCTGTTGGGCCATTACACCCACTCCGTGTGGGATACCGTGGTGCAAGTGCTTCCTCAGTGCCCGGAGGAGGCCCGGGCCGTACTCTCCCTTGCCGTTGCCGAAGGGAGAGATGCAGCAAAGTTTACCATCCGCTGTGGGCTGGATACCGCCGACTCACTAGGCAGGACGATTTCCACGTCGGAAGCCCTTCGACGCTACGCCTGGTTGAGGTCGACTGGTTTTTCAGGGGATGTCCAATCCACCCTTACGGACATGCCCTTTGATGGCCGTCGCCTATTCGGTGACAAGGTAGACAACGCGCTGGAGCGCTTTAAGGACGCTCGAGCTACAGCCATATCCTTGGGCCTCTCCACCTCCCGCCCTGCACAGTCTGCTTTTCGCCGCTTTCTTTAATTGGTAAGTAATTATGTTAATTATGGAAGTGCATTTCTAATTAAATTTAGCTGTGGGTTGTGATTTGTGTGGTGTTGTAGGGTAGGAAATAAAATAAATAAATCTATGTAATAATTAATGTTTTTGTGTGTAAATATTTTCTAGTTAAAAATATTTATTTGTTTGAAGTTTATTTTTAATTTTATTTTATATAATATTGGTATTTGTCATATGTAATTAACATTATATTTTTAAATATATTTGTATTTTAATTTTTAACAGATTTATATATTTATTTTGCTTATTAAATTTGTTTTGGATTTTTTAAATATTTTGTTTGTTTTTAATTTTGAACTGACTGGAGTGGGAATAGTAAATGTTATCCCTCCGCTATCCAACACTTTCTCAACTGTTGCACTCACTGGAGTGGGAATAGTAATTTTTACCCCTCCGCTATCCAACACTTTCCCTACTGTTGCACTCATTGGAGTGGGAATAGTAGTTTTTACCCCTCTGCTATCCCACACGTTTCTTACTGTTGCACTCATTGGAGTGGGAATAGTACTTTTTACATCTCCGCTATCCAACACTTTCCCTACTGTTGCACTAATTGGAGTGGGAATAGTAATTTTTACCCCTCCACTATCCAACACTTTCCCTACTGTTACAATCACTGGAGTGGGAATAGTAAATTTTACCCATCTGTGATCCAACACTTTCCCTACTGTTACACTCACTGGAGTGGGGATAGTAATTTTTACCCCTCTGCTATCCAACACTTTCCCTACTGTTGCACTGAGTGGAGTTGGAATAGTAAATTTTATCCCTCCGCTATCCAACACTTTCTCTACTGTTGCACTCACTGGAGTGGGAACAGTAATTTTTACCCCTCCGCTATCCAACACTTTCCCTACTGTTGCACTCATTGGAGTATGAATGGTAATTTTTACCCCTCCTCTATCCAACACTTTCCCTACTGTTACATTCACTGGAGTGGGAATAGTAATTTTTACACCTCCGCTATCCAACACTTTCCCTACTGTTGCACTCATTGGAGTGGGAACAGAAATTTGTAACCCTCCGCGATCCAACACTTTCCCTACTGTTGCACTCATTGGAGTGTGAATGGTAATTTTGACCCCTCCTCTATCCAAGACTTTCCCTACTGTTACATTCACTGGAGTGGGAATAGTAATTTTTACACCTCCGCTATCCAACACTTTCCCTACTGTTACACTTACTGGAGTGGGAATAGTAATTTTTACCCTCCGCTATCCACCACTTTCCCTACTGTTACACTCATTGGAGTGTGAATGATAATTTTGACCCCTCCTCTATCCAACACTTTCCCTACTCTTACATTCACTGGAGTGGGAATAGTAATTTTTACACCTCCGCTATCCAACACTTTCCCTACTGTTGCACTCATTGGAGTGGGAATAGTAATTTTTACCCCTCCGCGATCCTACACTTTCCCTACTGTTGCACTCACTGGAGTTGGAATAGTAATTTTTACCCCTCCTCTATCCAACACTTTCCCTACTGTTTCACTCACTGGAGTGGGAATAGTAATTGTTACACCTCCGCTATCCAACACTTTACCTACTGTTGCACTCACTGGAGTGAGAATAGTAATTTTTACCCCTGTGCTATCCAACACTTTCCCTACTGTTGCACTCATTGGAGTGGGAATAGTAATTTTTACCCCTCCGCTATCCAACACTTTCCCTACTGTTACACTCACTGGAGTGGGAATAGTAATTTTTACCCATCCGCTATCCAACACTTTTCTTACTGTTGCACTCATTGGAGTGGAAATAGTAATTTTTACATCTCCGCTATCCAACACTTTCCCTACTGTTGCACTCATTGGAGTGGGAATAGTAATTTTTACCCCTCTGCTATCCAACACTTTCCCTACTGTTGCACTCACTGGAGTGGGAATAGTAATTTTTACACCTCCGCTATCCAACACTTTCCCTACTATTGCACTCATTGGAGTGGGAACAGTAATTTTTACCCCTCCGCGATCCAACACTTTCCCTACTGTTGCACTCATTGGAGTGTGAATGGTAATTTTGACCCCGCCTCTATCCAAGACTTTCCCTACTGTTACATTCACTGGAGTGGGAATAGTAATTTTACACCTCCGCTATCCAACACTTTTCTTATTGTTGCACTCATTGGAGTGGGAATAGTAATTTTTACATCTCCACTATCCAACACTTTCCCTACTGTTGCACTCATTGGAGTGGGAATAGTAATTTTTACCCCTCTGCTATCCAACACTTTCCCTACTGTTGCACTCATTGGAGTAGAAATAGTAATTTTTACCCCTCTGCGATCCAACACTTTCCCTACTGTTGCACTCACTGGAGTTGGAATAGTAATTTTTACCCCTCCTCTATCCAACACTTTCCCTACTGTTGCACTCACTGGAGTGGGAATAGTAATTGTTACACCTCCGCTATCCAACACTTTACCTACTGTTGCACTTACTGGAGTGGGAATAGTAATTTTTACCCCTCCGCTATCCACCACTTTCCCTACTGTTACACTCATTGGAGTGTGAATGATAATTTTGACCCCTCCTCTATCCAACACTTTCCCTACTCTTACATTCACTGGAGTGGGAATAGTAATTTTACACCTCCGCTATCCAACACTTTCCCTACTGTTGCACTCATTGGAGTGGGAATAGTAATTTTTACCCCTCCGCGATCCAACACTTTCCCTACTGTTGCACTCACTGGAGTTGGAATAGTAATTTTTACCCCTCCTCTATCCAACACTTTCCCTACTGTTTCACTCACTGGAGTGGGAATAGTAATTGTTACACCTCCGCTATCCAACACTTTACCTACTGTTGCACTCACTGGAGTGAGAATAGTAATTTTTACCCCTGTGCTATCCAACACTTTCCCTACTGTTGCACTCATTGGAGTGGGAATAGTAATTTTTACCCCTCCGCTATCCAACACTTTCCCTACTGTTACACTCACTGGAGTGGGAATAGTAATTTTTACCCATCCGCTATCCAACACTTTTCTTACTGTTGCACTCATTGGAGTGGAAATAGTAATTTTTACATCTCCGCTATCCAACACTTTCCCTACTGTTGCACTCATTGGAGTGGGAATAGTAATTTTTACCCCTCTGCTATCCAACACTTTCCCTACTGTTGCACTCACTGGAGTGGGAATAGTAATTTTTACACCTCCGCTATCCAACACTTTCCCTACTGTTGCACTCATTGGAGTGGGAACAGTAATTTTTACCCTCCGCGATCCAACACTTTCCCTACTGTTGCACTCATTGGAGTGTGAATGGTAATTTTGACCCCTCCTCTATCCAAGACTTTCCCTACTGTTACATTCACTGGAGTGGGAATAGTAATTTTTACACCTCCGCTATCCAACACTTTTCTTACTGTTGCACTCATTGGAGTGGGAATAGTAATTTTTACATCTCCACTATCCAACACTTTCCCTACTGTTGCACTCATTGGAGTGGGAATAGTAATTTTTACCCCTCTGCTATCCAACACTTTCCCTACTGTTACATTCACTGGAGCGGGAATAGTAATTTTACACCTCCGCTATCCAACACTTTCCCTACTGTTGCACTCATTGGAGTAGAAATAGTAATTTTTACCCCTCTGCGATCCAACACTTTCCCTACTGTTGCACTCACTGGAGTTGGAATAGTAATTTTACCCCTCCTCTATCCAACACTTTCCCTACTGTTGCACTCACTGGAGTGGGAATAGTAATTGTTACACCTCCGCTATCCAACACTTTACCTACTGTTGCACTTACTGGAGTGAGAATAGAAATTTTTACCCCTGTGCTATCCAACACTTTCCCTACTATTGCACTCATTGGAGTGGGAATAGTAATTTTTACCCCTGTGCTATCCAACACTTTCCCTACTGTTGCACTCATTGGAGTGGGAATAGTAATTTTTACCCATCCGCTATCCAACACTTTTCTTACTGTTGCACTCATTGGAGTGGAAATAGTAATTTTTACATCTCCGCTATCCAACACTTTCCCTACTGTTGCACTCATTGGAGTGGGAATAGTAATTTTTACCCCTCTGCTATCCAACACTTTCCCTACTGTTGCACTCACTGGAGTGGGAATAGTAATTTTTACACCTCCGCTATCCAACACTTTCCCTACTATTGCACTCATTGGAGTGGGAACAGTAATTTTTACCCCTCCGCGATCCAACACTTTCCCTACTGTTGCACTCATTGGAGTGTGAATGGTAATTTTGACCCCTCCTCTATCCAAGACTTTCCCTACTGTTACATTCACTGGAGTGGGAATAGTAATTTTTACACCTCCGCTATCCAACACTTTTCTTACTGTTGCACTCATTGGAGTGGGAATAGTAATTTTTACATCTCCACTATCCAACACTTTCCCTACTGTTGCACTCATTGGAGTGGGAATAGTAATTTTTACCCCTCTGCTATCCAACACTTTCCCTACTGTTGCACTCATTGGAGTAGAAATAGTAATTTTTACCCCTCTGCGATCCAACACTTTCCCTACTGTTGCACTCACTGGAGTTGGAATAGTAATTTTTACCCCTCCTCTATCCAACACTTTCCCTACTGTTGCACTCACTGGAGTGGGAATAGTAATTGTTACACCTCCGCTATCCAACACTTTACCTACTGTTGCACTTACTGGAGTGGGAATAGTAATTTTTACCCCTCCGCTATCCACCACTTTCCCTACTGTTACACTCATTGGAGTGTGAATGATAATTTTGACCCCTCCTCTATCCAACACTTTCCCTACTCTTACATTCACTGGAGTGGGAATAGTAATTTTTACACCTCCGCTATCCAACACTTTCCCTACTGTTGCACTCATTGGAGTGGGAATAGTAATTTTTACCCCTCCGCGATCCAACACTTTCCCTACTGTTGCACTCACTGGAGTTGGAATAGTAATTTTTACCCCTCCTCTATCCAACACTTTCCCTACTGTTTCACTCACTGGAGTGGGAATAGTAATTGTTACACCTCCGCTATCCAACACTTTACCTACTGTTGCACTCACTGGAGTGAGAATAGTAATTTTTACCCCTGTGCTATCCAACACTTTCCCTACTGTTGCACTCATTGGAGTGGGAATAGTAATTTTTACCCCTCCGCTATCCAACACTTTCCCTACTGTTACACTCACTGGAGTGGGAATAGTAATTTTTACCCATCCGCTATCCAACACTTTTCTTACTGTTGCACTCATTGGAGTGGAAATAGTAATTTTTACATCTCCGCTATCCAACACTTTCCCTACTGTTGCACTCATTGGAGTGGGAATAGTAATTTTTACCCCTCTGCTATCCAACACTTTCCCTACTGTTGCACTCACTGGAGTGGGAATAGTAATTTTTACACCTCCGCTATCCAACACTTTCCCTACTGTTGCACTCATTGGAGTGGGAACAGTAATTTTTACCCCTCCGCGATCCAACACTTTCCCTACTGTTGCACTCATTGGAGTGTGAATGGTAATTTTGACCCCTCCTCTATCCAAGACTTTCCCTACTGTTACATTCACTGGAGTGGGAATAGTAATTTTTACACCTCCGCTATCCAACACTTTTCTTACTGTTGCACTCATTGGAGTGGGAATAGTAATTTTTACATCTCCACTATCCAACACTTTCCCTACTGTTGCACTCATTGGAGTGGGAATAGTAATTTTTACCCCTCTGCTATCCAACACTTTCCCTACTGTTACATTCACTGGAGCGGGAATAGTAATTTTTACACCTCCGCTATCCAACACTTTCCCTACTGTTGCACTCATTGGAGTAGAAATAGTAATTTTTACCCCTCTGCGATCCAACACTTTCCCTACTGTTGCACTCACTGGAGTTGGAATAGTAATTTTTACCCCTCCTCTATCCAACACTTTCCCTACTGTTGCACTCACTGGAGTGGGAATAGTAATTGTTACACCTCCGCTATCCAACACTTTACCTACTGTTGCACTTACTGGAGTGAGAATAGAAATTTTTACCCCTGTGCTATCCAACACTTTCCCTACTATTGCACTCATTGGAGTGGGAATAGTAATTTTTACCCCTCCGCTATCCAACACTTTCCCTACTGTTACACTCACTGGAGTGGGAATAGTAATTTTTACCCATCCGCTATCCAACACTTTTCTTACTGTTGCACTCATTGGAGTGGGAATAGTAATTTTTACATCTCCGCTATCCAACACTTTCCCTACTGTTGCACTCATTGGAGTGGGAATAGTAATTTTTACCCCTCTGCTATCCAACACTTTCCCTACTGTTGCACTCATTGGCGTGTGAATGGTAATTTTGACCCCTTCTCTATCCAACACTTCCCTTACTGTTACATTCACTGGAGTGGGAATAGTAATTTTTACACCTCCGCTATCCAACACTTTCCCGACTGTTGCACTCATTGGAGTGGGAATCGTAATTTTTACCCCTCTGCTATCCAACACTTTCCCTACTGTTGCACTCATTAGCGTGTGAATGGTAATTTTGACCCCTTCTCTATCCAACACTTCCCTTACTGTTACATTCACTGGAGTGGGAATAGTCATTTTTAGACCTCCGCTATCCAACACTTTCCCTACCGTTACACTCACTGGAGTTGGAATAGTAATTTTTACCCCTCCGCTCTCTGTCACTTTCCCTACTGTTGCACTGACTGTAGTGGGAAATTTAAGTTTAAATATTTTTAAATAGTTTAATGTTTTAATTTATAATATAATGTTTTTTTAATTATATTTTATGTTGTTGGTATATATCTATATATATATATATATATATATTTATTTGTAAGTTTTTAATATAATTTTAAAATTATAAAATAAATTAAAATTAATAGTTTATTAATTGTTTAAAAGTAAATATATATATATATATATATAAATTATTATGTATGTGTTTTTAACTTTTTTAATTAAGTTTATTTGTTATATTTGTTAAAATGTATATTAAATCTAATTTATTTTGTGAAAATTAATTTTAATATATTTAATATTTATTATTTTATTTTATATATATATATATAAAAATCGATGTTTTGTACAACTATATTTTTTACATCTATATATATTTTTTCGATATTTTTGTACTTACCTGTTTAATTATCGGGAGTCGATATTTTTGTATTCTATATTTTTACATCGATATTTTTTACATCAATATTTTTGAGGTTGATGTTCTGTCAGTGAACCCCCTGAGCACAACTTCCCGAGGGCAGTCAAACCCCGTCATGCACGGCCTTCATATGCATGCATTGTGGAGTTGGCCACAGGGCTTGGCCTCAGGGCTTAACCCCCATGGGTGGGTAACGGCCCATGACTCCCAGACCACATACTTGCCATTTAAAAAAAATATTTTTTGCAGTATAGCTGTACCACGACCAAACGTCACCCCTGTGATACCATGCAAGCTTCAATCAGTAAAGTTTGTATAGTCCTACAGTATGACTCTTGCTGAAGTACCCCCAACAGTTTCCTTCAGGTTGCAGCCAACCAATCAGATCATTCGGTTTCACTACCAATCCCATCGTACCGAAACAAAGGTTGGGAAAAAAGGTCTCCTGACCAATCAGGCTACTCTGTCTATTTAATTTAAGGAAGACAGGGAGATATCTGGACCAACCGTCTGAATCCCTCTTTAAAATCAAATTTCTACAAAGACTGAACGGATGTAACGCAAATAATGAAAAGCATGCTTTCTGAGTAAAGTTATACATTTCTGCCAAAGTTGGTCTAAATCCATTCAGCCTTTTTTCTGTATCGCATTTCAAAATTCCTATGGGAATTACATGGGAAAATGAAATTTTGGGACCCCCCTTTCATCGGTCTCCTCATGAAGGATCACCCTAAAACGTTCGAGGAAGGAGCTGAGGAGAATAAAACTTTTTGGGGAAAGTTTCATGAAAATTCATTAAACTGCGCCAAAGATATTAGCAAAAAACACTCTTCCTATGAAAACTGACTAACTATAACTACACAGTTGCAAAATGTAGATAAATCTGGCCCCATATTTCTGACTGAAGACACGTTATGATAATGCCTTATAAGAAAAGGAATATCATTCCACGTTACCTATTACATTCTCCTGTTAGCAGTTTACAGCCATGTAAAGTGCATGCATATATATGGGTCCCACTGTCCCTCAACTTGAATGAAAAAGGAAAAAAAGATTGTCATCAAGTGCCATTAAACAGTGGTAAATGTAGGACAAAGAAAACACTGCTGAATGATGCAGATTACTTCACTACGAAAGTGGTGTATGTTGGAGAATATGTGAGACAAGATTTTGACTGCCACTGAACAAAATTCGTTCACCACAAATATCTTTACCTTTCTTGCACATTCTTAGTTCATGCTGGTTGAGAGTGTTAGACTGTGAGTTGCTATATCTCAAATCAGATCATAACGTCTTGGCATGCCTTTTTCTGAGGCATGTTGTTAGAAATATCAATGCCTTTACATCTGGCACACCGCCTTTTGATAGAATGAGTATCTCTTGCAATTTCTTGTACACATAACATTTTTTTATTTTTTCACAGAAATAACTAAGGTTAAACCTTTGTTATAGTTAGGAAAACTTTATTTATTCTTTCTATACAAACCAAACTTAAACTACACAAACATTCATAATGCTAAATTTATTTTTATATTTAAAATGTATAATTAATGTTTAATTTACTATAACTTTATTTATTCCTGCTGTACAAACAAAACTTAAACTACACAAAATGTAGAAATTTTCAAGTTAACCTCTACCTTTTATTTATAATTCACCCAACACCTTCTGAATTATTCTAAATCATGCACCTCTATACACAGAGGGGCCGATTCCGATTCAGGCCGGAAATCTCTCCGACCGAGCCGGACCCGGAGAGATTTCCGACCGAATCGGACTCTGGCAGTCCGACCGAACGAGTACGATGCGCACGCATGCAATCGGACTTGAGTCGGTCGGACTCCCATTGAGTCAATGGGAGCCGGACGTACAACGCGTACGCGGGCTCCCATTGACCCAATGGGTGCGAGGCGAACAAGGGTGCCCCCTACAGCGGGTACGCCTCGAAGCGACTCGCGGCGTACATGCACAGGTAGGGGGGACCCATGGGTCCCCCCTGTGTGCGACTCGCGTGGCTACGCGTACAGGGGGGTCCGACACAGACCCCCAAAGTGCGGCTCCGACTGCTCTTTCGAGCCGGATGGCGCGAGTTGGTCGGACTGCTCGCGGCACGCATCGTACTTGCCCGGCCGGGGAACGTCTCCATCGCGCGGTGCAAGTCGTGTCCGTGCGAGTCGGTCGGAGCGCTTCGGACCCGCGAACAAGTAGGTCGGCGATTTCGCGTGCGCTCTCATCGTACTCGCTCGGCCGGACGCACGTACGAATCGGTCGGGAAAGAGGGCTCCGAATCGGATCCGGTTAAGCCGAATCCGATTCGCTGCCCTATCGGCCGAGATCAGAATCGGCCCCAGAGTATTCAACTTGGTATCTGCAATACATTAACTATAACTTGCGCCTTCTCCATGCACTGCTTATGCCCTTTGATATCATATCATTTATACCATCTAAAATTATAGCATTTACAACAAACCTCTGACATTGCAAATCACAGTATTTGTGAGAACACAGTGCATGGTAAAGTGACATGGGTATAGATATAGTATAGTTATAGAGTGTAGTGTCGTAGAGTGGAGTAAAGTAGAGTGGAGTGGAGTAGAGTGGAGTGGCACAGAGCAGCGTACAGTGGACTAAAATGTCATAAAGTGCAGTGGCATGTATAGGACAGAACACTTAAGTGAGTGGACAGGCATAACATAGAGTCGAGCAAACTGTCATAAATTGGAGTGGCATCTTGTACAGTACAGTGGAGTGCGGTGTCGTAGAGTGCTGGAAAGTGCCATAGAGTGGAGTAGAGTGTTGTACAGGGGAGTGCATGAACCCAGAGTGGAGTACAGTGTGGTATAGTGGTACAGAGTGCAGTAGAATATTGTACAGTGGAGTTGCATAGAGTGGAGTAGAGTGGAGCGGTGTAGAGTGGAGTGCTGTATAATACCATAGAGTGGGGTAAAATGTTGTGCAGTCAAGTAGGATGGAGTGGGGTCCAGGGGAGTGGCATAGTGTAGAATAGAGTAGTGTGTTGTGGTGTAGAGTGGTGTGGGATGGTGTTGAGTGACCTGGCATAGCATATAGTGCAGTATAGTTTTGTAGACTGGAAGGGTGTGCGGTTTAGTGCAGTGGATTGGCATGTTGAAGACTGTTGGAAAGTGTCGTAGAGTGGAGTAGAGTAGAGTGCCACAGAGTGGATTGCAGTGTTGTACAGTGGAGTGGGGTAGAGTAGAGTAGAGTATGGCAGAGTATGGTAGATTGGAGTGGCATAGACTGTTGTAGAGTTGAGTGGTATAGACTAGTGTATAGTGGAGTGGCATAGAGTACAGTAGTGGCGTAGAGTGGAGTGGTGTCTCATAGAGTAGAGTATAGTAAAGTGGGGTGGAGAGGTATAGAGGAAGTTGCATAGAGTGTTGTAGAGTAGACTAGCCTGTCGTACAGTGGTATAGAGTAAAGCAGAGTGTTGTAGACAGGAGTACATTGTTGTAAAGTGGAGTGCTATGGAATGGAGTATAGTGTGCTAGAGTGGAGTGGATTAAACTATCGTTGAGTGGAATACAGTGTTCTTGATGATGATGAATGCAACTTGTAATGCGCACAGCTACTCCAAGGAGTGTCCTGGCTCTTTGCACATGTCAAAAAATGAAAATAGGTCCAGTCGTTTTAAACCCGCACAAAAAGCCAGGTTTTAAGCCTTTTTTAAACACTGCAACGTTGCTTACAACGCTGAGCTCAAGAGGGAGCTTGTTCCAGGTCCAAAATGGACCAGTGATCTACCTCCCGCTCTAGCACGCTGAATTCTGGGAATCACTGCTAGTAGTTTATTGGCAGACCTCAGGTTTCTTGATGGAACATGGAAACTGAACCTTGTTCTGAGGTAGACCGCACTGGTCTGCTACAGTGCTCCGTGAACTAACACTGGTGCCTTAAACCGGATTATTTTTCTGATAGGAAGCCAGTGAAGCACGCGCAGATGAGGGGATATATGTGCTCTAACTGGCAAATTCAAAAGAATTGAGTGAAGTACACTGGGGTGTAGTTGGGTACAGTGGAGTGGTGTCCATCAGAATAGCATACAGTGGAGTAGCATTCAGTGGAGTGGCGTAGAGAAGGGGGAATGTACAGTGGAATAACATACTGTGGAGTGGAGTAGAGTGGAGTGGCATAGATTGGAATAGCATAGAGTGGAGTGGGGTGGAGTAGAGTTACATACAGTGGAGTTTTGTGGACTGGTGTAGAGTTGAGTGGGGTAGAGTGGAGTGGCATACAGTGGAATAGCATGAAATGGAGTGGCTACAGGGGAGTGCCATAGAGTGGAGTGCCATACAGTGAAATAGCATACTGAAGAATAGCGTACACTGAAACAGCACAGAGTGGAGTAGCGTAGAGTGGAGTGACATACAAGGGATCAGCATAGACTGGAGTAGTGTAGAATGGAGTGGCGTAGACTGGAATAGCATATAGTGGAGTGGCGTACAGTAAAACAGCGTATAGTAGAGTGGTATACCATGGAGTGATGTAGAGTGGAGTGGCATAGAGTAGAATAGCGTAGAGTGGAGTAGCCTAGAGTAAAGTTGCGTAGACTGGAGTAGCGTAGAGTAGAGTAGCATACAGTGGAGTGTTGTAGAGTGCAGTGGGGTAGAGTATAGTGGCGTTGTGTGGAGTGGCATGGAATGGAGTAGCATATAGTGGAGTGACTGACAGTGGAATGGCATAGAGTGGAATAGCGTAGACTGGAGTGGCATATAGTGGAGTTGCATAGAGTGAAGTGTCATAGAGTGCAGTGGCGTACACTCGAGTGGCATGGAGTGGATTGGAGTGGCATAGAGTGGAACACCGTAGAGTGTAGTGTTTACAGTGGAGTTGCTTACAGCGGAACAGCGTAGAGTGGAGAGGTGTACAGTGGAATGGCATAGACTGGAGTGCCATAGAATGGAGTGGCATAGAATGTAATAGTGTACAGTGGAGTGATGTACAGTGGATTATCATAGACTGGAGTGGTGTATAATAGAGTGATGTAGAGTGGAGTGGCGTAGAGTGTAATAGCGTATAGTGGAGTGGCATAGAGTGAAGTGGTGTAGAAGGGAGTGTGGTAATTGAAACAGATGTAGACTGAAAGTGAGTGAACAGATTTAGATGCAATGTGGCAGGAATATAGATTAAGGTAATTTTTTGTCGTAGGTGTAAATAGTTTAAGTAGTGTTAATGTTATAAGTATTAAACTACTTAGTTATTTATTGTGCTGCAGTATAACGTGGTAACTTCGCGGTATACTGCTGTACATGCTGATGACAAGGCAGTATCTGATTGGCTAATGGCTGTATTTGCAAAACGTTAAAGGGAGCCATGTAATTTTAAGCACACTTTCGCTGCATTCTGGGTCAGGACCTGAGATATAGGTAAGTAGAAGGTTTTATTGCTGTTCCCTACCTATTACCACTTTATCAAAGTGGTAATAGGTAGAGAAGTGTATTTATTTATGTTTTTCTCTAAATTGTTACAGCACTTTACAGAGAACCACACTTAAAAGAAAAAAGATTTTAAGTAGCACTGATATTTGTAGGTATTACCGTGATACTGCATAGACTTTTTATACAGAATTAAATATGTAAAATTTTGAGGATACACTGTAGTACACTATATTTGTAACATATAGGGGTCGATTCCGATTCGGGCCGGAAATTTCTCCGACCGAGCCGGACCCGGAGAGATTTCCGACCGAATCGGACCCGTGCAGTCCGACCGAACGAGTACGATGCGTCCGTATGTTATCGGACTCGAGTCGGTCGGACTCCCATTGAAGTCAATGGGAGCCGGTCGTACAACGCGTACGCGGGCTCCCATTGACTCAATGGGTGCGAGTCGGACAAGGGCGCCCCTACAGCGGGTGCGCGGCGAAGCGATTCGCGCCGTACACGCACAGGTAGGGGGACCCATGGGTCCCCCTGTGTGCGACTCGCGCGGCTACGCGTACAGGGGGTCCGACACGGACCCCCAAAGTACGGCTCCGACAGCTCTTACGAGCCGGAGTGCGCGGCTCGGTCGGACTGCTCGCGGCGCGCATCGTACTTACCCGGCCGGGAAACGTCTCCATTGCGCGGTGCGAGTCGAGTCCGAGCGAGTCGGTCGGAGCGGTTCGAGCCGGGAGCGAGTCGGTCGGAGCGGTCGGGACGCCCGGACGAGTCGGTCGGCGATTTCGCATCGTACTCGCTCGGCCGGACCCGCGTACGGTTCGGTCGGGAAACAGGGCTCCGAATCGGATCCGGTGAAGCCAAATCCGATTCGGAGCCCTACCGGCCGAGATCGGAATCGACCCCATAGTGTACTACAGTATAATATGATATTTTTTAACAGATGTATTTTTTTTGGGAGTACTGCCGTACATACTAGAAAGTCCCATGTGAATTTTTCATAAAATATATAAAACCCTATAAATAATTTTCCCTAACTCATGAAAACCCTAGCAGAGAGGAAACAAAGGGGGCCCTGCAGGCCCCCCTGTGCCTCAAACATATGTGGATGCACACAGAGGGGCATAACCTGTGCCTCCCTGTGTGTATGCAAATAGGTTCCTGCACAGCATGGACTTTCGAGTCTATGCCTTGCAGTAACCTTGTGGTGTGGTCCCATTGCGGTGCCTTTTTCAAAATTTTATAAAAAGAAAGTTGCAGGTTTTACTGCAAAATATGCCACAGACACTGAGAACTCTCCTCCTGTGGGTGGTGACTCTACCCCCATTGCGCGACAGAGATCACTATAGTGTGCCAGAATCTCCAAGTGTTTGTAGCAGCGAATGCAACTAACAAATATATTGAAGTTGAAACCCCAGACTGGCGCATCAGCCCTCCAAGTAGGTTATATAATTTGGACACACAAATTGAGGGTGACATACAGCGCACCATATGGGTAATTTTCAGGAAAAATTTAACATTATCCTATGACATTCTCTTGGCGGAAGTGAATCGGCCCCTGGAGTTTATAAGAACATCCTCCACAAGGTGAGGACGTATTAATACCATAATTTTCTGAGCTTGTCCCTTATGAGGTCAAAAAAGCCTATGCAACAGAATGGGCTCTTGCACAAGCCCAGGCATTATAGCACAATCATGTCGACCGTGATAAGGACTCTCCTTATCATATAATACCAATACAGTCCTGCCTGCAAGTGCAACCACAATACCCTATTAAATGGCCTGCAAAAGCACCTGTTAGAGAAATACTCTGACATTTAGAATACCAGGGAGTAATTGAACCATGTTTCCCAAATGAATAACCTACTTTTTTGGGTGGTAAAACCAGACCACTTATACCGTATAGTCTCAGAATACAGACATTTAAACAGTCATACACGCACATTTGCGATACAAAATACAAACAGTACGGCACTTATTAATAATATAGTCCCTAAAAAATATAAAACAACCTTGAATCTTTCCTATGGTTTTTTCTGCCAAACGATAGTGCCTGAAAGCAGGGACTGGACCACATTCTCGGCACCTTCCAATGGGGTATAGGAATCGTTCAGGACTGTTTGCTGCCTGCATTGTGTCAATTCTTCATGACATTGACCCAGACGCATTGTCCTGCGTAGATTATATTTACCTGCCGGACGATGAGTTAAACATACATCTAGCCAGAGTAGATCGCATAATATTGGGACTGCAAATTCATCTTTAAGAAATCAAATATAGCATTTCTTAATGTCCTTTTTCTCAGATACAAAGTTACACATGAGGGAAAGAGCATTGCATCACCCTTCCTGGAGAAGTGTGCTCAACTACAACCACTGAATACACTTAGGAAACTGCAATCCTTATTTGGATTTCTTAATTTTGGCAGGATTTACATTCCTGATTATGCACAACGCATTAAACCATTATACGAATAAATTCATCCTGCTTTATCCGATCTAAATTGGACATCAGATCATACAGACATACACAGATCACTACAATCTGACTTGCTTGCTATACCACACTTACATACACTTGTCAATACCACAAACCTGGTCATCCGTATAGTCGCGGGTGCCATTGCTTTACATATGTCACCGTTAATGAAGGTGAGGCAGTCCTGATTGCATATAAATTGCATTTATATTACAATGCGAAATGCGTTTTAAATCCACTGAAAAAATACTGCCTGCAGTTCAGATGGCTGTCATTAAGGAATGACTACTTGCACAAGGGAAACACATGATTGTTGTTACTCCCAGTCCAGCCTTAGAGAGTGTTACAAAAGCAAGCTTTCTAAATGCTAAAGCCCTACATCGATGATGGATACAATAAGCAACGTCAGGAGAGGTGTGATGCAGCTGCTAGAGCGGCTGACTCCGGAGCGTGGGGCTTACGGTTCGATCCCCGGCAGCAGCTCAGCACAGCACCATGTGACTCTGGGCAATAGCTAATTTAATCTCCCCAATGGCTCCCAGCACTTGAGACCCTTAGGGGTGAGTAGTTTGCGCTTTACAAATACCAGATTTATTTATTTAACATCATAGACGGCTATGGGGGGCGCTAGGTGGCGCACGACCAAGATGGCCGCGCACCAGTGAGGCTCTGGACGCCCGGCAGCAAAATCCGATATTTATCCTCAGTTGGAGTCGCAGCACAGACATCCTGATGGCCCAATGACATTTAGGAGATAAGCGGCATTGCTCCGATACCTGTGGCATCTCTGGGAGCCCTCGGCGGGCGGAGTGCTGGGCTGGGAAGACGCGCCCGGGTGGACGGACATATGCAGTGGACTCTGCCGGCGGCTAGTATACCAGGAGAGCGTCGGGGATTCCACGTGACGTCTGGGCCGCTGATCGAGGGCCGGGATTCCGGACGGCCGAACCCTGCCGCGCTGATGAGGGGGAGCTCCGATGCCAAGAGGGCCGGGTGGTGAGTGAGCGGACCCATAATCCTGGGGAAAAAACGCAGCGATCGCGTTGCCCGACCCGGCGGTGCCGGCCTGGTCTCGGGTGCCCGGGTGTTCTCGGAGGTCTGGAGAGTGCTGTTGCCGCGAGGTTGTCCTCTTCATGCTCCGTGGCTTGGAGGTCCTGGGGGGGCTGGGCCATTGCGGGACTTCCTTCCCCCTGATCTACCTGAGTGGTGGGGGGACTGGGCAGAACTGTGGCGGCATCCCCCCCCCTGAGGCGTGGCGCAGTTGACGGAGACTACCTCGACATGTTCACGAACATGCTCCCTGCCACTGTGATGATGTGATGACGGCACCCTCCTGCACATGAGAGGGGGTTGTATTTAAAGCACCCTCTGCTTGCTTCGCCCGTACTCTGCCCTGTGACACGGAGGCTGATAGAGACTCGACAGGCGTCTGGTGCTGCCTCTGGCGTGCTGCCGTCCCTCATTGCCCTTTGCGCTGGGTGTGCGCTGCATGGTGAAGGGGGTGCTGCGGCTTCCCATCCATAGCACCTTGGAGAACTCTGTGCCTACTTGTACCTGCTGAGATTGGGATCACTGTCTGATTTAATTGGCTGACGAATACGGCTATAGCTGCCCCCCCCAAACGTCGCCTTTTTTTCTCACGTGCACCAGTCAACGATACACTCCATCATGGGGAAACTTGATGGCAAGCAATCCAAGCTCCCCTTTGAGGCTAAGAGGGCGGTCACGCGCTCGGCGGTTGAAGAGCTTGAGCAGGATCCAGATGGGCAGGCCTCGGGCCCATTGCCCTCCCCAGCTGACGAGGTAAAAACCCTCCTATTAGCCATGCAGTGTAGCCTCACTGAACTCTCCACCAAAATGGACTCCATGAATGCCCGCATGGACTACATTGTCTTAACAGTTGACAAACATGGCGAACAGCTTAAGGAGGCTGAGCAACGGATTTCGGACAACGAAGACGCTACTACTGCGGTCACTCAACAGGTAACCCAAATGGACAAGCTGTTAAAAGTGATTGCGGCGCAAAATGAGGATTTGGAGGCCTGCAGCCGCCGCAATAACATACGCGTCACAGGAGTCCCTGAAAATACAAACACGGGACGGATGGAAGACTTTATCGAACGCCTGCTGAGCACCACATTCGGCAGAGATGCCTTCTCCTCACAATTTATAGTGGAGCGTGCACACAGATCCCTGGGCCCTAGACCTCCCCCCGGTGCGAACCCTCGGCCGATAATTGCCCGGCTCCTTAATTATAGAGACCGGGACACAGCATTGAAGCTCGCCAGGGAGAAACAACAACTGCAGTTTGACGGAGCCAATATTTCCTTATACCCTGACTTTACCATGATAGTGCAGAAGGCCCGCCGCAAGTTACTACCGGCCAAGCACAAGCTACGAAAGCTGCAAATTGAATATGCCTTACTGTACCCGGCTCGCCTGCGTATCATACAGGATGGTAAACATTACTTCTTCACGACGGAGCGACAGGTGGATGACTTTATTCGTGATCTTAAGAAGAATACACCCTCGCAACACCCGCAAGAACGACTGTCCCAATCCCCTCAACTGGGTTGCGGCTGAGAGACTGTCTCCACTATTTCAGATAACTTTGCCACCTTGAGTGATAGGAATGTTATTGTAAAGGGTTTCCTAGTTGGTTACTGGGTGTTTGTCGCCCAGGCATGTTGCAGTGACCACATTTAATTGTCGAAGGCAAGGACTATGTACCCTCATAAGGGAATAGCGGATTCTCCAGCTTCACCGCTCTGGTCAGATAAGTGCTGTCAATTCTTTTGTGTAAATGTTTAGTACTACCTAAGGGCCCACGCCTCTCATTATAGTTACTAGTTGCACTCTTAACTGTTGATTAATATGCTGCCGGACACCCTCCCCTACCCCACCCCACGTCCCTGTTGCTTGACTCCACAGTCATCGGGACTCGGGTTTTCCTTCTCATTCCTGTGGGGTGAGGGAGGTTCTCGTTGCCCACTAGCGCACCCCCACGCGGGTGTTCCCATTGTATTTCATGTCCACTTCCCGCTCTTTTGCACGGTTGCAACTGACAGCCTTAGGGATGGGTGGGATCCATAATACCGGTACGATTGGGGTGCCGATGTGGGTGGGGGTGGTACTGGGATTTTGTTTTATTGTTATGTACAAAATGTACTGTACAGGGGCAATTGCGGGCTCAACACTTGAAGATATCTCCCAGTCCTTACACGGCAGATTACACGTTAATTGCGAATACGACACGACTGAATGTCCACTCACGATAGACCATTGACACTTAATCTAGTAACCTGGAATGTTAGAGGCCTTGGGGACCCTCGGAAACGTAGGCAGGTATTATCATACTTGGATCGCCATCATGCCCACATCACAGTGTTACAAGAGACACACCTGGACCCCACCCGCGACCCCGCATTTGCCAGCAGGTGGGCGGGGATTCGGGTGTTCTCCTCCTATTCCACTTACTCTAGGGGCACACTAATCCTCATAAAACGGGGGGTTCCCTTCATCCTGGGAGGTGCACAGCAGGACGCGTCAGGCCGTAGTTGCATTATGTGGGGGATGCTGGGTTCTCAGTCGGTGACGCTGGTGTGCTGTTACGGGCCTAATATAGATGACCCTGATTTTTATACCACGCTCTGGGGACGCATCATCCAAGTAGGCTCTACTCACGTTATCTGGGGGGGAGATTTTAATACAGCCCTCTGCCCTTCTGTGGACAGATCCAACACGCTACCCCAACATTACACGCGGAAACGCGAGGCATTGTCGGGCATACTTGAAGCGCATGGCCTTACGGACGTATGGCGCATATGCACCCGGATGGGCGGGAAGGCACTCACTACACTGCGCTACACGCCTCGTGGGCCCGACTTGACTATTGGGTGGTCTCGCGCGGGGCGATCTCATGGGTCACACACGCATCACATCTGGCCCGAACTCTTTCCGACCATTCTCCAGTACTCATCTCGCTGACCCCTCTCGACACACTCGCTTCTCCTAGAATGTGGCGCCTTAGGCCGGAGGCCTTGCTGGATGCCGTGTTTAAGGATGAGATCGGTACTGAAATCACTGAGTTCTTCCGGGTCAACATAGGCTCTGTCTCTACGCTGGGTACAGTCTGGGAGGCTTTTAAGGTCACCATTCGAGGCTCTTGCATGGCCAAGAGCTTCGGCGTTTTGCGTGATCTCCGTCGCACTCTTCAGTCGCTTGAAACGGAACTTAAACAACTTGAGAGTGAGCTCTGGGGGAACAATTCCGGACAACGTCTGGCGACATTTCGAGATAAGCTATCTGAATACAGTCATACTGCTGAGTCAGAGGCGAAATTCCGTGGAAAGTACCACACAGCGCGTAGATATGGTGAGGGTGGGCGCCCGGGCAGAGCTCTTGCGCAGGATATTCGCCGGCCGCGCTTCTCAAATTATGTCCTAGAACTTAAAGACTCCACTGGTGTGCAACACCGAGACAGCCGGGACATTCTCCGCACCTTCACCGCCTTTTACACTGATTTATATAGTAGCGGTCGCCGGGAGTCTCCGGACTTTACCCATTTTTACAGGACATAACCCTTGGCTGGTTGGGCGACTCCCAAAGGGAATTTTTGGCTGCACCCTTTGAGAACGTTGAATTACATACTGCCATTATGCAAATGAAGTCGGGGAAAGCCCCTGGGTCGGACGGCCTACCCATCGACTTTTACAAAACCTATATTGTTCAACTTCTACCTATCCTCAAACAAGTTTTCAATGAAGCTCAGGAGTTGGGGCGTCTCCCCTCCTCTATGCGGCTGGCTTTGATCTCCTCTCTTTTGAAGCCCGGCAAGGCCGCTGATTGTTGTGAGTCATACCGACCCCTCTCCCTTATGAATACGGATGCCAAACTACTAGCGAAACTTTTAGCTAACCGCCTCAGTCTCCTTATGGAGAAACTAGTCCTGCCGGACCAAGCGGGATTCATCCCTGGTCGCGCAACAACACACAATTTACGCACCCTCTTCTCCATATTACGATCGGTAGATCCAGAATTGCCCATGGCCGCCATCTTTCTCGATGCTACCAAGGCGTTCGATTCGGTGGAATGGGACTACCTCTTCGTCATTCTTCCAAATATGGGAATGCCAGTGGGATTTCTTTCTTGGGTTCGGCTCCTATACACCGATCCTGAGGCTCAAGTCCTCATTAACGGCCACTCCTCATCTCCATTCCCCATCACTCGAGGCACGCGCCAGGGATGTCCACTCTCCCCCCTCCTTTTCGCCCTCGCGGTGGAACCGCTCGCGGCGAGACTCCGGCAACACCATAATGATAAGGCACTTCAATGCCCGATCCGTCCTATTCTCATCTCTTTATATGCGGACGATGTGACGCTTTATGTGAGAGAGCCCCAAGTGAATCTTAGCCCGTTGCTCCGAGAGTTTGTCCGATTCGGGGGGCTTTCGGGAGTGAATATTAATTGGTCCAAGTCCCAGATCTTCCCTCTCACTCCATCCGTGGCCAGATTTGTTCCAGACTTCCCTATCGAGTGTTGTGGGGAGGAGGTGAGGTATCTGGGGATACAGATCACTGCTGACCGCGAGGAACTGCTGCGTCTGAATTATGGACGTACTGTGGAGAGCATTCGAGAGAGTGTCACGAGATGGATAGCCCTGCCGCTGTCTATTGCAGAGCGTATCTCCCTCATAAAAATGGTCCTACTTCCCAAACTCCTTTATCTGTTTTTAAATATACCGGTACATCCGGGGCGACATTTCTTTGCTCTCCTCCGCTCTGAATTAATCCGTCTTACCTGGGGCGGCAAGCAGCCTCAGGTCCAGTGGGATACACTCACTCGGCCATATTCAAAAGGGGGGTTCGACGTCCCGGACTTTGAGCTCTACTATCACTGCGCACAGGCCCATTACGCTCACTATTGGTTCCACCCTCCCAGATACATGCCACAAATAGCGACAGAGCAGTGGTTATCTGATCCTATTCCACTTGCCGGCGCACTCTTTGCTGTTGTCCCACCGCGCACTGACGATTCATCGCCAGTTACCAACACTATACGGGCGTGGCGGGCCATCTCTAAGCGCACCCACACTGCCGTGCTCTATTCACCTCACCTGCCATTAGTGTACCACCCGAAAATACCCCTCCTACAGGAGGGAATTTTTAAAAAAACTCGGCTGAAGTATGGGATCACATCGTGGGGAGACCTTTACCTTAATAGCCGTTTCCGCACATCACAGCAGCTCTTCTCTGGGACTTCGCCGTCTCCAATGGATCTGTTCTTATACGTTCGCCTTCGCCAAGGCATTAAAGAACACACACCTGATTTTCCCCAGGAGCCGCAGGAGACTGTCGCGCTGCGCATTACACTCCAAGACAATGGGGCCTCACACCTCGTGTCCTTGCTTTATCGCACCCTCTCCACTACTCGGACTCTTACGCAGGACGCTGCCCGAGACAAATGGTCGGCTGAAATAGGTACTCCCTTAACTGATGAGCAGTGGCTCTACTGTTGTATGCAGACTGCAGAGAGCACTTCTAGTAGTCGCCTCCGTATATTGCATTATAGATTTCTTCGTCGCACATTTTATACCCCGGTTCGGCTTTGCCGATATAAGCTCCGAGACAATGATCGCTGTGACCGGTGTGGTGCGGCTAACGCAGACTTCCTCCATTTGGCCTGGGGCTGTGCTGATGTCCAAGAATACTGGAACCAAGTGCTTGCAGCCCTGGATCATATGTCCATGATGAATATTCCACGCACCCCCCTCCTTGCCCTATTAGGCTACACAAAAACAATTGCCGCACCTTATCGGAGATTCATCTCCTTTAGCCTCCTCCTGGCCAAGAGACGGGTGGCCTGCAAGTGGGGACGGGGTAGAGCGCCCAAATTTAAGGAGTGGCTGCGGGACATGGTTTTCTGGCAGGAACAAATACATACTTATGCTGAGCTACTCCCTCTTCCCTCCCGCCCCCGCGATTACTGGGGGCCCCTTACGGAGTACTTGCTGACACACCCTCTGGCTGACGCGTAAACTCCCACAGACTGTGTGGTGCCACACGATTTCTTACAGACCTCCCCGGTCACAATTTCTCCCTCAAGGTACCAACTTGCCCAATATACATGTGTTCCCAGTCGTTCGGGCCTGATTTGTGTCATAAATGTATTATTCGGGACATCCAAGGTCCACTTATGTACCATAATCTGTTAAAAACTTCAGGACGTGAGGTGGATGTTTAGATTTGTAACTGCTAAGGATGTATTGATCAGTGATATGCTAATATGCCTGTACCTGTTTCTTTGCCACTGTATTTGAAAATGAATAAAAAAAATAAATAAAAAAAACATCATAGACGGCTATGGACGTAGCCTTTGTCCCATCTTTACAAGCACAAGAATTTCTCCAATACGAGCATGTATAGGCCATGCCCATCAATATTTTGCCTCTTGAACAGTATACATATATAACTTATACTGATGGTTCAGCCCAGTCTCCTATAGGCACCAAGCACCATTATTCGGCAGCATGCTCCTCCATTCATGGTGTGATGTTGGATGGTAAATTCCAACCACAAAAAACTTGCACGCAGTCCCTGGGTGACTGCACTGCACAGTTGGCTAACTAAAAGCATTGGGGCATATTATCAAGGGCTTTATCGCCGCTTTAGCGGCACTTTTTGCCGCTAAAGTGGCGATATTTTTAACGCCCTATTAGCAAGCTGTCGCTAACAGGCGTTAGCGACAGCTTTCAGGTGTTAGCGGCCGGGTTTTACATCGCCTTGCATGTCAGCGATAATTATCGCTAATGACATGCAAGGTAGGCGTTCCCCACTAAAGCGACTGTAAACAGTCGCTAACACAACTAACCCCTATTAACAAGGCAGGCGAAGCGATAAAATAAATCGCGCTAAGCGCGTTTATCGCTAGATTTTAACACCTGCTACTGAGGATGACTTACCTGTTTAAAGTATAGGAGGTGGATTGTCAGGCTGAATCCATCCTTGCGTTAATGCGAGAATATCGCTGCTTTTTCAGCGATATTCTCACATTTTGCCGCTATCGCTGGAAATTTTATCGCTATGGAGATAAACCTTGTTAATAGGGTGTTATCTCAGCGATATTTTCCAGCGATAGGCAGCGTTAAAAAAAATTCGCGCTAAGCGCGGTTAGCGATAAATATTGCTATTCCTTGATAATATGCCCCATTGATTCATGGACTGGAACATACGGATCATGAATCCCCCATACTTGCATTATTGGTGCCAAAAGGGATTCAGAGTTTCTAAAGGAAACACTATAAAGCGTAAATCGCTTTGTGTGAAGGTGGTGAACCTTGAAAATAGGTTGCCACTGACTCATGTCATTCATACATTGAGTCATCAGCATGCTGGAATACACATTATAGGGAATTCTTTGGTGGATGAATCTGCCAAGTCTGCAGTTTTGACTGCAACAGTTACTACAATTACTCGTTCTCATGCAAGGGTAGATGATGATATACTGGCTGCCGTCAATGCTACACACGAGCACCCTTTTGCTAGGGGCTTTCCAGCTAAATGCACTTATCAATTAAGTGAACAAAACGTTCCCTTTGCTACAATTCCAGGGGTTGGTGATTGATTGATTCCCAACCAAGACCGCAGGCTTCCCTAAGTGATAGCTGCGCATGAAGATGTTGCATCTGCGGACGCTGGTTTGGCGGGCAAAATTGAATCACTACAGCAACGTTATTGGTGGCATGGCTTGAACAAACAAGCAAAGAACTATGTCCATTGTTGTGACATCTGTCAACAAATTAAGAGTTCCACCGTGGCTTGCCCACAGCAGACACACCTGTTGATTTCAAACAAACCTTTCAAATGCATTTATTTGGGCCATTCCGGTCCACTTAATTCGGATGGTGCATTTTACATTTATCCTACTTGCAGTTGATTCTTGCTCGAGGTTCCTCTGGCCACAGTGTCCAGCTGATGCTTGCACTGTTATTTAAGATTGGCAAGTCTTTATCAGTTCATATGCATGTAGTACATTCAACTGGGACCAAGGCCCTGCTTTCGCATCGAAAGTGTATAGGCATTCTATGGCTTTTCTGGGTGTAAGAAGTGCATTACGCCTCCCCCTACCATACCAAGGGAAATTCTGTTATTTAGAGGATAAACCATGACTTAAAGCAATCCTTAACAGCTAGGGTATTATGTTCATGATGTAGCGAGATCAATCACTTATAAGGTGTACAAAGAGCACTTAATAATCTCCCTAAACGTTCTCTGGATAGCCGGACCTCATACAAGGTCCTCTTTGGCATCAGAATGTATGTTCCAGACCTTGATGGTCCAAACATCATAGCACAAGCGAAGCCCTTTGACATAAATGATCGTTCTGCTGTCTTATAGGATTTGCAACACTTCTGTGACGGCCAAGCTAACAAACAGTTAAAGACGTCTATCTCTGTCGGAGTGAAGGAGCAGCCTGAGTCTTCCAGCTGGATTCCACAAGTTGGGGATCTGGCCCATGAGAAAATAGCATGAATAAGGAATTTGGCCCATCATACCATGCACTGGTGCCAGTGTTTGGCGTTCAAGGTACCAGAACCATGATATTGCCACCATTTTCTGGTGGTAAAGGCCTTTGGGTTTTTAGTGAATTTCTAAGGTTTTTGAAAATTCTATTTCTGAGCTATAATATCCCTGTTACCTTTGTTTTTCAGTGAACTTCTATTTTTTTATGTTATTTCCTAACGATAATGTCCCTGTACCCTTTGTTTTTTTCAATGAATTTCGAGGTTTTTTTAACGTAAAGTAATATCTGATTACCATATGTTAATCCAACCGCCGCAGTGCACCTGGCCTGCAGCCAGCCCTGTGACAAACCCCCCGTATAATCCCAACCCCACGATGTGCACGGTCTTAGGCCGTGCGCGATGGGGGGTTGGCCACAGGGCCTATGGCCAACCCCCACATGCAGTGTATGTGGCTGTGTGAGTGGGTGAGTGAGTGCCTGTGTGAGTCTGTGATTGGGTGTGTGAATGGTTCTCTGGGTGTCTGAGTGGATGTATCAGTGACTGTATGGGTGTATGAGAGGGTGTGTGAGTGACTGTATGGGTGTGTGAGTGGGTGTATGGATGTGTGAGTTGTGTAGTGGTGTGAGAGTATGTGATGGGTGGATGTATAAGTGGATGTGTGAGTGGCTGTGTGGGTATCTGAGTGATGTATGAGTAGCTGTATGGATTTGTGAGTGGGTGTGTCAGTGGCTCTACTGTATAGGTGTGTGAGTGGGTATGCAAGTGGCTGTGTGGGTCTGCGAGTGGGTGTGTAAGTGGCTGTATGGATGTGTATGTGGCTGTGTGAATGCCTGTGTGGTTCTGTGAGTGGGTATGTGAGTGGTTCTCTGGGTCTCTGAGTAGATGTATCAGTGACTGTATAGGTGTGTGAGTGACTGTATGGGTATCTGAGTGGGTGTATGGATGTGTGAGTGGGTGTGTGAGAATGTATGAGTAGGTGTATTTTTTTTAAATTGGAATCTGGATCCACGGATCCATTGCAGAGTCGGATCTGCAGATCTGTTGCAGATTCACATAAAAACTAGGTCCTAATAATAACTACCTACCATAAATATATATACACATTAGCTCTCCAGCAGTAGCCCATTGAGTGATTAGTCCTGATGAGGCATGAAAACTGAGAACAGAGACAATTGCTTCGATGTAGGGAGGTGTTTCCTTGTCCCCTGGCAGGAAGACCATTTGGTTTGAACCCAGGTCCCCTGTCACATGCAAATGTTTGGTGACACCTGGAAAGGCCCCAGCGTTCGTCCTCACAGGCAGGTACCAAACCCAGTGGGGGGAAATTGCCCCCTGAACTGGTTTGAAGTGACCACAGAGGAGGAGACTGCTCATTACCCTGGCCACACCTCTGGGTGGGTATACAGGCAATGCAGAAGGAGAGGAAGGATTCCCCATTGTGAATTTTAGGAGTGAGAGTCACTGTGGGATTATTTGCAGTAGAGCAAAAAAGCACTGCTGCAAAAGTGCGTAGGGTAATCATTTACCCTATTGGTTAAGGAGAAGCCATAAGTCACCCCCACCCACCAGATGGTTGCAGACATAAATGTGGCTCCCCAAGAAAAATCTTCATAAAACTTTATGGACCTGTCATAGAATAGAAGAGCTCTGAACCTGCTTTCTGTGACCAGAGAGAAGCCCTGAACAATTGAACCTGCTCCTCCTTGAATCCAGGACAAAGAAATGGACACCAGAAGTCAGTTTCCAAAAGGGCCCAGCTGACCATTACCAACTGGACCTGACCTGGACCCTGCTGGCGGGCTCTGCTGGAGTGAGAACTTACTCCCAAGTGCTAGTCCTGAGGTCTTGGGAGCCTTGGCTGTGTCTAACCAAGACCGGGACAAAACACCACATCCAATCCGATCAAGGAGCAACCTTGTTGGGCTAAGAAAACATGTTTCTCTCACTAGGAGATTCTCAGTGGCAGCAAATATGATTCAGCGGGCCTTCAAAACGAGAAGGTATCCGGCTTCGTGGAACTCATCATTGTATACAGGCACTGCCTTGCCCCACCAGAGGATTACGAGCTCCAAAACAGAGATTACATCCAAAGGTAAAAATCTTGACTGGGTGAAGGCACCAATAGTATTCGACCACCGAGAGGACATCCCTGGATGTGAAATTTGAATTTCTCCTGCACTGAGCTTTTCCTGTCAAAACCAGTGACTTCAGGAGGACCTCAAACAATGTCTATCCGTCCTTGTGAGGACTTCCTCAGATACAGCCTGCTGCCTTGCCTTTCGGAAGGATTTTGACTTCCAGAACAAAACGAAGGGCCTGATTTAGATATCAACGAACAGGTTTCCCGTCCTCCGAAATATAAATCCCATTACATCCTATGGGATTTATATTTCGGCGGAAGGCTTATCCGTTACCTTTGTAATCTAAATCAGGCCCTCGGTCCCAAGGTAAAACTTTCCATAGGATCAAACCTAGTTGGTGTACCAGACCAGGGCTCCATCACGGTCGGCTTCAAAATTGCACCTAGGTTCCAGTCTACTGTGACCTTTGACTACCATTGGCACTTTGCTGCACTATTCTCACTTAAGACTTTAAAAAATCCATATGTGCAGTTCTCCCTTACTGGATTGTTCATATTTTGGTGTCATTTTGTTGAATACATTTCACTCTTTTTTTCTAATTCTTTTTGAGATTTGTATTGCTTGGTAATGTAACTTTATGACTGTTTGGGGACTGCATAAATACTGTACCCATTACCCTAAGTTACCTGTCTGCTGTGTGCCACAGCTACCAAGGTGTCGCACTCAGGTTAGTTAAGTGACTTTGATGGTTCACCCTGACAACAGTTGTGATTATTCCTTGTGGTTGGCTGTTGCCCACCCAAAATAATTGTCCAATTTCTTACAGGCACATAGATAGATAGATAGATAGATAGATAGATAGATAGATAGATAGATAGATAGATAGAATGTAATATGAGCTTATGTGCAGGTGCTGAGGTGCAGATCAAAGGAAAGTGCAAAATGCTAGCACACAAACATACAAAAAAAATCCACTACATGGAGTGCGACATTTTAGTGGAAGAGTGTAAAGCTAGCAATGACCAACTCTTGAAAAAAAGCCACTGTGTCAAAAATCATTAAGAGGATTTAACAGAGGATACAGGAACACACATTGGCGGCTCCTCCGCTATGGTGGAGGAGCATCTCCCCCCACCCCCAAAAAAATGGCAGGAAAGGAGAAAAAAATGACATTTGTTTTATTTCTCCTTTCCTGCCGAGTCTTGGGGGCAGGGTCCGGGGGGTGCCAGCACTTAGGGGAGTGGTAGTGCTCTCCCTTAACTGTGCATGATGGTTTGGCCGGCCTTCTCAGCCCCATCATGCGCAGTGAACCTCTCTCCAACCCCAGCTGCATTGCTGGGGTCGGAGAGAGAATTCACAGACTCCCAGTCTGTTCTGTAGCATTGATCGAGGGCGCTCAGGCCAATCCTGAAGCTGCTCTCATGTGAGAGCAGCTTCAGGATTGGCCGCAGGGCATTCTAGAAGCCTGTGCCTAAAGCAGAGGAGTGGGCCGCAGGACACAGTTGGCTGAAGGTAAGTTTTTCTTTTTTATTATTTTTTATTTTTGCCCTTCCCTTCGTGACCTCTATGCTCCCCTTACCCCTCCACCCGCCCGCCTGCCCCACCACTCATCCCTACTGGGAACTCATCAATGCAGTGGGGGGTCTCCAGTGACAATGAGATTCTATAAAGGTGGTATAACAGGCAGTTGACAACATAGGAGAAGGTTGCATCAGAAATAAAGAAGTAGCTGGCTTTGGAGCCACCACCCACACCAATTGAGGAGGCCTTTGAGATGACTCTTTTGCCTGAAACCGTTACTCGAGTCAGATTGACATGTCAGCACCTCCACAAAGTCAATGCCTTAATTCCAAATCGCACCAAGCTCAAACGCCCAATAAATATGATGCCAGAGTGTATCTGCATGGCACATACATAGTAAAATTACTCATCGGGCCCTCACAGCTACAGCAACAATTTCCCTTTGACCCTTTCTTTTGTTAGCCTCACATTTTCCAAGGCTCCCATGTAAAAAATGTGTGAAATGGGAAGTGCTACAGCTTCACAATATCCTTCTGAGGAAGATAAAACGGAGAGTAACTGAAAATATATGTGAAGTGCTCTGTTGCAAAATACAGCAGTCTTCAAAAGCAGAGGATGCGCATTTCGTTTGTGACCCTGTTGTATCTTAAGACAGGTAGCCAGGAAGAGTTTTGTAGGTTTCTTTATTAGCCTCTGGTTCAGGATATTAAATATGTACAAAAGTCCAATAGTATGTGTAGTGTCCTCCTTATTAGAACATGGTCTTGGAATGCCCTCGCAACCCTGACCATGGGGATTCTACCGGGTGATGTCACAAGCTCGACGGGACTTGAACGGACGGTTTGGTCCAAGTTGTCGTCTCCCAATAAATTACACTTCCTTTAACCTACGCTGTGTCCACTGTGTTTACCTCACGATTGGCGACGAGTTCCTTAGAATCCAGTCCTTACTCCAGCCTCTTCAGCTCATACACCAGCCCCACCAGGAGCAGCCTGCCTGCTGCTCAGCCGATCTCCAACTGTCACCACTCATCCATACAGGCACCCAAGCATTCCATGCATCACAGTCACACCAACATTCCAATACCAACTTTAACTCTGGCTGAGCAGCAGGGAGACAGCTAGACTGGGAAACATATACTAATACAATGAGGATATAACAGACCCTTTATATTTTCACAGTTTCCAGAGAGTTGGCTATGTGGTATGCCTTGAATGTTGCCCTTTTATTCCTTTTTTCATCTATCTCTGGGTGTGCACTACTGATGTGTAAGAGTGAGGAACTATCATCTATAACTTAATTAGAACATTGGAATGTTGATAGCTCAATTGAAGACAATGAAGTGGCTCTGGGCTTATAATGGCTGGTATAAGCCTTCTGCTCCAACATTCCAATGTTTGTCTCTCTCTTTCTTCCTTTTTAATTTAGAACATTTTACCCTTTGGTGGTGGAATATTTTAATAGCCTTTTAGCCCTTCTTCCTCGCGCTCAGGCCTATAATTCGGGTTCAAGGCCTTTAAGAAACGTTATAGCCCTCAGCAGTAGTTTATAAGGCAATGCTAGCACAACTGTAAGAAATTAGGTTATTATTTAATGGCGGTAAGTACCTACCTCAAGTAATAATTACAATCCTTGTCAGTCGAATCCACTGAAGCCACTAAATAAACTTGAGCTCAGACACTTGGTAGCTATAGCACTGAGCAGACAGACGTAACTGAGACACAATGTGTAAAGTATTTATGTAGTACTAAAACAGTAATAAAGTTGAAATTCAAATCAATAAAAATCCCAAAACGAATTAGAGAAACATGGAGTAAAATTCAATAAACAAAATGACACCAACATGACAAAAAGCCAATAGGGGGAACCACAGATTGGACTTTTTAAAGGTTTGAGTAGAAATAGAGCCAAGAAACGAATGTGCCCATGATGTTCAATGGTTGAGGTAAAGCAGCACCTAAGTGCAATTTTTATGCTGACCATGATGAAGTGTAGGTCGGATACATTAACAAGGTTCATCATCTTTGTCAAAGCTTTCACCTTCCGACTTTAGTCCTTTAAGTCAAAATTTACCACAGGAGTACACTTCAAAAGCTCCTCAGACCTCAAGCGAGGTACTGAGAAACTCACAGGGTGGCAAGCAGAGTCATGTCCAGGTCCAGTTGCCATTGACCAGCTGGGCAGTTGCAGAAAAGACCTACTGGAGCTTGTTGTATTCCTGTAGCTTGATCAGATCAGTCTTATGACCATTGGAGTCCAATTCCTTATCCTGGGTGCAAGAGGGAGTGCAGGTCTAGTCTACTAGGCTCTTCCCAGGTCGCAGACAGTGGGTTTGGGCTCTTCTGATCTTCCACAGGTCCAGGGGTGTTCTGAAGTGCATGTCTGAAGTTGCCAAATTTATTCCTGGTATAAGGTAGTGGTTGTGAAACACCACTGGAGACATCTTAATGGTTTTCAATGATTTCTTAAGATGCCCTAATCACTTGGATAAAGGATCACATTGCTAATGCTACCCACTTTGGGCATTTTCAAGAGGGCCGAAAGCTTCTACCATGCTAAACTTGGGCTCTCAGGTCTGGGGACTGTGGGGAGTGTACTCTGGTAATCATAGTGTCCTCCCACAACTAACATTAAAATTCAGTTTTAGGCAGTCCATGTACCCCAACAGACTCACAGACAGATGTTTGGTAAAATCGACGCTGAGCTTTCAGCAACAAGACAGTGGTTTCACACAAAATGTTTTGGCATTCTGTTTCCCTTCTTTGAAGTGCTCACCAAATGTTATATGTAAGACCCCAGCAGACCTGTCAAGCAGGGTGTGACATTCAAACAGGATTTGATACTCTAATGTCATTGAGGATGCTCGCAACCCCACCTACGGAAATTGGTGCCTGGTTGACAAGAAGGACAAAAGGGGAGGCAGGTGCAAGTTAGAGCTAAATCTGCCTGTGACAGGGAGGCCCCTTTAAAGTGCACTAAGGGCCTGGACATAGCTCCCGGGCCAACCTGTCAAGGGGAGGACAACACGTCCCCACACTCAAGGCCATTATCCCTGTCCTGGAACCAATTCACACCTCACCTCACAGGGAAGCCAGCAAACTGCCAGGTGGCATTTGAATACTTACAGAAAGACCTCCAGAGGCTTTAGGCAGGCAAAAGGTAACTTTTTTAAAGCACCTTTTCTGTAATAGTTAGACAAGATTCGACTTTACCATTTTTTAATAAAATGTTTTTATTAGGTTTTGCAATTGGGGACGGAGAGAAGGAAGAAAACATAATTAACAATCGCAGATGAGTGGATTAGCTTTCAGTGTTACATGTATTGATAATACAGAGACTTGTAAACCATAGCCACATCAATAAAGCGATCTTAGCATTTGCAAATGTTCATGTACTGGTTTTCAGAACTTGGTCAGCGCTAGTCAAGTGCACAAGGGTAGATTTCCACAACTGTCAAACTGGGGGGGTGGGAGGAAATACAACTGTGACAATATGGCTACAACTGCTAGTACAGTCGAGGAACATTGTCTGTTCAGCATAGTTGGAGGGTAGTCAAGAGTCTGCAGCTGCATGATCTGTTAAGTCTGTTGCTTCGATGAGCACCCATGCTGAAGTTTAAATAGAAGGTATGAGCGGTGAGGGGGGATTGGAGAGTGCGACTAGATGGCTGGGGGTGAGTTTCTTCCATGCTTTGGTTGGTGTGTAGCGGCCCTTGTGCGTACTACTCTTTGTTCCCCAGGGACATAACCAATCATAGCGGGAGAGTGCTGTCTCTCAATTGAGCTTGGAAGTGTAGAATCAGAGCATCCCACTCCATAGAGATCGGGCATTTACGGTGCTTTCTGGCTTCCTCTTGGGGGGGCGCTGTGCTCTCTGCGGTTGCCCAACGGAAAATACCGACTTTACCATTAAATTTGATTTTACCTATTAAAAGGATATTGAAATTTTCTCGCTGTTACCAATCTGAAATTAGCATTATAAGGTATTATAATGTAATCCAGTGTTTTACCTATGGAAACAGCCAGCCTTGCTTCAGTGAAAAGTGTGTTTATGCTTTTTCACTGTTAAGACATGTGGAATATTAAACTTCTACAAGTCTTACTTTTAGAAACCACGCACCCTACCCTATGGGCAATAGGGTCTATCTTAGGAGTGACATATCAACATTTAAAAGGAAGGTTCAGGCCTGTCAAAAGGGTTTATTTTGACAGTTTGCATTGACAGTTTAAAACTACACAGCCAGACTACAGTGGTAGCCTGGAGACATGCTTTACTCTGTCACTACAGTGGTTGGCACAATATGTGTTGCGCCTCACTGGTAACATTTAGCTTACAGGTCCTGGGTACACTGTGGGTACAATATGCTAGGGACCTATAGGTAAGTTAAATATGCCAATCAGGAGTATACCAATGTTACCATGTTGAAAGGAGGAGCACAAGCAGTTTACCACTGGTTACCAGGGGTAAGGTGCATAGAATTCCATAGCCAGAAAAATGGGGTTCTGCAAAAAAGCAAAACAAATTTGGGGTGATTTTGCAAGAAAGGGCAAATTTTCTACATCAACATATATTATATTTCTGGAATGTTGTTTGTGTGTGTGAATGTGTACCTATCTGCATATTTCCTGTGTATGTGCCTTTGTACGGTTAGCATGTGTATGTGTGTTTGTGTTCTCTACGTTGGCCATGTTGAGTTGCCTGTCCTTGCAAAACCGCCAACCTATAAGCTTTGTAATTTTTTTTGTAGTATGCCTCATCGCACAGTCTTTCTTCTGACACATAAATATATCAATTTTGTGAACGCGAATACAAATATGTCATTTGTCGTAATACAAGTCAGTGAACTACTGTGACATATGTTGGCCATACGAATACCGACAGCATAATTTGTTAAAAGGAAAGGAGCAGGAGCAATTCCCCTTAATGTTATTAGTTTCGCTAGTCATTTTTATAAGAGCAGGAAGATTAACTAGCAGGGGCATTCTCTGAAAGGTTATTAATGGCATTTATGTTTTCAGGAAGGATTTTTCAGGAGCTTCTACATCCATTGAGTGAATAGAAGCGCTGCAGAATCCTCCGCTCACTTGCAGGCTATCCCCTAATGTGGTGGTTGTTCAGTCAAGCATCAAATACAGGAATTGTACAGAATGGATTATCACTTTTAGCACTAAAGAGAAGAAATGTGGCCATTGATTCTTCTCGACAGGCCTTTTCACACCCATTTGTAGTGGTGCTGATTAGGTCTTAGGCGCTCGTCACCCAGAGCCCCGGAAATTAGTTCTGGCTCCTTTAATTCTTATTCACTTTGGCAGTGATTTCACAAATGGAATGACAAGGTAGTGAAGGCGAGATGTGTGTGCGTGTGGGTACAGAGTATACATGTGTGTTGATGTGTAGTTGTATGCATATGTGTGTATCTGCATGTGCATGTGTGTGTATGGGTGTGCGTGTGTGTGTGCATGCACATGTGTGTGCATGCATATCTCTTTGTCTTTGTGCACGTTTGTGTGTCTGTGCCTCTAAATGTGTAGAGTACATATGTTTATCCATTCATGTTACCTTCCTGCATCCACCTTGTAATTTGTGATGTAAATTCCCACTGTTAGGACCTCATTACAAGTGGGACGGAATTCCCAGTTTGGCTGGTGACTCTTGACAGTAGCTTTTTCATGGTAAATACTGATGGTTTGTAATGGGCCTTTGAAGCTTCTCTGCTCCCAGCAAAACTCCCTATGGCTTATACCAGCAGGAGGGGTTCTGGCATTAAAAACAACTACAGATGGTTTTCAGGAGGAGTTTCCTCATTTTAAAAGGACAGTCACTGGTTAGGAATTCTGAGCTCCACATACTGGGCCTGGGTTTCTTCTATTTTGAAAGACGCCCAAAGCAAAGTTACGTGGGATCGTTTAACATAAGATATCTGGTAAAGTTGAAAAAGTATGCTGGTTTGGAACTTGCAGTATATGTAGGATTGGATTAGAAGTTGCCACATATCACTGGCTACTCTACCCTTTAAGAAAAGCTTCCCACCAAATGTCAGAGGAGACAAGAAGGAGGGTAATGTGTCAGCTTTCCATAAGGCTTCTCTTGTACCTTTGGAAGTGTTCTTGAGGGCTAGACCGGTTGGTCTCCTTTAGCCTCAGGTTCAGAAAGGGCTGAATAGAGCAACTCCCCAGTGGAGGAATCACTTGAGAGAGGACTAGACTGGAGTTTGCAGGAATCCTTACTGGGGTGAATGCTTGAGTCAGCTTGCATTACTGAACTACGGCCTGGACCCTGGATCAATGATACAGGAAGAAGTTTCAGAGTAGGGTTGCTGGACAGTGGTGTTAGCTCTCCAAATTTACAGGGAGTTGGAAAAATCCTAGCTTTACAAAGCAAACAATTGTAACAAATGGGCAAAAAGCTTTATTGTGAGTGTGGGTGCTCTAGTTAGTCTAGAAAATTTGGGGTTGATGTGGTTGATGTTACTTTTCATATAAAAGCAGGGTCCAGTGGTGCACTTTGAACCTCATTGATAAGGATGAGACTATAACGTGGTATGTGTTATGGTATTTCCCCGGGTGGTATTACCTACAGGGATTACAGTGGGCCCTGTAAAATAGTTTCTAACTTCAGGATCACCATGTACTAAAGAGAAACAATCTATGAGTGAATATCATTTAAATTGCATCCTGATAATGATAAATAACTTCTTACATAGTGTATCGTACTGCAACATTTGACATTAGGCTTGCCTTCCCTATCATAAAATACAGCGATTGGTGAACTACAATTGCATTAAGTTTAAGGACATATGGAGATTCCTAAAGAATAATACCAAACTCCAAATCAGCCCCTAAGTCTGAGGGTAAAATGAAAGAGCAAGAAAAGGCAGCAAAGGGATCCTGTTGAGCAGCAGACTGCAGCAGCCACATTCTTCAAGTTTCTCCAGGTTGGAGCTTTCAGCATCAAAGTTTGTGGTTTGAGCAGGACCGGGCATAACCAGTATCTGACTTTGAAAAGACTACGCTGCAGTGGCGGCTGGCACGGTTCGGGCCGGGGGTACTAAAATAAAAATAAAAAAGTACCTTATCGTTGTGGCTCTCGTCATCCCTCTGCTCTGTCAGGAAGCACCCAGGCTCCCCATAGCCAATGACAACACTGCAATGCAGCGTTGTGATTGGTAAGAACTGAGGCTCCCCTGAGCCGATCACAACGCTGCAATGCAGGGTTTTGATTGGTCTGACCGCCGTTTTTCGGCACTCAGACAGGGACTGGGGGCCTAGGCATGTTCTCCACCCAGGCTGTAATGCAGCCTGGGTGGAGAACATGCAAAGTGCGCATGACTGGCCAGTCTGAGACGGCCGGCCAAACAGTCATGCACAGTGATAACAGTGAATACCACTCCCTGTGGGTGCCTGCTATCCCCCCTGGCCCTGCCCCCAAGACCCCAGGATACAAAATAAATTGATAACAAACCACAGTTTATTATCGTTTTATTTTCTTTATGGCTTCTGGAAGGGGGGGGGTGACGCTCCTCCGCCATAGTGGAGGAGGCGCCGCTGCTACGCTGACTACAGTGTCCTGGCTTGCCTTGCTGGAGGATTTTGACTTCCAGAGAAAAGACTAACTTTAATGTAAATTTTTTAACTGCTTCTAACTTCTGGACATACCCAGCCACTGCTCTATTGAAGTCAGCCTGAAATCACGCTTATTCATAGTCAACCACAACCAGTGGCAATGAGTGTTCTCTTAGAACTTTTTGATCTTAAAATTAAAAAAATAATAATACTTTTGATTTCCTTAATCTGAATTTGACCATTAGTAGGCCATTTTGTTTATTACATTTTTATCCTTTTTAATATATTGGCCTTGTCATTTTATTAGTTCATTTCTGGACTTAAATATTGCTTTAGTGCTGCTTGAATACTTAACCTGCATTTCTTTGTGGTAAAAAACCTGCTGCTTTGTGCCTTAAGTGTCATAGCTACCAGGAATTTCTCTCAGGTTTCTTATTGGAACTGACATTTAGCCTTACAAGATACTAAGGGGCTCATTACGATGGCGGGCGGAAGCACCACCGCCGTGCTGGCGGATGCAAAAAGCACCAGTTACCGCCGGCACGCAGCAGTCCACACGCCCGTCCAATTACGATGCGAAAAGTAGGCCAAACACCGCCGGCAAGCCAGCAACACCGTCCGCCATCAAAGTGCGCCCGTACACGTAGCGGCGCAGCTCAACTGACACACACCGTCCGACGAAACACGTCCCGCCCGGCGCATAAATTACGATGCCGCAAACAAACGGCTCCCACGGCCAAGAGATACCGTACGACAAACCGAAGCGGTAACACGGATGCCGAGCACGGACAACGAAGAAGCGGCTCCCCGAGCATGAATCCAGCACTGCAGGCCCTCCCCATGCTCCTGCTGATGCACCACCAAGGACGCAACGTACCGCGGAGACGCAGGTAGGCACACACACAACAAGTGCACGCAAACAGCGCACACAGTGCAAGGGTGGAAAAAGCGGACAACCCCCACCAGCGCGTGTACACAACACATCCACCATTGCATCCACATATGACACACAGGCCAAATCGTAACATCGCGGAACACATGTGTACACACCACCTGGGACTAGGAACCAACCACCCCGTCACGGCCCCAAAGCGCCGATGACGCCGCCACACATGCGCACAACGCAGAGGCCAACCGCAGCGCCATGCATGCGTCGCACACAGACACAGGGACACAACCAAGCAGCACACACATCAGCCCCACCCCGAACGCACATGACACGTGACAGGCCTGCCACAGACATGTCCCCAACGCCCAATTCACGGACAACACCCAACGCCACACAACCGACGCACACATGTCAGTGAAGACACGCAACAGCAGGACACACCCCAGTGTAACAAACATGGCGAAGCACACAGCGGCGTCAACACCAACTAGGAGAATCAGGGCCCCTTCGGGAAGAGGAACGCCAGTACCACACTGAAACACCCATACCACCCTGCACATATGAACAAGACATATAAAACGGAACACCAAAGAGCCCGGGGACCGACAACAGGTGGCCCAAGAATAACATTCACACACAAGGCCCAACGCAGAGCGGAAAGGCAGCCTGCCGCCCACACAAGGGAGAGCAGACAGCACTGAATGACCTTCCATTCCAACTCCGAAACCACAGCCCTACGACAGAAGCCGGTGAATACAGCCATTGTCCAAGAATAGACCAACACAGGCATGCCGAGGAGACCGACCACAGGGCAGATAGCGCATATCACAGAAGCACACAACGGACGGGGAAGAAAGAAGAAAACACTCCCCCATGTCGGCCACATGCAAGTTAATTGGAAGGAGTCACACATCACTGACCTTGAACTGTCTGAGAAGCATGTGGGAAGAGGGCCCGTGTCCTCCAAACAAGCAAACAGAACACAAGTCCTGTCTCCCTACGACTACACAGAGCTCACAGCAACCTCGGAGCGTGCACATTGCAGACTGCACACACAGCCGGAGCACGCCACCACAACGCACCGCTGGGAAATGGCAACCGCAACACACCTACCCAACTACGCCGAACAGCTCAAGCTGTACAAAACCAACCTGTTCCATACATTGGGATGCGATCTCCTGTCCCTGCTGAACGTAAGTTACCGACTGACTTACCGCATCACATTGTTCAGCTGCGTCATGCCCGTCTTCTACTGTCGGAGGTGTCCATACCAGCATCCCGTCGAGATATGCCTCTCCAACCCGGCATGTCTGAAGGCGGACCTGCTACCACTACTCCTCCCTCTGGACGCACACGACAGGGCCTGCTCTGCCTATGGGGGCATGGCGTATGTGGCCAACATCGCACCCACACTGAAATGGGACCACTGTGCCTCCACACGACGGATCATCGAGAACAGCTACATCGAATGTCACCCAGCATGCCCCATCATGGTCCTCCAAGGGACAACTTACGAACAACACCTTGACAGCCACCATCCGCTACATTGGCTGGCAAACATGTACACCACCAATGACATGGAAGCCCTGCTGGACGGCATCGCATACCTGACAACCTGTCAATTCGTCGGACCACAACGCAGGTTCCCCGAGTGACCTATGATGTCCAACCCCGCACCCATGCTTAGCTTCCGCACGGACTGGCCAGTCACCACCACAACAGCCATACCAAACGACCGGCAACTGTAACCACACCATCAACGACATCGCCATGACATCGGATATGACCGGGACATGCACAGTGTTCCCCATCACATCCAGGAACACCGCATGCATCGTGGGAGGCAGTGGCATGGGCTCTGTGTATCGCACCCACATGGACGGAACTGCACGAACAACCAGGACACGACATGGATCCAGCGCCCATGGACACACACACCGCTCAGTGGACATGAATAGGTCGCCTGGAGTCTGTGGGTGCTGCACCCCTCCCACCCCCGCCCCGGGAATCCCATACCAGGACCTTTGCATGGACGACAAGTGCATACAACAACAACACGACCCCAGTGACTGTGACATGTCCAGTAACCACCACAGTGCAACAACAAGTGGCACGCCGCTGCATGCACGCAAGCACATGCCCTGATGTCATCTCACATGCACGCGTGCATGAGGAACAACCGCAGCAAACCTGTCACATGGAACTGAGATGGACTGTGCCCATGATGCCAAGCGGTCTGGTAGGCTACATGTATACCGTCTGTGTCAAAGTCCGCAGCTCCGCAGCTATACGTAAATGTACATTAGCACAGCCTTGGCCAAGCAGATGTCACTCTGAAGCCCACATCCCACATGCAACAGCCAATCACATGTAACCCCACACCCTATCCCATTTGCAATCATGCTCAGTATATCCTCAACATGTATTCCGCTGCCAGTAGTGTCCACTATACTGCATCACAGAGGACAGAAGACTCAATATAATGTTTGAAACCAAAACTGTCTCCGCTGACTCATTTCACAAGTACGAATGAGAGAGGATGAGAGTATGTGAAGTACACGGCAGTCGTGACATGACCATGTAGTCCACTGGTATTGGATGTCAACGCAAATGAGTAGCACTACTGTGGAAGACACACATGTGTCGTGTGAAGTCGTATGGACGCAGTGCTCAGGTGGGTGGGTGCGACGGGTAGGTGCGCACATGCCAAGTTGGAGCACGCCGTGTTGGGAGGGCTCATGAACAGTACACCACCGCTTCCCTGGGCATTGTGAGAGGACACCTGTCGGGGGAGTGAACACGTGTGTGCACAGCAGCCGGGCACACGTACAAAGCGGTACCAGGCGCACCTCAGCCCACCCTCTGTGGACAAGCTGGATCCTGTTGTGCGCCCGCCATGCCCCTTGACAAGGCACACACAGCCCCAGTCGACCAGGTGTAACCCCAACATTGTCAATCCGCACAGGCGATACAGGGCACGGGATGGCAGTGGAGCATGGTGTGTGAGAGGTCTCCTCGCGCTCCTCCTGGTCATATCACGCAGGCAATAGAACCTCAACGTCTAGCATGGCACAAGTCAGATGGAAGTGTAGGGGACGCACCACAGCACGAGCAGCACTGACGTCACGGGAGGTGGCTCGCACCATCCCATCCATTGCCCATCATACCAACCACGCCACATGCCATTGCGACTAAGTGCAAGCGCGTGCGCCACCACCCCCGAGCCCTCCCCAGAGAGGCCAAAGAGTGAATGTGTGGGCCATCAGCCACAGACGGACGCGGCCTGGCCGCAAGGGCAGCCACAGCCACTGGGTGTCGCAGGTGGCGGATCCGGAAGGCGAAGACTGTGATGCATAGTCCATGCAGGCCGGGTCTCCATTTGGGGCACCACGCAGGTGGACGGCATCCCACAACACATCATACCCTGAGACAGCCCACTCGTGCAACTGGACCCACACATACACTCCTTGCCCTCTCTGGTGCGAGCTTGGGGCTGCCTGTGCAAGCGCTAGCCTCGCAGGTGAGCATGCATATTGGGGGAGCGAGGGGAGGACATGAGGGCTGGGGCGAAGATGACTGTATCACTGTCAGTTAGTACAAGGGATGACCCAGATGTGGAAAGGAAGAGACGTGTCCCGTGTGTACTGCAACTAGTCGCCAATCCAACTACCCCCATGTCCGGAATGTAAGCCCGCACCTAGGCCCGCCCATCCGCCACATCGAACATACCACCAGCACGACAACCTTCCCATTCGAAACACTGACTGGGGGTGGCGACCAGTGTACAATCATGTGTAGCCTACCCACGCGTACATGTGGGCCCTCCATGATCCATGTCACCTGCGGCAAAGTCATGACATGCGCAATGAGGGAAGTGAGGAGAGCTGTCCGCCCCACGCGCAGAAGGTGCATCAGCTCCACAGACCCAGCAGCGAGTCCAGCAGGGGTCACATGTGCAGGGGCAGCTGTGCCTGGTGTGAAGGCACATGCATATAGACAGCACATCGACCAATGTGTAGTCTGCCCACATCTACAGTCCATCATCATGCGGACATAGGAATTGAACACAGGGCAACACATCTTAGTTGGTGCACCCACCGTGACCAACAATGCGCAATCATCGACGTACCCGCCCTGTGCATGGCCCCCCACCCAACGGAGGCACATCCAGTGCCACCATCCCACACACACAAGCCTTCCACGGAACATGCTGTGTCCAATGGTCAGTACAGAGTCAGCGCCCATCTGGTGGATCCTGAACAGGAGACACATGCACACACATGCCAGCTCCCACTATGTACGTCTGCCACCTGGCACGTGCAATGTAACCTCTCACCTGTGACGTGTGACTGCAAGCACACAGCCGTCTTTGCATGGGGCTGTCAATGTGGACACCTGTCAATGTTTCGGGAGGTGTGATCCGTACAGTGCTGTACATAGGGTGCAGTGCTGACACCTACTACTGTCTCATATCCCCTCGTGCCACAGGTCCCACTTGTTTTGGCCGCTCAGCCTGTGCCCACATCGTCGTCGTCGTGTGCCATACTCATCCAGCCGCGGAAGCAGTTCCATGCTCAGCAGACATTCATGTTGCCGTGGCGTTGCCGCTTGACGGATATGCAGTCAGTCCCCATCAGCACGCCCCGCAAGTCATTGGGGCCTAGATCCCCATGTGCATGCACATGGCAGTGGTTTGTATCACTAGCCATTGCCATTGTTGGGAGACCTGTGTAAGTGTATTGTGGCCGTGCCGTCCCAGCTTGACAGCTGGGCTGTGGCTCATGTGCTTGCTCAGTCATATCAGTGATGTGTATGCGAAATTGCTATGTGTCGTGTTGCTTTGACATGTGTCCTCTGCCATTGTCCCTAGGCGGAGACCGAACATTGACCGCCCATACCAATTGCTGGCGGACATGGACGATACAGAGGTTATTAGGAAGTTTCGGCTGGACAGGCCAACCCTGCATCGACTGTGTGCCATGTTAGAACCCCATCTCCGTCCCCGCAGGGTGTATCCGACTGCTGTCACCCCCACGGCTAAGGTGATGGCCGCCATGCATTTCTTCGCCACTGGGTCATTCCAGCACACAGTGGGCATTGGAGGAGGGATGTCCCAGCCCATGTTCAGCAAGGTGCTGAGGGATGTACTGGCAGCCATGATGCTGTACCGAAACAGGTACATCCGCTTCCCCAGGGCTCGTGAATTGGCGGCAGTGAAGGGTGCATTCTATGCCCTTGGCAGAATCCCACACGTCGTTGGAGCCATTGACTGCACACATGTCGGCCTCGTTCCACCACAGGCCACTGAGCACCTGTACCGCAACAGGAAGCACACGCACTCCCTGAATGTGCAAGTGGTGTGCCTTGCGGACATGGTGATCACCCACGTGTGTGCAAAGTTCCCAGGCTCGGCCCATGACGCACACATAATGCGCAACAGCATCTTGCCACGACTGATGTCCAATATGCAACAGGATCGTGCCTGTATTGTCGGTGAGTAGGTGGAGTGGTGTAGCGTGCTGGTTGTGCGATGCTGTCCCCTGTCCAGTTGGAATTGCAACGGTTCTCTGTGTCCCTCACACCCAGGTGACTCTGCGTACCCGAATGGGGCATGGCTGCTCAGTCCATTGAGGAATCCTCGCACCCCAGCAGACGATCGCTACAATGAGGCACATGGGAGGACCAGACGTGTGGTCGAGCGTACCTTTGGCCTCCTCAAGTCCAGGTTCAGGTGCCTGGACCGCACCGGGGTGCGCTGGCGTACTCCCCACAGAAGGTGTGCCAGATAGTGGTGGCGTGCTGCATGCTGCACAATCTGGCCATTCGGAAGCAGATCCCCCTCATCGTGGATGACGGAGATCAACCAGGGCCCCAGCCCGCAGACCAGGACAGCTCGAGTGAGGAGGACAGCGGAGAGGAGGAAGCTGGTAATGTGCGGCAGCAGCTCATCGCCCGCTACTTCACTTGACGGTGAGTGTCCATGTACGACGGCTGATGTGGCTGTATCTGTGCAGGTGTGTGTGTGCTGTGTCAGGGTGGCCGTTTGTTCACTGCGTGCTGTGTGTCAACGCTCCATGGCCAGGGTAGTATGCCACTGTTGGTGGCTGTGGCATTGTGCCCTATTGCTCTGTGCGATGTGTGTACATTGCTTGTAGTTGTTGACATGTACTGTGTGATGGGTGTGTGACACACTCATTGAATGTGCTCCTGTTCTGTCTCCCACCCCTAGGTCCCTACAGGCCCTCCGGATTCAATTGCCATGCCACGCATCAGGTGCCTTTCCGCCCAAGGTGGCCGTTGTATTCCGTACAAATAAAACACAGGGCACAAACAGCAGTTAGTGAAAAAGGTGCATTTATTACAAACTGTGACATGTGATTGTGTGTAAGGTGATGACAAAAGTGGTGCGTGCAGTGACAATGAGCTGTCGGTCATGGCTGCGTGATGATCAGGGTGTACCCACTGGTTCTATGTCCATAGTCCAACACACACATGCCATCCAGATGGCTGTGTGGAGTGGGATCGTAGTCCAAGTCAATGCAGTGGCTGGTCAAGGAAGGCTGGCGGAAGGCTGGCTGGCTGCCTCACTTGCGTTTGGAGCGTGCGAAGTCCTCCCGGGAGATCTGTTTCCACTTCGGACGGCCCCTTCCACGTTTGCGAGGGGGTGCCTGCTTGCGACATGCTGGTGGTTGAGGTGTGATCACTGGCTGTGGACGCAGGGGAACTGGACACTGCTGCTCCACCCTGCGCCCCGGCAGGTTGTGGCGGAGGGGAGCTGCTGTCCCTGGCAGTGACCTCACCGCCACCACCAGCTGGCCCATGAGGTCCACGAGTTGGCCCATACGGGCGTCCATGGACCTCAGCATCCCCAGCACCTCACGCGTGTCTGAAGCAGACCGGACCCATTGTCCTTGGGCCTCTTCATAGGCCCCAAGGACTCTGGCCATTTGAGGCAGGGCATGGCTCCCAGGGAGGCTGGCGTTTCCCTGACCCTGCTCCTCCTACCAGTCCTGCTGCCACCGGCCTGCCCACTAGCCACATTGCTCACCACGGTCCTCGCTGTGGCTCCCAGGGTGGATCCAGTCGGCCGGGCCACCACCTGCGCTGGGGCTGGTGCCAGCGAAGACGTGGTGGTGGTGGCGGCGGTGGTGGTCGGTGCGGCGATGGTGGCGGTTGCGGCAGTGGTAGTGGCCACAATGACCGTGGGTGTGGCCGCAACGACAGTGGCAGCAGGGGGCTGGGAATGTTCAGCAGCCCTGGATGATGGGTTGGTGGGTAGGAGGGGTCCTGGGGAGCGGCTGGGCCCTGCCACACCAGATGGGCCTGCTTGGTGGTCCGTGTCCGAAGAGGAGGACAGATCCTCCAGATCCGTGTGTCCTCGTTGGGGGCTTGTAGGCTGGCTGTGCTGGCTGCTGGCTCCATCCCCAGCATCCAGCAGTTCGTCACCTGTGGAGAGAATGAGATTTGTTATTGTGTTGCACCTGGCGAAGTATGTATTTGTCGTCTGACATTAACAGTTCGTGCAATCTCGTACATGGGTTTCCCGGAGGCGTGTGTGTGGCTGTAGCATCTGTAGTTGTGTGTGCTTGGCAATGGGACTGTGTGCTGTGCACATGTGGCATGGGATGGATTGGCCATGCCGATGGGTGTGTTGCTGTGCCCCTACTTATTGTGACTCTGGTGTATGCGGGCTCCTGGCCCATCCTGGGTCTGGTTTGTACTTTGCTTTTGGTGTTCAGATGGGACGCTTAGGAACGCATATGGCAACATGGGGGCCATGCCCCAGATTCGCATTTGGGAGGGATATGCTTTTGGGGTTCAAATGGAACGCTTAGGGACGCATATGGCAACATGGGGGCCATGCCCCAGATTCGCATTTGGGAGGGAATATGCTTTTGGGGTTCAAATGGAACGCTTAGGAACGCATATGGCAACATGGGGGCCATGCCCCAGATTCGCATTTGGGAGGGGATATGCTTTTGGGGTTCAAATGGAACGCTTAGGAACGCATATGGCAACATGGGGGCCATGCCCCAGATTCGCATTTGGGAGGGGATATGCTTTTGGGGTTCAAATGGAACGCTTAGGAACGCATATGGCAACATGGGGGCCATGCCCCAGATTCGCATTTGGGAGGGGATATGCTTTTGGGGTAAATGCTGTGAGCCATGGGTGCCGAACGTGACATGTGTTGTGGCAGCATGACAGTGCATGGTTTGAGGTGTGTGCATGCTTGACATGGCCTGCATATTTGCTGTCTGTTGTGATTACTGGACATGGCATTGGACGCATCGTTATGAGTGAGTGATGGTTGTGTGCCAGCCAACGTATTGCAGTTGTCCCATCTCCTTGGTGTGCGTGCTGCCCTGTGCCATGTGCATCACTGCAGTGCTCGGGGGGTGTGGCCCATGTTGTGTGTTGTTGCTCACAGTGTGTCGTGCGCTTCATTGACTTCTGGCACATGGTTGGTCATGGGCATGTATCTTAGCGTGACTGCTGTATGTGTGGCAGCTGTGCGGATGACATGCCTTTCATGAGACTGGGGCTGACGGATGGGATGGATGGTATGTTGTATGTGCATGGTGTGTCTGTGTGTTTGATGGGTTCAGTGGTGTTCGTGTGCATTTATGTTGTTCCGCTCTGTTGCGTCTAGTGTTGTTTGTCTTACATAGGCGTAGTTGTGGGGTGTGTGGTTGACAGGCAGTAGGGGCTACATGGACAGGACTTCAATGGTGTTTCGGTTGTGTGTGATGAGTTGCACAGTGGCTGCCGTGTGGTACTATTTTAAGTGTGGCTTGTGCATGCAGACGTGGCTCCTTGGGTGTTGCTATGTCTGTGATGGGTCATGTGGGGTGTGAGTCTGTTGTTCATGTCCGTGTGCACATTGTTCACTTGTTCGTGACGGTGGGCGGTGCTGCGTGTTCGTCTGCTACGTGACATGTCCCATGTGTTGGTCATGTTATGGTCCTCATGCCTCCAGTAATCCAGCCCTGTCCAGTTTCCCACCTGCAAGTTGTTCGTGCGTGCACTGTACTGGATGCCACATGGCTCTAAGCGGGGGTGCTCCATGTTGCAGGTCTGTGGGGGTGGGGGGTGTTGTGGGTCGTGGGGTGGCTGGACACCCACTGACACCGATTGCTGTGGACCGTGATGTCTGCCTTTCGGCTGTCGTTGTGCACTGCGGTGGCTGACACGTGGCTGTGGGGTGTGGGGGATGCTCCTCCTTGCTGTGCTGTGGGACTGGGGCCTGGTGTGTGTTGTACTTGGGCTGTCCACCCTCCCACCCACTGCACTTTGTGTTCCTGCCACTTACCTGTTACTTGTCGTTAGTGCAGCTGTGGCGGACACATGGGTGTGGTGGGTGCTCGTTGTGGCGCTTCTGGCATATTTGGGGACTTGTTGGTGGTTACGTGGCTGGCTGAGTGTACACATGTCCCCACGTATGTTACAGTTGTTCGGTTTGGGCTGTGTGTGGTGGTGTCTGTTGCATGTGTGTGTGATGTGTTGTGTATTGTATGTTGGACATGGGGGTGTTTGTCCCTGGGAGCTGTGGCATGGTGGTTGCGCATGTGAGTACATAGCGGTGTGCTGGTATACATTAGTTTGTACTTACCAGCCTCCACTCCCCCTGCTAATCCGGCGAGGATCTCCGGATGTATTACGACTCGCACCTTCTCCTCCCACGCTTTGAAGGTCTTAAAGAGCGCGGGATTCCCTCCGCCAGTGAAGGCAGCCAGCTCTCTGTTTTTGCCCTCCTTCTTCTTGACCAGGCTCTTTACGTCATTCCAACGTTTGTTTATTTCACCTCTGTTCCTGGGCAGGGTCCCGACTGCATTGACCTGGTCTACGATCCGGTTCCACATTCTGTTTCTGGTGGCTAGTGGTGTGTGCTGGACCATGTTCCCATAGATTTGTGGGTACACCTTGATGATCTCGTCGACCATGACCGTCAGCTCAATGGGCGTGTACTTGGGCATTCTTTGTGGTGCCATGGTGTTTGTGGTGCTGGTGCGGTGTGTGTTGTGTAATGTGCAGGGGTTTGTGGTGCCGGTGTTTGGTGGTGGTGGTGGTGGTGTTTGGTGGTGGTGGTGGTGGTTGTGATGTGTGCGTTTCTGTGGTGTGCTGCTGTCCTTGCTGTGTCACTGTGTCCTCTCCTCTCTGGTTTGCAATGTAGCAAGGGGTTGTGGTCTGTGGGAGTGATGCTTTTGTACTCACCTATGTGGGTGTGTCCTCATGGTCTGTTGTTTTCAGGTGTGTTGTGTCTGGGGTTCTGGCCTTTGTATTTTTTGTTTGTCCGGGGGGTGTTTTCGGGATGTGTACTGTGCTTGTGTATTTGTGCGTGCCTTGCTGTGTGGACTTGTTGGCCATGTTGTGTGCTATTGGTTTTGTGTGCGGATGGTTTCTGTGCAGGTACGTGGGCGCCATGGCTTCTGCCGTGTCGATTCTCATCGGCGTTGTTTGCGCTGGCGGGCGGTATATTTGTGGTTTTTCCGCGCTCATGTCGGTGCGATCGTAATTTCACGTGCGGTGTGTCGGCCGTGAGGGCGGGCGGTTTTGTGTTGTCGTGCGTGTTTCCGTCCGTGGCGGGCGGTTTGACTCCGACTCGGACGTTGGCGGGCGGTATTTTGTGTGATTTTTCCGCCGATGGCGGTTTTCGGTTTGTGTAATCGTAATGGCGTGGTCGGTGTTCAGGCGGTGTGTGCGGGCGGATTTTTGCCGCTTCCATGCCTGGCGGATTTTTTTACGCCGGGTATCGTAATGGGCCCCTAAATTACTAGTTTGAAGAACCCTTCTCCCAAATTATTAATACAGAATCTCACAGCGTGTACTATATGAGCAATTACTGATGAAATCAGATGTGGAAAAAACAATGTCCCCAGCAGTTCCAAATTTCCCAGGGGCCACTTGAGGTACAATTCAAAACGTCATGACGTTGCTGCACCTCGAACCTAACGATACTGACAGTATCAGCAATGCCTAGTGAGAGAAGACTGCATCGATATTCCAGAGCAACCTATAATGTGGACCTTATTGCAAAATTTACTCCTGGAGCTTTCAAGTTTTAAATCTGTAGGTATTCACCTTATTTTCAATGTATTTGCATTGCTTTTCTCTGATCACATCCCAGGTACTTCCCTGGAAACACTAACTCATCTTCAGCAAAAATGTATGTTATGTGTATTTGTATAGCACAAAACTCACGCGGGAGGGTATGGAGGCGCAGAAGCAGGAGCTATATGCGCCGAGCCAGGGTCAGGGCTAGATGAAGAGCCAGGTCTTTATTTTCTTGTAGAATTCAAGAACTGAGGAGGGGTCTCTGAAGGGCAGGGCCAGGTTTTTCCAGGCTTTAGGAGAGAGGTGGATGAAGGCACGACTGCCTGATCTGGTTCTGTGTATGCGAGGGGTGTATGCGAGTAGCAGCCTGGCTGAGCGGAGGTGTCTGGTAAGTTTGGGAGAGTGTATGTGGTTGTTGTGGTACATGGGGCCAATGCTGAGTAAAGCTTTGTATGTGTGCATTAGGAGTTTGAAGGTCAGAATTACTTGTCCATAGTGTACAGATGCGTTTGTAATGCTATAAGTACAGCTTATCTGGGTAACAATATGCATCTGTTATCTGTCAATAATGCCAAGTCGCCACTGGGACGAAGATGGGCCCTACAAACATACCTGTAATATATGTGTAAATGACATCTTTTTTTTATAGCAATTCTACTTAAGGCTGGGAAGAGATTTGTGAATCAGACAAAAGGTGTTTAGTTTCCAATCAAGGCTTTTAATACATCGTGTTTTTAATATATTGCTAAATGCCACGATAGAAGGATGTTTTTTTTTTTTTAAATAAAAAGCAATAACCCAGAATGTATGTACTTGTTTTACATTATATTTTACAACACTTCTTCATAGTTTTTAAAATGATACATAATTACACTATACAGCGTGGAATTCAAATGTCAAAAACAAGAGAATAAGCTTATCCTGTGGATGAATCATGTTTTGTGCAGATGGTATGGGGGGGTGTATTTACTAAATAGCTTTTCAATGAGCACGCATTAAGAAGCACCTTATATTTTATAGAAAGAGAAAGCACCTAATTAGCAATCTAATTAGATTTCTAATTTGACATTTGTTTCTTATCTAACTCAAAGAAATGTACTATTATTGCGCATGGACTGAATAATGGACGACAAAAGATGTGGATGTGCGTGTGTGTCTTTGTGTGTGTGCACACGGTTGGGTCACAATACTAATAATACTTTCATTTTATCACTTGAATAGACCTAACCTTAAAAATGGGTGAGGTCTTTATTTCTGACATATGGAGTTGGAGAGTATTTAATAACTGTTAGCAAGTTTAGGGTTGTCTCTGTTTTTATTTTTCGTTTAAGGCAAGGTACAGTGGTTGCAATCACTAGATGCTCAATTGACATCGTACTATATTAGTTGGGGGAGGGAAGGTGGGAATACTAGGGGAGAAAGATGGGAGCGGGGAAACAATCTTGTTTCAACAATTTGCAGGTATAAGTCTAATATTTACTCCATGCCACGACATGTAAAACCTCCAATATGCCCTGCACCCCTCCCTTTATGCCAATACTTATGAATCGGGTGTTGTGTTCGCTGTAAGACGCAGTATCCGCAAATATATCAGGTAGGTGAGTTCCTTTAAGGAATCAGACAGGAATTTCAAACAGGGTCCCCACATTTTCTGTAATTTAGGCAGTGTGTGGTCTATAACGCTGTCAATTTCTCCATAGCTAGCAAGTCCCATAGCTTATGTACCCAGCGTGAGAGCAATACCTGTTTGGTGGCGCATATGGCCAACGTGATGGCCTTCCCCCTAGCTGATCGTAGAGGGTACATCAGCACGTTGGGTAATCCTAGTAGCACATAGCTAGGGAAGCGGGGTATCGTGGTACTAAACGATTGTATCTATATTTGTGTGGATTTTGGACCAGTAACCATGATGAATTAGTTAATCCCTACGTGCCACTGATAAGGCCTGGATGGGCATTCCAGCGGCATTTGAAAAAATGTGGAATAACACTGCCTTTCGAGCGAATGGATAAACAATGGATAAACTTGAAAATATAAATAAAATATATGGATTAAACACAGATTACTGGATGAATATTGGTTTATTGCAAAGAAAAAGATTTCGTTTCCAGGCTGTGTGTCTGATTTCGGCATGTGAGGTCGTGCCAAACACACTGTGAATCATTTATGCGTCCTATTTGGGGCAGAGCACGCAATCAGTCAGCACGCCGCAACATTGCTATGAGCAGTTAAAGAACAGTCATGAGTACAAGAAGGTGTGCATGCTACCATTCTCATTGTAGAGTGAGTACAGGACCCACGCCTGAGCATACCCTTCCCACTTAGGGCATCTATAGCAACACAAAAAGATGATGGACAGAATGCTGAACATATCAAAAGTTCACCCCCAGTCACAGATCTAGATTAAATCCATTGTTTTTTGCTCACCATGCTACCCCAGTTTAGTCCCAGCCATATGCAAATCAGTCTTCACTCTAATCCCCATGGGAACAGTCTAGCTTGAACTGCCAAGCCATGTCATTCTTGGACCAGAAACAAGCATCCTGGGACTGGTTTCAGGGTATCACCCACCATCAGGCAGGCTATCTTGAATCCAATGGAGCAGTGAGCACGTATCCACGTCTGGGCATACCCTTTCCATTCAGGGTGTCTATAGCAACACAAAAGGATGATGGACAGAATGTAGATATATCAAACATTCACCCCCGGTCACAGATATGGGCTAAATTCATCGCTTTTATGCTCACCATGCCACCCCAGTTTGGACCCAACATTATGCAACTTAGTCTTGAACCTGCTCCCCATGGGACCAGTCCAGCCAGAACTGCCAAGCTAGGTTCTCCCTGGATTGGAAACAAGCATCCTGGGACCGGTTTCGGGATATCGCCCACCATCAGTCAGGCTGGCTTGCATCCAGTGGCACAGTGAGCACAGGACCCATGCCTGGGCATACCCTTCCCACTTACTGCAAATATAGCAACACAAAACAATGATGGGAAGAATGCTGAACATATCAAACATTCACCCCCAGTCACAGATCTGGGATAAATCCATCGTTATTTTGCTCACCATGCCACCCCAGTTTGGACCCAGCCATATGCAGAAATCAGTCTTGACCCTGTTCCCCATGTGAACTGTCCAGCCCGAACTGCCAAGCCAGGTCCTCCCCAACCTGGAAACAAGCATCCTTGGACCGGTTTCATGACATCACCCACCATCAGCCAGGCTTGCTTGAATCCAGTGGCATAGTGAGCACGGGACCCATGCATGGGCATACCCTTCCCACTTACTGCAACCATAGCAACACAAAACAAGCATTGGCATAGCCAATAGGTCTCGCCTTTGGGACCTTATAAGTGTTTAGTTATTCAACACAATATCCTTTGTGCAACAACATTAATTGTTGCATGGCTAAACACTTATATGGTCCCAAATGTGAGACCTATTGGCTATGCCAATGCTTGTTTTATTTGATATGGTTTTATATTAATTTTTTTAAAACCATAGAAACTATATCTAATGATGCTGTTTTACACATTTTGCAATGGCTTTAATTAGTTGAGCAAAATAAAATAAACTTGAAACCTGAAACAGTACCAGCCCATTTAAAACACTGGCTCTACCCACCTTCCTTCTCATTACATTTTTACCGTTTACCCTACTCCTATTGTGTAATTCTATGTACTTTTTTAACCATTATTTTAGTGAGTGCAATGTAGTGACAGGCTAAAGAAAATCCATGCTTACCCCCTTGTTAGTTTTCTACGAGCAGTTAGGCTTACCCCGGAGTTAATGTGTAAAGCGTATGCGCAACATGTACATAGCAACACCATACTAGGCACCCCACTAAAGGAACTCCATACAAGGTTATATGAAGAATAGCCTTTGCTTCGTTTTTAACCTATTAGAATAGTTATTATACAATATACACTGTGCCAAGTGACACTGGGTAATCTTTACAGTGTGCGAGAGTTAGTTAAATATGTTTTTCAAATTTTTTGCTAGTTATTGAAGTAGTAGGAGAGTGAGTGAGTGAGTTAGTGAGTGAGATAGAGATTGAGTGAGTGAGTGGCTAATAAAAAAATAAATTTAAAAAAAAAGCAGTGCGCGAGTGAGTGAATAACTAAGGCTAAGGCTTTGAAAGCAAAGCGGATATTTCAAAGCACATTTACTAATGCTGACATTTTAAAGCAATGTGGATATAAGGCTAATATGTGTAAGCAATGTGGATTTGTGACAGAGTGCGCGAAACACAGTGAATGGCTAATAAAAAAATAAAAATAAAAAAGCAGTGCACGAGTGAGTGAATAACTAAGGCTAAGGCTTTGAAAGCAAAGCGGATATTTCTAAGCACATTTACTAATGCCGATACCACAGAGTGAGTGAATGGCTAATAAAGACATTTTTTAAAAAGCTGTGCGCGAGTGAGTGAATAACTAAGGCTAAGGCTTTGAAAGCAAAGCGGATATTTCAAAGCACATTTACTAATGCTGATATTTAAGCAATGCGGAATTGTGACAGAGTGCGCGAAACACAGTGCAATGTGGATATAAGGCTAATATTGCGGAATTGTTAAAGCACATTCAGAAGCACATTGACTAATGCTGATAGGTGCGGCACATTCACTAATGCTGACATTTTAAAGCAATGTGGATATAAGGCTAATATTTGTAAGCAATGCGGAATTGTGACAGAGTGCGCAAAACACAGTGAATGGCTAATAAAAAAATTAAAAAAATTAAAAAGCCGTGCACGAGTGAATGAATAACTAAGGCTAAGGCTTTGAAAGCAAAGCGGATATTTTTAAGCACATTTACTAATGCCGATACCACAGAGTGAATGGCTAATAAAGAAATTTTTTAAAAAGCCGTGCGCGAGTGAGTGAATAACTAAGGCTTTGAAAGCAAAGCGGATATTTCAAAGCACATTTACTAATGCTGATATTTAAGCAATGCGGAATTGTAACAGAGTGCGCAAAACACAGTGCAATGTGGATATAAGGCTAATATTGCGGAATTGTTAAAGCACATTCAGAAGCACATTCACTAATGCTGATAGGTGCGTGCGTGTATGCGTGCGCGCGCAGTCTGCTCTTTTTCAAAGCACATACTCATGCTTGTGGCGTGCCACTGCGCACTCCCGCAAGGTGTATGCCGCCACAAGCACGAGTATGTGCTTTGAAAAAGAGCTGCACGACGGCTAAAGGTCTCCTATGCAGCGCATGCGCGCTGCGTAGGCGAGACCTAAAAATGATGCACAGAATGCTGAACATATCAAACATTCACCCCCAGTCACAGATCTGGGTTACCAATGAGACCAGTCCAGCCCTAACTGCCAAGCCAGGTTCTTCCCGGACCAGAAAGAAGCATCCTGAGACCGGTTTCGGGGTATCATCTCTCATCAGCCAGGCTAGCTTGAATCCAGTGGCGCAGTTAGCACGGGACCCACATCTGGGCATACCCTGCCCACTTCCATCCATCACTGTTTTGTATACTTATTGTGTCGCAGGATGTGTATGTCCAGACGTGGGTCCCATGCACACTGTGTTATTGTGTGCAAAATAAAGATGCATTAGAATGTGGCCCGAGTAATTACCAGTGGCTGAGATTAATTCAAACACTTCATTCATCACTGTTTTGTATACTTATTATTTCGCCCTAAGTGGGACAGGTATGCCCAGACTTGGGTCCTGTGCACACTGTGTCATTGGAACCAAGATATATCCTGCTGATGAGCCCATAACAAGGGTGAATCCAGTCCCGGATTGCTTGTGTTCCAGTTCAGGGAGGACCTGGCTAGCAGCTCGGCTGGACTGTTTCTATTGGATTAGATTAGGTCAAGAGTGATTTGCATATAGCTGGGTCCATACTGAGGTGGCAGGGTGTGCAAAATAAACATCGATTCAGATGCGGCCTGAGTAATTACCAATGGCTGAGAATAATTCAAGCATTCCTTCCAACACTGTTTTGTATACTTATTGTGTCATCCTATGTGGGACGGGTATGCCCAGAAGTGGGTCCCATGCACACTTTGTCACTGGAACCAACTATATCTGGCTGATGAGTCCATAACAAGGGGAAACCAGTCCTGGATTGCTTGTGTTCCAGTTCAGGGAGGACCTTGCTTGGCAGTTCTGGCTGGACTGTTCCTATTTGAGAAGGGTAAAGACTGACTTGCATATAGCTGGGTTAAAAATGAGGTGGTATGGTGTACAAAATAAAGATGGATTGGAATGCGGCCCTAAGTAATTACCAGTGGCTGAGATGAATTCAAGCATTCCATCCATCACTGTTTTGTAAATTTTCTAAAAGTGGCACTTTCAGAATTGCAATCTAAAATCCGACTTCACCATAAATTGTGATTTAAAATGGTGATTCCAGAGACACCAAACTTGAATCACTTATATCTTTCCATTTGGAAATTACTCTTATAAAATGTAATAAGGTAATTCCAATGTTATCTTATAGGAGATATAGTCCTAGCAATAGTGGAAAACGAATTTAAGAGTTTTTTACTACCAGGACATGTAAAACTTAAAAATACATGTTCTACTTTTAAATACACTGCACCCTGCCCTTGGGCTGTCCAGGGCCTACCTTAGGAGTGAATTATGTGTATTAAAAGGGAACGTTTTGGGCTGGCAAGAGGTTTAACTTGCCAGGTCGACATGGCAGGTTAAAACTACACACACAGGCTCAGCAATGGCAGGCCTGAGACATGTTTAAAGGGCTACTTAAGTGGGTGGCACAACCAGTGCTGTAGGCCCACTAGTAGCATTTAATTTACAGGCCCTGGCACATGCACCTCACTTCACTAGGGACGTATCACTAAATTAAATATGCCAATTGTGGATATACCACTCTTACCATGTTTTAAGGAAAGAGCACAATCACTTTAACACTGGTCAGCAGTTGAAAAAATGGGTTATTATTGAACACAAATTTTTCTTCGTATTTGGCCATATAGAGTACAGCAAATTCAGGAGCAAAGGGACAACCCATCGCTGTTCCTTTCACTTGGCAAAAAAAGTCATCACACAATTCGAAATAGTTTCGTTTTAGGCAAATTTTGGCCAAATTCACGATGAAGCTAGTTGGCACCTGTTCATTTGGTCTTAAATCCAAATATGACTCTATTGCCTCCAGTCCATCCTGCTGAGGAATTTCGGTGTACAGGGACACCACATCAAATGTGACTAATATCTGGGATGCCTCTGTAAACTCTGTGTCTTCAATCTCATTCAGAAAATGCATGGTATCTCTGAGATACGATGGAACTTGCTCCAAAAAGGGTTTCAGAAAGTAGTCAACATATTTTGCGACCGGTTCTAAAACCGAATCGCACCCTGAAACAATTGGTCGTCCCGGTGGATGTTTATCATCAATTCTAAGGCCAGCAAAAGCGGTCAGCAGAAATAGGAGGTCTGAAGGCAAAAAGTCAGGAGAAACCACGCCAAGGATTCCATGTCTAACAACACGTTTCCTATAAGCTATATTGTGTGGCGAGAAAACAATCACGCCCTGATGCAAATGGTAGAAAACATCCTTCCCGTTGCACAGGCATGAAATGTGCACTTGCACAGTAGTGAGTGTTACAGCAGGGATGCACAAGAATAGCAGAAGCACCTCTTGCACACTGGGAGGCATATTTACTAGAAAATGGTGCAGCCTGGTGCTGCAAGCCATTTTGCTGTGCCATGCTGAGTCATAAGGAAAGTGCAGGAATGTGTTGTATTTACTGCAATACGAAGCATCCCTGTGCTTTCCTCTGCGCTGGCGCGCAATTGGCTGTCTAGTGCCAATGCAGGCACCCTTGCAACATGGTGCAAAGGTGGCTGCATTGCAGGGATGATTGTTTTTGAGTAGGAAGGTACACCTTCCCGCACAAAAACAATAATTGATGCCGTTTTCCTCCTTCTATGTGTACTGCAGAATGCAGCATACATAGAAAGAGCAAAAAACAAGGAGAAATAAAGGTATTTCTCCTCGTTGTGCCACTTTAACGCCTCTCCTGGGGAGGGGTTAAAATCTGAAGCTTTCCCAGGTTTACAAAACCTTGTAAATCTGGGAATGCATCAGAATCCATGGTTTTTGCGTGGGAACACCCACCGCAATGCCCATAGAACACTCCTTTCACACATAGTAATGCGTGAAAGGGGGCCATATTTACAAGGCCATGAAAAGCTCAGCACTGCACGCCACCGGAACATCAAAAAAGTAACGCTCTGGTGGCACAGGGCCTTGTAAATATGCCCCTTGAGTCTTTTAAAGCACTATGAAAAGCGTTCACCATCCTGGGTATGCTCTGTCACAGCTTGAACACAGAATATTACAGAGGTGATTGAAGTTGTGGCTGTGTAGCTATGTTTAGATGACATGCTCAGGAAGGCATTACTAACTTGGAAGGGGGTCTACAGGGCATCACAAAGGAGGGTGAAATTTCAGATTGTACTCAAAGTGTTAATGCTTTTCTTCAGGTCAGCTGTGTGGGGAGGACAGATACCACCCATGTCAGACATCTTCCCTCCTCGAGTGGTCTCAGTGGGTACCTGAAACTCTGAATGCTTTTGGACATATAGTGCACTAAGGGTAGACTAAAGTTGCACCCAGGTGGTACATGTTCAGTGCACTTTCTCAGGACCTGATACGTGTACATTGTCACGATAGTGGCGCTTGAGCTGGTAAATAGACTTGATCACATGGATAACAGCGTGTCTGCTCATGAATGAGAAACCACTCACATTTGGATGTGCATGGACAAACAGTCATGCATTTGCCATTATGGATGTGTCTTTCACTCTCCTCTATAATACATAGGGGCATATTTACAAGGGGATTGCGCCACAGGGACGTCACTTTTACTAACATTCCTGTGGCGCAATGCCCTGCTCCATATCTGCAAAGTGGCATTAAGCCACTATTTGCGGATGTTAAAAATGGGGGTCTCTAGTTGGCAATGGTTTGCACCGTTGTCCAAGTAGGGACCCTTCTTCCTAGTCAGGGTAAGGGGGATACACTTCTAAAATAACCCCTGCTCACCCCCTTGGTAGCTTGGCACAAGCAGACAGGCTTATCTCAGAGGCAGTGTGTAAAGCATTTGTGCACACATACAGTAATACAGTGAAAACACTACAGATGGACACCACACCAGTTCAGAAAAATAAGTAATCTTTATCTAAACCAAACAAGACCAAAATGACAAAAATCCACAATATAGTAATAAAGATATGACTTTTAAAAGGTAGAAACAGTTCTGACCATGCGTCAAATCATAAACAAAAACAGCCGCAGGGAAGGTGATGCGTCGGTTCCTTACGTGCAGAGAAGGTGATGCATCGGTTCCTTACCCCAGGGGAGGTGATGCCTCGGTTCCTTACTGCCACGCAGGGGAGGTGATGCGTCGGTTCCTTACTGAAGGGGAGGTGATGCGTCGGTTCCTTACTGCCACACAGGGGAGGTGATGCGTCGGTTCCTTACTGAAGGGGAGGTGATGTGTCGGTTTCTTACTGCGCAGGGAGGTGATGTGTCGGTTTCTTACTGCAGCCCCGGTGTCTTTGTAGACTTGGTGCCCCGGTGCGATGCATGAGGATCGGGGATGCATCGGTTCTCGATGCAGCAACGGCGCTGCGTTGGTTTCTTCAGCCGAAGTCCCACGATGCGTTGCTTGTTGCAGTCGCACAGCAGGGTATGCGTCGGAATCGGTGCGGTGATCTCAGACTTCGTAGATCGGTGCACTCGATGCAGCGTGCAGCGATTTCTCAGCCGCGGGCAGGGGCTGCATCGGTTTCTTCTGCAGTGTGTCAGAAACAGGTACTGATGCGTCGCACTTCTCATCGTTGCGTTACTTTTCCAGCTCCCAACAGCAGGAACAACCTCCAGAGGCCCAGAACAGCAACAGATACCTCTTGGCAGGTCAGAACTCCCAGCAAGGAAGTTCAGGGGAGCTGGGGTGAAGTCTTTGTATCCCTGAGACTTCAAAACAGGAGGCAAGCACTACTTCAAGCCGTTGGAGATCGTCCTCAAGCAGAGGATACAGCACAGAGAAAAGTCCTTGTCTTTTCCTTGGCAGAAACAGCCACTGCAGGCCAACCCCAGACAGCACACACTCAAGGGGGCAGTACTTTTCCTCAGTTTCTCCAGCTCTTCTCCTTGACAAAGGTTACTCTTGATTTCCAGAAGTAATCTAAAGTTCAGGGGTCTAGTCCCCACTCTTTATAGCACAAATTCCTTTGTTCTCTGGTGACAGAGAAGCTCTTTGCCCAGCCAAAACCAGTTCTGTCCTATCTGGTGCAGCTTCCTGGCAGGAGGTGGAGACAGCATAGTCAAAGGCAGACCAGGCCCATTCAGGTGTGAAAGAAATCTCCTCCCCCTACTCTGAATGCAGCTCAGGTCTATTCAGCCCAGCCCTGGCTCACACTGGAAAGGCAGGACACACCTCACCCCCCCAAGTGGCTGTCTGAACAGAATGCACATCCTCAGCCCCTGTCACTCCAAAGCCAGACAGTCAATACACAAACCTAGCAGAGGCTCACAGGATGGCTAAGCAAGAAACTACCTCCTTTCTAAAAGTGGTATTTTCAAACACAGAATATAAATATCATCCTTACTAAAAGATGCATCTTTATATTCTGAGTTCAGGCATACTAAACTCCATCTTCCTATCTTGTCCCAATGGGAAGTTATATTTACAAGATGTTATAAATAAACTCCCATTCTATCCTATGGGATAGATAGCCTTTCAATAGTGCAATACGAAATTGGCAGTATTTCACTGTCAGGACATGCCACACACATCAGGGCATGCCCTACCTTTCACATACATTGCACCCTGCCCACAGGGGTACCTTGGGCCTACCTAAGGGGTGACTCACATGTAAGAAAAGGGAAGGTTTGGGCCTGGCAAGTGGGTGCACTTGCCAGGTCGACATGGCAGTACCAAACTGCACACAGACACTGCAGTAGCAGGTCTGAGTTACAATTACAGGCTGCTTATGTGGGTGGCGCAATCAGTGCTGCAGGCCTACTAGCAGCATTTGATTTACAGGCCCTGGGCACACACAGTGCACTGTACTAGGGACTTACTAGTAAATCAGATATGCCAATCATGGAATCACCAATCCATAAACACAATTTACAGGGAGAGCAAATGCACTTTAGGACTGATCAGCAGTGACCAGAGTCATAAAACTAACAACAAAGGGTCCAAAACAGGAGGCCAAAAAGCAAAAAAAGTCTGGGAATTAACCCGCTGGACAAGCTATGTCTAACAGCGGCTTACCGCTGCTTTGTAAATATGGTACCCTTTCACGCAGTTTTCTGTGTGGAAGGGGCGTGAAATGGGTTGTTGCTGTGGGTGTTCCACCGTAACACCCTTTGCTTTTTGAGGCTGCCCCAGATTTACAAGGATCTGTAAATCTGAGGCAGCGCCAAGAACTAACGCCATGCAAAAGCAAGCATCAGAATGGCGCAACAAGGAGAAATACTTTTATTTCTCCTCATTTTGGCTTTTTCAGTGTGCTGCATTCTGCAGCACACATGGAAAGAGCAAAATGCCATTAATGATTGTTTATGTGCAGGAAGGTGTCCTTTTCTGCACAAAAACAATTATTAAATAATGAAGATTTACTATTTCTATGTGTGCTGCAGATTGCAACACACATAGAAGTAACAAATCGCCATTATTGATTGTTTATGTGCAGGAAGGGACACCTTGCTGCACATAAACAATCATTCCCTTGCACTATTTATTTATTTAGTGTTTTATATAGCACGAACGTGACCCGTTAGGGTGTCAGAGCGCTTAACAGAGATATAGCGATCCTGATTGCGACAGATAGCAAGCATCATAAACTTACACATGAAGAATAATATAAAACCGTATAAAACAGTGGACAGTAAAAGTTCTCTGTACTTACAATAATATCTGAGACTGACCGAATACGTCAAATTACAAATTATCTTTGACCATCAAAAGACCCAGAGTTCAAAGTTTAGCTGAGGGCTCGCCTCAGTAGCTTAACAAGATAGGGGACCCAGGAAAAGACGGTGTAGATCCCAATACGCATCAATTCAGAAAGTCAATAAGGGGCCCTCTGGTTATAAATCCGTAGGGAACAGAATGATGAATCAATAGACGATTTAGTTGATTCTTTGTAAAGAGTTATGGTAGGAATTTACCCATTAGGAAGATCTTAGCCTTCTTCTTGAATTTTGAATGGAATGGTATTCTTCTAATGTTTGGCGGAGGCCAGTTCCAGATTCTGGGTGCGGCACCTGAGAAAGCTCTGTTGTATGTTTTCTTCTTCTGGAAGAGCAGAGGTTTCAGCACAAAATCTTTTGCCCCCCGGGAGTACTTGCCTCCTCCAGATATCATCACTTTCTGAGCAAGGTATGCAGGTGTTTTTGAGTGTAGCGCCTTATGTGTGATACAGGCAAGTTTGAGTTGTACTCTGGTTTCGTATGGTAGCCAGTTCAGAGCTTTTAAGTGCAGAGAGATTTTATCAAATTTTCTACATCCAGTTATGAGTCTTATGGCTGTGTTGAGACAGGCTTTTAGTGGAGCTGTTGAGATCTTGGGCAGGCCAGATAGAGTTGAACATCCGTATTCGATCCTCACGATGACCAACGCCTGAACTGACAATTTGAGGTCTGACGTTTCTAGGAAGGGTTTCAGTTTTCTAAGACAACTCAGGTGGTACCGGGCATTTTTAGCCAACAAGTTGATGTGGTTTCGCATGTTCAGGTTCTTGTCCAACATGATTCCTAGTGATTTGGCCGAGTCCACTAAGATCGGGGTTCAGTTAAGCGCGGTGATCAGTTTGGTCCATTCCTTCATTTCAGAAGAGATTTTAGGGGGGAGGGGGGAATTAATAAGAATTCTGTTTTTTGCTCGTTTAGTTTAAGCTGATTACTCTTGTTAGCCATTGAATGGTCATCTTTAGCCCTTCATTCATTGACTTGATCTCCTCCAGTGACAAGACTTTAATGTAAATCTGTGTGTCATCAGCATACATATGAAACAAGATGTTGGCGTGTCGCAGTCTTTCAGCCAGAAGTTCCATGTAGAGGTTAAAGAGAGTTGGGGAAAGAGTTGATCCTTGCGGTACGCCAATTGTAATAGGGGACAGCGATGATAGCTTTTGATTTACTAAAAATGTTTGCGATCTGTTCTCCAAGAAAGATTTAAATCATTAGAGGACAGTTCCCGACAGTCCCATCCTGCTTCCTAGTCGATCCAGCAATTTATCATGGTTTATGGTGTCGAACACAGATGAAAGGTCCAGAAGAATTAAAAGACAAGCTTTGTCTTGGTCTAGAGCTTGAAAGGCGTCATCCACTATATGAAGTATTGTAGTTTCCGTACTATGGTCTGCTCTGAACCCTGATTGGCAGCCGACCAGAAGATTACATTTAGAGATGTGTTGACACAGTTGTTGATGCACACATTTTTCTAGCACTTTCGATAATTAAAGAATATTGGATACTGGCCTGAAATTATTTGAGTCAGCAGCATTCGATGTTGGGTCACTTATGATGGAGATGACTTGCCCCGTTTTTAGGCAGTCTGGTATGGAGCCTTGAGACAAAGAGGCGTTGATTATCGCAGTCCAGATGGTTGGTTGTCGTCGAGAATTGCGAAGGGAGGGGATCATTGAAGTGGTTATTTGACTTTGTAGACGAGAGGATTTTGGAGATGTCGTTGTTGTCATATAACATGAAGGAAGAACATTGAGCTTCATTTTTGGGCACTGCTTGGAGGGAGTGTGAAGGTTCGTCGATTTGTGAAGCCGACAGGGAAGGGTAGGTTAATAGCGGCTGCTCTAAGCTCACTTCCCAATGAATTGATTTTGTCTGTGAAGAAGAACGAGAATTGCTAACAGTTTATTAGGGGTTTAGTTGCTTCTTTAGAGGATTTGGCCAATTTATTTGACTGCAGCTTTACCATTTTAAAGAGTTTACGCTATTTTGAGCGTTCTCCAGTTCCAATCTAAAGAAATCTTTTTTTGATTTGAGAATGCTTTTGTTGTATGCGTTTTTGGTCTTTCTTAGTAGTATTATTTGAGGGGATGATGGGTGTTGTCTCCATTTCTGTTCGGTTAGTCTCAGCTTTCTCCTTTACTCATTCAGGGCACTACTAAACCAAGGATTTTTGTCTCTATCCGTGATTATTCTCAGTTTTAGAGGAGCAACTGAATCGATTATGTCTGACATTGTTGCGTTGTAGTGGTCCGTAAGTTCGCCGACATTTGTAATATTAGAGGGTGGGGGAAGATCCTTCTCGCAACGGCCAGCCATTTTTTCATAGTCTAGACCTTTTGTATCTCTAATCCATCTCTTTGGTTTGACAAATTGTGTAGTTCTTTCCTTTATAACTCCTGGAATTTGGAAGGTAATTGAATTGCGGTCTGACCAATCGCATGGAGAGATCGAGACTATATTGACTGCCTTTTCCTTTGAGATGATCCAGTCTAGTGTCGATCCTTTGTAGTGAGTTGGGAGAGTGCAGGCTTGGGTGAGATTTTGGTCAGCTAGGAATTCTTTAAAGACATTAACCTGGCTATCGTTAAGATCCTCCCAATGCAGATTGAAGTCACCCAGGAATAAATCATTGGATTGGGGGGAAGAGTTTGCAGTGATGATTTCCATTAGGTTGTCTATGAAGGTGTGGTTCTTACCTGGAGGGTGGTAAAAGGTGTGAAAAATGCATGGAAGATTTGCTTTGTTTCTTATGGAAAGAGCGAGATATTCGCAGGAGTCAAATGTATCGGAGTTTAATTGCGTAATGGCGAGATTGGAGCGGTGAATGCAGGTGATACCTCCCCTTTTTTTTATTTGTCTGTCTAGTCTCATGATGCTGTAGTTTGGGGGAACTAGTAGATCCAAGCAAGGCGATGAAGTTTCGGTGAGCCAAGATTCCGTTAGGACCGCCACGTCAATTTCTTGGTTTAAAATGAGATCGGCGATGTTGGAGGCATGCTTCACTGCTGATCAGTAGTTAAGTAGAAGACCTAGGAGCGGTTTCAAGGCGATCTCAGTATTTAAGTCATGATTGGAGGAGGTTAGCGGAACTCTCTTCAGGTTATCGATGTTTAACTTTCTATTTTTTAGTATGGAAGTTCTATTCACGTTGATTTTGACCGTTCCAATTTTGTTTTTGCCTCCCGTAGGATAGTAGTAAGGCTAAAGTTTCTTCTTCTGATAGATACTTAAGTTGTTGGTGCGGGCGATACTGCCTCTTTGACAGCGGCACGGCTGTATGGTTAGGGTGGCTTTGTAGATTGCGTACAGAATTCTGAATGAGCTTGATTTTTGATAGAGATTCTTCTGTGCGGTGTAAGATGCTCTTTATTTCGAGAATAGCACTTTGAATGCTCTGAGATAAGTTGTTGGTTTGGAGTTTCAGTGCTTCAAGCTCCGTTAGAGTTTCCGACGATGAATTAATGGTGTCCCCGGGTCCTGAACTCTTTGTGCTAGAGAGCTCGACGCCCTCGTGAGTGGGGCTAGCTTTAAACCTATAAGTAGTTGTTACTCTATTCGCAGGAGTGACCGAGGGATCAACTCTATCCGGGGGGGGGGTGGCCATGGGGCCATAGGTGGAGTTCAGCGATACACTCTGGGTTATCTGGGTAACCGGTGCCGAGGGGGTAGTAGGTGTAGACTTTATGGTTATTGCGGTTAGAGGCGCAGGTTTGCTATGTTGTTTAGACGATGGGTTGACCATAGACCTGTTAGCTTTAGTGGAAGGGTGCCTGCGTTGGTGCTTGGCAGCTATTTTTAGCGCCAGCGCTAGGGAAAACTCAGGGGTGCACCGTATTGTTGTAAATACAGCGCATCCCTGTGTTTTGGAAATGGTGGAGAGCAGCACTGCCAAATTTGGCGCAGCTCTGCGATCCACCGTTTTCTTGCAAATATGCCCCTAAATGTCCCATCTGCAGTGCATGTGGTCCCTTCTCTCTAATTGGTTTGAAACATGTATGACATTTTGCATAGTGGAAATTATCTAGATTGTTATTGTAGAAAATAAATAAACGAAGCATACACTAGTTTTTATTCAGGTCTTTCTAAATTTTTTGACAACTCTAGTCTCTTTATACTTATGACATTATAGGATTGATTGTCTATTGACAGACTGATTTGTGAAGTGCACACTATTAAGACATCTTTTGATGCTGAAATTCCTATTTCCTGCTTAGTCTTTAAGAACAAAACCTTAAGAAAACAGAAAGGCCTTGAGAACTGATTGCACCCTTTATTACTTCCATTCAAATCTTAATGAATCTGGGAAACTGGTACCAAATCTGGGGTCTAGGTAAAAATATTCTCTCCGCCAGTCGCTTGTGACATCACCTTATAGTAAGCTGGTTATCTCTCTGACATCATATTTCGATATTGATATTCTTCTAAAATGAGAACCCACAACGTGATATTCTGAAGTGAAATGTGTCCTTAAGAAGATTACTGGAAGTAAGGAGAGAGCTGAAACACTGTCCATAACATGTCATTTGTAAATGCTTATTGCAGTCAGCGATAATGACTCAGCAGTTATGGTTATGCCTGACGTTCCCTTATTGTTTTGCTTATGAGTTTGGCACTGTTTGACACTCTGTACAAAACGTTTCAAAAAAAGTAAATTTAGTTTAGGTTTGGCATGTCAAGTGGCATGCAGATCTGTCAGGGGAGCGGAGGAATAAATGAGGGGAAGACAAACAAGCATTTACAATGCAATTCGTCTCGCCTTTGGGACCTTATATGTATTTAGCTATGCAGCACATTAGCCTGGGTGCTGAAACATCTACTGTTCTTTAACATGGAGGGAAAGTAAGCACCAAACAGCGGAACATGGCAGGTATGGGAACACATGGAGAGAAATACTGCCTATCAGCGGAAAATTGTATTGTCCAAAGCTCTGTTTTTAATATAAAATCAGCCCCTTCGGTGGTCATATCACTGAAAATACATGATTTGAAAAAAATATTAGTGTCAATGGGTGCTTGTAGAAGACAAGTTTCTATGGCCTGGAATCTAGGGAATGCTAAAGTGATTCTGGTATTTTACTGACCCCTGCTGGTCGTTTTCTATCAAGAAAGTTAAATAGAGGCAGTTGCCAGAAAAATAAAAAAAGAAAGTCCGTAAGCAGAAAGCAATTCTGGTATTTTACTGGCCTCTACTGGTCGTTTTCTATCAAGCCAGTTAATTAGATGCAGTTGAACAAGCAGACAACAATTCTGGTATTTTACTGACCTCTACTAGTCGTTTTCTATCAAGACAGTTAAATAGAGGCAGTTGAACAGAAAAAAAAGTCCCTAAGCAAAGGCGGAAGCAGACAAGCCCTGGGGCTGATCTCCGGATCCCACAAAGTACATACAACAGATCTTCCAGACAGCGCAAGCGCTGTCTAGGCTCGACCTAAAAAGCGCTCCTATTTGAAGTGCTGTTGGAACATTTGCTCTCCACTACAGTAAAAAACACTGAATGAAATGACATCAGCACCAAGCTTAGCACAAAACTAGAACTTTATTCTAGAAGAACCTTTGCTTGGTTTGATGTAAATCTGGAAAGCAGTTTTTGAAAAATGAGCATTAGAATAATGTGTCAGGTGTGCTTCGAAGGGTTAAACTATAGAGATACTAGGTTGCTTTGGGGGAAGCCTGTTTCACGTATGGCTGGTATGGCAGTCGCTCCATGCAGCCTTACTCGGGCAGGTCTCGTCTGGATTGTATAGCCAAGCAGTGGCTGGGCATGATCAGGAGATAAGGCCATACTCATGTGTAGATGGTGACCACAGCTTGGATCAAGCTGAGAACTCAAGTTGTGCGACAGCTTCAGGTCATGCTGTGATTTCAATGCACATACAGCAGCTAAGGTCATGCCGAACTTCACAACACAGGCACAGTGGCACAGATTATGGTGCTGCTTTATGATTAAGACACAACCAGTGCTTAATTTGTACAAAAGTAAGTGTCTGGGCCCTCGTCCAAAGGCTACTGCAGATTGCACCACCCATTGCCCCTGTCAGGACTGCCAATGACCATACCAACACACCTCCTAACCATCACACTTCTATAAATGTGACAACTCACACGATTCCAGGCGCCCAACACTATAAGGATGGATTAGGCAACAGGCATTAGCCCTTTTCAATATATACCTAATTAATAGACAACAGTTGTATTGTTCATCAGACAGCACCACCATGTGGCAGACTGTCATAAGTGTCAGTGTTGAGCACCGGAAACCACCGGCTCACATTAAGAACTGGGCACTGCAGCCCAGATAGTACTACAGCTTCAAGATTTGAGTTTAATGTCTCATGGCACTCTGCAGCTTCACAATTTGGACACACGGGGTCAGGTCACGCCTCAGCTTTATGATTCCTGATGAGCATCACTGTGGAAAGTACGGGGCCCGCTGATGCCAGGTCATGCAGATTGCTCTCTGTAGTCTCCCTCTTCTGGCAGACCAACCATGCTTTGTTGTTGCTGCCTTAAGTACTCCTGGACCAGTGCTCCACCAGCAGGGTTGACAGGCTCTTTTCCTCTCTCAGCAGGTAGTCTGCTTCCTAGGCATGTTAGGATAAGTGAAGGCCTCTTCAGCAAGGGGAAGACTAAGGTTATGTCCACTCACCTCTGGGAAGCTAGATAGTTGGCTTGGTTGGATGATGATAAGCTCTCTGTGGACCACCAGGTAAAAACTCATACTGCCTGCTGCTTTCAGATTCTGAGGGGCCTGCGGAAAATCCTTCCTCTCTTACCCCCAGCTATTCAGAAAAAGTAATCCAAGTGATCATCATCACTCGCCCGGATTATAGAAACGCTCTCTACTTAGGCACTACTGGGACTCACTCTCTTCTGACATTTACAGGTAATTCAGAACACTGTGCCCATCTCTCACTCCACATTTCCAGCCCACACTCCCTTTTCGGACACCCTAAAGCCTTGCATTGTCTTCCAACAGGACTAAATTGAAGGTCCTGTGTTACATCAATCGTACTCTCACCGTGAAAGGCCCTCGGATGGTTAAACATTTGGTTCACTCCTTTCGAGGCTGCTATCAAGAAACAATTGAAAATCTGACAATTCTAGATTTCCATCTATTTCCTGTGTCCTTTCTGGATAGAGTCTTAGTGTTGGAATGCTGCAGACCTGGGACAGGTAGGCGCTTTACAAAACATAATCATAACAAGCATTGGCATAGCCAATAGGTCTCGCCTTTGGGACCTTATAAGTGTTTAGCCATGCAACACTTGATGTTGTTGCACCAAGGATATTGTGCTGCATAACTAAATACTTATAAGGTCCCAAAAGCGAGACCTATTGGCTATGCCAATGCTTGTTAAACTACCCATTTCCCGTCCCCAGATCCCCTCTTGGAAATTCGAAGTGTGCAAGCGACATGTAGCATCTTATAAATCCCAAATAAAAAGGGTCAGGTTGATTAAATGACAGTACAATATTATTCAAACTCACTTTATCTTTCAGCATTTTCTTTAGTCTGCCCCAAATAATTCCATAGAACCTTATTAGTACATAAGGAAATTTTGAAGATTATTTTGCATGACCCGCAAAACTTTTTCTTTCAGTAAATGTGTTATATTTTAATCTTGAGTGTTATTTACACATAAATTATTTGGAGTAAGCCTTGCTCACGGACAAAAGCATACTGGCCACAAAGTACTCTCACACATTTCCTTTTAATTACATTTGTTCGGTGAATACTCTAAAACCATTTTAAAATCAAATGTACAAAATAAGACAACGTCACAGAAAACACTACAAAAACAACTGTGCTCACAAAATTGCAAAAAATATATATATTTTGAATATATGTATAGATAAAGTATGTTCCGATTACTTTCTACGACACACAGCTGTACAGTTACCATTCACTCACTTATATTTACAATATTTTTGGAAGCATATTAGGAATTTGTGTATTTTATGCTAGCACGGAGCATGGTCTCGTCAGGGTAGTCGCGTTCTAAAAGCACTTCATATTTGTGGGCAATAGGCAAGCAGAAAGCATTGTTGTTAAGACTAATACCAATAGTAACCTGCATCCGCAAGACCTAAAATTATGTGTGGGGCATATTCAGCAAAATTAAGATGATCATTATACAGTTGGATATAAATTAACGTTTATGTTCAGCCTGGTAGGGCATTCCTCCTTGACAACACTTGCTCTATTTGTATTGCGTGTGTTCCTGATTAAGTGCAATTAAAGAAGAGAACATTTGGACAGAGTAAAAAAAACAAAATAAACACACACTTTAAAAAGCAGCGTACATTATCAGTAGGGTATTTTTAATGGAACTCAATTAGTACTTTGTCAATGCCGGCAGAAGTGACGGGAACTAAGACAGTTAATCAATTTAAAAGCTCAAAGGGTTTGTGCAGCCAAGGGGCGTGGCAATAGCCCTGAGTAATCTTGCACTTTTGTTTCACCGAACGTCCTTTTCTTTGAAGTGCTTAGAAATTAAGAACTCTTTGTACAGAAAATAGCGGCCACATCCTTAGCATTACAATGTCACGTTTCACTCTACCAGAGACACGGTTTGAGGGCAATAAGTATGTTTGACACTTTGGAGGAGAAACTGCAAAGAATTGGGCATCAGATTCTAGATGCACATTATGAGTGTTATTTTTTCGATATCCTGTGACCAAAACAAACTACAGTTAAGTGTTTTTTTTGTTTTTCTTTTTATTTATTTTTTAATAGCGGGGCCACTATTCCGGTTCATTGTTAATGAGAGCTGTAGTCAGTCACCTAAGAATTCACCACTTAAGAATCAAACAACATTCTTCAGTTGAAGCGTAAACCTCCTCACACATACTGTAAACGTATTTTGGGATTTCCCCAGATGTTCCAAGTCCACGGGCTAGAAATATGAGAGCTGCATGCTACATACAAAGCTCTAACATGAATCAAACCTGTGATCAACAACTACATACGAATATTTTCTTCCAGTGTACTAACCATCTAAGTTCATACAAGTAACATACCCTTAAATTTTGTTCACACGCATCGATCTCAATAACACCCTATTAAAGCTATTTTATAATCCGAGGACAGTTACGTAAAGTAGAAGGGCTCTACATTTGTACTTAAAACTAAATCTTTGGGCGGCAATGTAAAAAAAAATAAAGAAAAAGGTAGATATACAGAATACATATGGATTGACAGACCATGGGCCCAATGGCAATTAATCCGTAACTCATTTGAGATACTTACATGGACAGCCTGTAAACGCAGCCCAAAAGTCCCCTGTCCGTTACAGATCTTGCTATTTACAACATCTATCATGAAGTGCAGTACTTTCGGTTTGCAGGAGAGCTAATCCCTTTACTGAATGTATTGTGGGCGTTTTCAAGAAGAGGACGGGATCATAATGTGGAAGACTACCGACGATTGGATCATTCATCGCAAACTCGCCAGTCAATCTTAGTACTTGCAAGGATTTCGAAGTGCCCATTGGCCGTGGGTCCCGCATGTGACAGTCTACGGTGGTGTGTACATACTGCCCGAGTTAATGCCTTACCGCAGTTTTGGGCACGAAACAGCAACGACCGAGAGTCGGGTACGATCCTAATAGTAAAATTGTACCCGGGCGATGACAGGTGACTGCGGGCTGGGCAAGTTTTATAGCCGCCCTCCACGATTCTGGAGGGAGAGAGAAACGGCCGCATTGCCCGGCTGCGCTTTAAAAGTGAAAGTGGGGCAATTCACTTCTCTGATTTGTGTTGCGCCCACTCTTTGCAACATTGCTTTCCAGGCTTTCTCTTTATATGTTGTCTTCCTGTAGGGCTCTGAATCGGCTCACTCGTTACCAGGGGTGGCGGGCGCGTGCTCGTTTGACAGCCGTGAGATGTGTGGCAGTGAAGCTTCCCTCTGCCATTGTAGTAAAAACACACAAAACCTGCAAGCTTTTATTTCCATTTGTGTGAGCAGTGCGCCCAAGTCCAGTGCAGAAACTGCCGTTTTATTGCCGCCCCCCCCGCGCCAGACAGCTAAAAATATGTTTGACAGGTTTTTTTAATGTATGAATGTTAGAAATGGGATCTCTGGTTGGCTAAGGCGTGCGCCAAAGCCAGGCAGAGACCACCACTCTAGTCAGGGCAAGGGAGTTACACATCCCAGATAACCCCTGCTCACCCCCTTGGTAGCTTGGCACGAGCAGTCAGGCTTATCCCGGAGGCAATGTGTAAAGCGTTTGCGCAACACACCCACAGCAACAACATACTAGGCACACCACAAAAAGGAACTCCACACAAGGTTATATCAAAAATAGCCTTTGTATTATCATAAACCACATTAGAATAGTACTCACATAATATACATCGTGCCACCTGGCACGGGGTCATATTTACAAGGGAATTATTTACACCTGACAGGGCCAACTGGACCACTGTCAGGACCAGCACAAAGCGAACTTAGTATAGGTAGTACTTATAATCAATGTAGAACACATCATGAACGTACAACCAGTAATCACTGGTAACCACTGTACTTAGCATCAGCCTGTAACATAAACTACATTATGCACAGTATCACATCAGGCGCGAATTACATTCTGCGCCAACCTCACCAGCATAACCACAGTATGCAAATAACCTCATAATCATAATTACATTAGAGGTATAAAACAGGGTGCGTAAATCATACTACATGAATTACATTTCCTAGCACCCAAAATCACATTAGCACATGAATCACATTAGGGCCTGGCGCCCTATAAACCTAACTGTCCCCCTGGCCAACTGGCCATCTCTAAAGGGGCTCAAATGCCCTGTGTCCAAAATGTCAGGGCGCGCTGCCACAGCAGCGAAAGTCAAGGGTGCGCAACCGCGCAAACCTAAACGTAGCAGCTGCCCACTACTTGCTGGGCAGCTGTGAAAGTCAGGGGCCAAGGAGTGCATCTCACTCCTATCTCAAGTACACTAATGCCCCCAAAGAACTGTGGCCTAAACGCTGCAGCTGGCACTAAGTGCTGCTCAGCTGTAAATAAAGTGAAGGCCTGGCACCTCTGTGCCTCCGGTCCCACTCAGGGACTCTCTAACCAAATGCCCCTCATGTTGCAGCTGCCCGCGCTGGTGCGGCGCAGCTGTGGCATTTTTCCTAAAAGGGGGAGGGCCCGGCACCTCTGTGCCCTCTGGACCCCCACATGGCCCTAAAGACATGCCCCCATCGTTGAGGCGGCCCGCTCCCTGGCGGGACCGCCCAGGCACCGACAATGTGCCTCGGTATGGCCCCAGGTCACTGGGGCCCCTTTCAGGCACCAAAGAAAACTGTCCCAAGCGTTGGAGCGGCCCGCTGCCAGACGGGGCCGCTCTGACTCCGTGCCCCCGAGCACCACAATACTAAAGAGCCGTCGCCCCCACGGAGCCCTACTCACCGGCTCGGGTCGGGGGAGGCTCTCCTGTGCAGGACTCCGTCTCCTCTTCTGGCGGCGGGACCGGCAGCACTTCTCTCGCGGCGCGGGGCTTCCCTTTTCTCCTGGGAGCCCCGCGCTGCCGTTGGCGGCTACGGCCGCATTTACCTCTTCACCCGGGCCCCTCCTGGGACCCGGGACTCTACAGCTGTGCCGGTGGAGGCGGGGTAGGCTCCCGTCCTCCCTTCTCCCTTCACCCGGGCCCCCTCCTGGGACCCGGGACTTGTTCCTCAGCACTCGAGGAGGCGGGGTAGGCTCCCGTCCTCCTCATCACGCAGCCAAGCTTCCGGCCGCACTCTTCTCCAGCTTCCGTCCGTCCACAACCAGGCGGGCCGCGGATCGCGGCGGCAACCTCTGCTCGGCAATGAGGGGTAGGCTCCCTCGCAATAAAAATCCATCAGCGGGGTAGGCACCCGCGAAGAGCAGGCAAAACGCGGGGTGGGCACCCGCTCTTCCCACGCCCTCTGAGGGAAATAAAAGTAAAGCGCCCACAGGGCGCTAAAGATGCAGCGAGGCCCTGGGGGATGCCAAGAACAGCAGAGGGGACCCAAAAGAGAGTCCTTTAGGCGTCAAGGGGGCAATGCAGGGCCCAGGGAGGCAAGCCCTCATGGCAGCCCCCTGGGCCCCAGCAGCAGCACGCCCCAGCAGGAACAGCAACCAAGCACTGAACAGGAACACTGAACATTTACATGGGGTCACAGCCCTTCTTTTATACACCCTTTTCCTTTGTTTAAAGGTGTAGGGTTCAGGGAAAACCAGATGCAACTGGTTTGGGGGAGCTTTGGAGCACTTTGTTTTGCTCAGCTCCTCTCTCCTTTCACAGGACAGGCTAGGGACATCAGACGCACCACAGGGGGTGGAGCCAGCATTGTGGAGGGAAGGCACAGCCCTATTCAGGTCCCAGGTGCAACTCCTCCCTCCCATCTAGATGCAGATCTCCCTATTCACCACTGCGCTGACTCACCCTGCCCCTGTCACTCACAAGCCAGACATGCAATTCACATCAGGCAGGCAGACACAGAGCACACATAAATGCCAACTTCTAGAAGTGGCATTTCTACACAAGTTATAATAAATCTGCGCACACCATTGCGCAGCATTTATTCTCACGAGTTCGCACGTACTAAACTCGCCCCTGCAGTTCTCTCACACCAGGAATTACCATGGACACACATATCCCCCATGCATTCCTATGGGAGGGCAGGACAATCTCACCCCACGCACTCAGCGCGCACGCACTTTACACTGGCCCACAGTGCTAAAGTGCCCAGAGACTTAAAACTACTGACATACAAGGCAAAAGTTTAGGGGTGAACCGGCCAAAAGGGCCAAGTCCAACACAACCCCCTTCCAGCCAAAACGCAGGGCAGACCAATCACCACCGTGATGGGCTTCCTGCTTGGGGCGATAGAACACGGACACGGGCCCGCACTGCAGGGACACCCTCCGGTTCTACGCCACTTGGAACCCATCTAAGAGAAAAAAACTCAGGACCAACTAGGCTACCCCACCGGTACTCCTTAGTTGTCCACGGCCAGGACCAGGCCCTAGGCCACCCAGATGCCACTGGTCCTTGCCAATCCAGAGTGGGGGGCAGTAACCCCTGGCATACAATAGACATTCTCCACTCTCCCTCTCAGTGTAGTTCCCAACTACCACTGATCCTTCAACCTAGGGTCCGCACCCTCAGGCTGACCAGAGGTCACGGGCGAAGCATCTCCTCCCCCTACCTCTATTTCTGACGTTTCGCGCTCTCCCAGGAGAAGCACCTACCAGAACACAACTCTCCCACCAGTTCAGGACCTCTCTCCATCACTGGTCTCCCACCTGGGAAATAAATTCACCGGCTGCACCGGGGTCAGAGGCGAGGACTCCCTCCTCTGCACCCCCTTCCAGAGTCCGATACCCTCCCAACTGGAGTGGTACCCCCTAAAAGGCAAAACCGGCCAGGACACTGATTACAGCTGCCCTGCCGTCCAGATCCGGAAACACCGGCTACTGGCCCCCAACCCAGGGACGTACCCTTTGGTCAGATGCCCGGCGAACCAGGACTTCACGAGGGTGACACATAACTAACGGGTCGTGTGACAGTCTGCCCGGTGCAACCCCAGGGCAGAAGTGGCATCACCATGGTCACTCATTGGCGACTCAGCCCTGCTGGCTGGCCCCTGACCCACTGGCTCTTCCACTGGGTACTTTTTCCCCCTCTCACCCCTCACTCTGGACTTCTGCACCCTCCCAAGGGGAGTGGCACCGCCAGACACAAGAACTACTGGAACTCTGCTTACAGAGGCTCCACGTTCTCTAGACACTGGGAGATCCTCCTCAAATGGCCTACAAGTACAGCCTAGGCCCCCAACCTGATGTTCCCTTTAAGAAACAATCCAGGTCCTGAGACTGGGTTTCGGGCACCTTGGGACAGAACCACTCACTCTTTCTCCTCTTGAGACAAGATGTGAGCCCCTACACCGGGACCTAGCTGGGCTACACTCAACCTCCTCCACCATGGAAGACACCTGAGCCACTCTTATTGGAATCACTTCCAGCTCACCTACCACGGGGAGGTCCCCCATACAGAACAGTCCAACAGGACAGACTAGGTTCCTTTCCTGGTGTTCCTTCTAAGAACCATCCAGTACCGGAGACTTGAGATTGAGGCTCGGAATACGGCCCAGTCTCACACCTTCCTCGCAGGACATGATGTGAGGCCTTGCAACCTCCTCACTATAACGGTTCCTAGTTGGGTTCCTCTGAACCATCTCCGCCACACGGGTTGGGAGACACCTGCACCATCCCTCAAGGTTACTCCCCAATGCAAGTTCCTTATTTCAGAGAACTCACACCCAAGTATTCAGCAAGCTCCTTATTTCAGAGAACTCACACCCAAGTATTCAGCAAGCTCTTTATTTCAGAGAACTCACACCCAAGTATTCAGCAAGCTCCTTATTTCAGAGAACTCACACCCAAGTATTCAGCAAGCTCCTTATTTCAGAGAACTCACACTCACTCGTCCAGTGCAACACACCATTTATCCACACACATCCCCCCCCCAGACCGGTGAGACAGTATCTACTGCCCCTGAATCTCAACCTGCACCCCTCTTACTGAGCACCAGGTACCATACTCTGGGAACGGGACGGGGAATTCATGCACTGGACACACTTCTGCTGCCACCACTGGATCCCACCCTCACTGGGGAATCCAGAAAACTCACACTGCACTTAGGGGATAATCTACCCTCCCGAGCTAGTGACCATACCAATTAAGTCCCCACTGTAGGCCAACCCAAGAACCAGCGCAATGGTTCAAGGGCAGTCTCTCCTCCAGATTCTCTGGTTTCTGTCCTTGGCAGGACACCCAACTCATAGTGCACAAGAAACACATTTCAAAAAGAAATGACACTTAAAACAAACTCAGAAACAATAATCCCTTTCCATGTGACTATCTAAAATGCAGAGTTTTGTAATGCAGCCAGTTGTCGCTGTGGTATTGCGCAAACGCAAGTCCAAATCCCCACCGCTGACAACCAATGTTAGAAATGGGATCTCTGGTTGGCTAAGGCGTGCGCCAAAGCCAGGCAGAGACCACCACTCTAGTCAGGGCAAGGGAGTTACACATACCAGATAACCCCTGCTCACCCCCTTGGTAGCTTGGCACGAGCAGTCAGGCTTATCCCGGAGGCAATGTGTAAACCGTTTGCGCAACACACCCACAGCAACAACATACTAGGCACACCACAAAAAGGAACTCCACACAAGGTTATATCAAAAATAGCCTTTGTATTATCATAAACCACATTAGAATAGTACTCACATAATATACATCGTGCCACCTGGCACGGGGTCATATTTACAAGGGAATTATTTACACCTGACAGGGCCAACTGGACCACTGTCAGGACCAGCACAAAGCGAACTTAGTATAGGTAGTACTTATAATCAATGTAGAACACATCATGAACGTACAACCAGTAATCACTGGTAACCACTGTACTTAGCATCAGCCTGTAACATAAACTACATTATGCACAGTATCACATCAGGCGCGAATTACATTCTGCGCCAACCTCACCAGCATAACCACAGTATGCAAATAACCTCATAATCATAATTACATTAGAGGTATAAAACAGGGTGCGTAAATCATACTACATGAATTACATTTCCTAGCACCCAAAATCACATTAGCACATGAATCACATTAGGGCCTGGCGCCCTATAAACCTAACTGTCCCCCTGGCCAACTGGCCATCTCTAAAGGGCTCAAATGCCCTGTGTCCAAAATGTCAGGGCGCGCTGCCACAGCAGCGAAAGTCAAGGGTGCGCAACCGCGCAAACCTAAACGTAGCAGCTGCCCACTACTTGCTGGGCAGATGTGAAAGTCAGGGGCCAAGGAGTGCATCTCACTCCTATCTCAAGTACACTAATGCCCCCAAAGAACTGTGGCCTAAACGCTGCAGCTGGCACTAAGTGCTGCTCAGCTGTAAATAAAGTGAAGGCCTGGCACCTCTGTGCCTCCGGTCCCACTCAGGGACTCTCTAACCAAATGCCCCTCATGTTGCAGCTGCCCGCGCTGGTGCGGCGCAGCTGTGGCATTTTTCCTAAAAGGGGGGAGGGCCCGGCACCTCTGTGCCCTCTGGACCCCCACATGGCCCTAAAGACATGCCCCCATCGTTGAGGCGGCCCGCTCCCTGGCGGGACCGCCCAGGCACCGACAATGTGCCTCGGTATGGCCCCAGGTCACTGGGGCCCCTTTCAGGCACCAAAGAAAACTGCCCCAAGCGTTGGAGCGGCCCGCTGCCAGACGGGGCCGCTCTGACTCCGTGCCCCCCGAGCACCACAATACTAAAGAGCCGTCGCCCCCACGGAGCCCTACTCACCGGCTCGGGTCGGGGGAGGCTCTCCCTGTGCAGGACTCCGTCTCCTCTTCTGGCGGCGGGACCGGCAGCACTTCTCTCGCGGCGCGGGGCTTCCCTTTTCTCCTGGGAGCCCCGCGCTGCCGTTGGCGGCTACGGCCGCATTTACCTCTTCACCCGGGCCCCCTCCTGGGACCCGGGACTCTACAGCTGTGCCGGTGGAGGCGGGGTAGGCTCCCGTCCTCCCTTCTCCCTTCACCCGGGCCCCCTCCTGGGACCCGGGACTTGTTCCTCAGCACTCGAGGAGGCGGGGTAGGCTCCCGTCCTCCTCATCACGCAGCCAAGCTTCCGGCCGCACTCTTCTCCAGCTTCCGTCCGGCCCCGCCCACAACCAGGCGGGCCGCGGATCGCGGCGGCAACCTCTGCTCAGCAATGAGGGGTAGGCTCCCTCGCAATAAAAATCCATCAGCGGGGTAGGCACCCGCGAAGAGCAGGCAAAACGCGGGGTGGGCACCCGCTCTTCCCATGCCCTCTGAGGGAAATAAAAGTAAAGCGCCCACAGGGCGCTAAAGATGCAGCGAGGCCCTGGGGGATGCCAAGAACAGCAGAGGGGACCCAAAAGAGAGTCCTTTAGGCGTCAAGGGGGCAATGCAGGGCCCAGGGAGGCAAGCCCTCATGGCAGCCCCCCCTGGGCCCCAGCAGCAGCACGCCCCAGCAGGAACAGCAACCAAGCACTGAACAGGAACACTGAACATTTACATGGGGTCACAGCCCCTTCTTTTATACACCCTTTTCCTTTGTTTAAAGGTGTAGGGTTCAGGGAAAACCAGATGCAACTGGTTTGGGGGGAGCTTTGGAGCACTTTGTTTTGCTCAGCTCCTCTCTCCTTTCACAGGACAGGCTAGGGACATCAGACGCACCACAGGGGTGGAGCCAGCATTGTGGAGGGAAGGCACAGCCCTATTCAGGTCCCAGGTGCAACTCCTCCCTCCCATCTAGATGCAGATCTCCCTATTCACCACTGCGCTGACTCACCCTGCCCCTGTCACTCACAAGCCAGACATGCAATTCACATCAGGCAGGCAGACACAGAGCACACATAAATGCCAACTTCTAGAAGTGGCATTTCTACACAAGTTATAATAAATCTGCGCACACCATTGCGCAGCATTTATTCTCACGAGTTCGCACATACTAAACTCGCCCCTGCAGTTCTCTCACACCAGGAATTACCATGGACACACATATCCCCCATGCATTCCTATGGGAGGGCAGGACAATCTCACCCCACGCACTCAGCGCGCACGCACTTTTACACTGGCCCACAGTGCTAAAGTGCCCAGAGACTTAAAACTACTGACATACAAGGCAAAAAGTTTAGGGGTGAACCGGCCAAAAAGGGC